>PVHT021183646.1:9594799-9768354 GCA_004024745.2 Catagonus wagneri
TCCTTTGTCAGTTGAATCATTTGCAAATATTTTCTCCCATTCTGTGGGTTGTCTTTTCGTTTTGTTTAGGGTTTCCTTAGCTGTGCAGAAACTTTGAAGTTTAATGAGGTCCCATTGGTTTATTTCTCTCTTTATTGTCCTTACTCTGACACATGGATCTGAGAAGATGTTGCTATCATTTATGTCAGAGAGTGTTTGGTCTGCTTTGATCTTATTTGGTGTTTTTTTTTAGGGCCGCATCTGTGGCATGTGGAGGTTCCCAGACTAGGGGTCTAACTGGAGCTACAGCTGCCAGCCTGCGTCACAGCCACAGCAATGCCAGGCTCGAGCCTCCTCTGCAACCTACACCACAGCTCACGGCAACGCTGGATCCTTAATCCACTGATGGAGGCCAGGGACCGAACCCGCAACCTCATGGTTCCTAGTCGGATTCATTTCTGCTGCACCACAATGGGAGCTCCCTATTTGGTGTTCTGGTATCATTGGAAACCAGAACAAATCCGCAAAATCTGTAAGCTCCTCAAGGGCAGAATTTCTTCTGTTTCCCTTGATTCTGAGATGCTCACATGCACACTTCAGTGAAACTGGGACGTGTCTTATAATCGATGGGCTTGTTTCCTGCAGTGTGTCTCTTTTCTCCAGAAAAATCGTTATTACATTGATGGTATGTCTTGTAATTAACAGTAATGGCTACACAACAAATGTTTATCGAACAAATGAATCGGTGTGTGTGTGTCTGTGTGTGTGTGTGTGTCTGTGTGTGTGTGTGTGTCTGTATCCATGTGTGTGTGTGTCTGTGTGTCTGTCCGTGTGTCTGTGTGTGTGGTGTGTGAGGACAGGGAGTATACTATGCATTTACATTCTCCTGAACATGACGTCAACTACTAGAATCCCTGGGGCCCCAGAATTGTTTGCACTTCTCTTATTAAAAGCCTATTTAACAGCATCAAAATATGTGTATAACTCTAAACCCAGCACTTTCTTCTCTTAGAAATTTGCCTTGGGAAACCCTTGCATGTATGCATGATAAGATGTGTATGAGAATGTTCTTCACAGCAAAGCTTGAAACAGCCGAACACTGGGAACGACTCACATTTCTGTCGGCAGAGGAATGATAATACCGTGGAGTATATTAATGTGCTGGGATATTACGCAGCAGTGAGAGAGCGTAGATCATAGCTGTAAACTGTAAAGTCAAGCATGGAATTTAAGCAGGTGTTGACCCGAGGTGGGGGAAGGCGGGGTGGTGGCAGGAAGGGCACGCCTCAGCTTCTATGCCCTGGGGTGCTCCATTTCTTATCCTGGTGGTCTGTGTACAGGTCCTCATGTTACTGTTATTCTCTATGCCACTTCATGGCAGAGCCTGTTGGCTGCTTCCTAATGTTCTAGTCTCTCCATCTTCCCATGTTTTGCCTGGAAATATGGCTTCTTAGAGTATAGACCTGAGTTCCCTGCCTCTCTTGCAGCCAGAGGTGGCCACGTGACCGAGTTCTGACCAATGGGATGGAAGCAGAATTGGAGGGAGCAACTTCTGAGACACGCCCTTCAGGGGGGTGGCGTGTACCCTTCTTGGCCCTTTCCTCTGAGCACGTGGCACATGGACCTCCACTTGCCATTGCCATCTTGCACCATGACACAGCCTTGAGGGTGAAGAGCTGTGTGATGGTGGGGTCAGATAAAGGCATCTAGGCCATGCCACCCTGGAGTGTCTCATCTCCCGGACATCGTGTCTCCAGAGTCGGAATGAGAGAGAAATAAACTGTCTTTTTACTTTTAAAAAGTTAAAAAAGAACAACCCTTGTTGCCAAACCTAATCTCAATAAATGTAACCATACATGTTAAAATATGTATGTGTTTAATATTAAACACGTTTTAAAGAGGGCAATTTGTTGAACCCCCAGTGCTTGCCTATAGTGGGTGCTAAGTATCTACTGAATAATTGAATGAATGAATGAATGAATGAATGAATGAATGAATGAAAAGGTGTCTCAGTGTTCCTCACAATGCCTTTGTTCAGGATAAACTTTGCTCGGGTTCAGTGCCGGCTGTGGCCGTGAACGAGGGGAGAGGTGGGCGGGGGCATTGCTGAGAATGAGCGCGCCCGGGGTAAGTCGGCCTTAGACAAGGGAGCCAGGGAGGAGGTGCACGATGGTGGGTTTGATCTCAGACAGGAAGAACGAACGGATCCCAGTGAAGATAAGGGAAGTGGGATTGTTGGTGCTTAGAGACTGGGGACCAGGGCTCTGGGTGCCCAGGGCAGAGGTGCGCTCATTGGCTGGCAGATCGATATGGGCCTGATCTCACCAAGACTGAGAACTTGGAAGCGTCTGGGTTCTGAATTTCGAGAGCCTCTTCATCAGAACCTTGCAGCTCTGTTCCCCCCATCCCGTAGTGCTGACGCTGGAGCAGGCTCCCGGGGACAGGAAAACCTCAGATCCACAAGCACCACAGTGTAACTGAAAGCCTATTCCTGGTGAGTCAACCTAAAACATACCCTATAAAGTAAGCCTGTAGGTTTGGGTGTTGTCATAGGCCATGAAGGAAACTTCCCCTTTACAATTCTATTAGTTCAACTCTTCTTGCTAGGGAGGCAGTGAAGGTCAGTGGTTAGCCCTGGAGTCTGGAGGTGGGAACCTGGGTTCACATCCTGGTTACACCACTGAAGCTCTCTGAACCTCAGTCTCCTCATCTGTAGAATGGGGAGACTGTAGACCTATCTCCTAAGACTGTGAGAGTCACATAAAGCACTGCCTTGAGAGGGTTCAGTAGAGTGCCTGGCACCCAGTGGGTGCTTGGTGTTAGGTGATACTGCCTGGGCCCCATGCCAGGGGCACAGATGGCCCACACACAGTCCCTGCTCTCAAGAAGTTCGCAGACTAGTCTGGTTACCCACCAAGGTCAAGTTTGCTCCCAGGTGGAGGTAGGCACAGAGAGCGTGGGAATCCGACAGGCATAGATACTATGTCACAGGACTGTTCAAATGACGCTTGTCCACCCCAGGAGCCCCAGGAGTCGGTGGATAATGAATAAATACTGTCATGCGCCAACGGCTGTAAATTCATCTTGAGAGGCTTGCAGCGGCATAGTGGAAAGAGGGCTGGGCCGCTTAGTGTGAGATCCAGCATTCGAGCCGTCTCTTGGCCACTTGTTATCCGTGTGATCTTGGGCAAGTCATTCATTCTGGGAGTCATTCAGCATCTCAGCTGGCCCTTAAACTTTTACTGAGAGCCCACTAACTGTGGTGGCTGAGCTGGGCGCCGGGGCAGAGAGGCATCAGGACATCAGGTGTCCTGTCCCCAAGGACAGCGTCTAGGAGGCACCAAGGAGGCACTAGGAGGATTGACTTGTGTGACCCAGAGTGAAGGAGAAGGCGCGGTCACGGTTGGCCTCTTAGAGAAGCTGCCATGAACTAGGCAGTGGACTAAGCACTTAATATTTAATAAAAACAACAACAACCCCTTTTATGATTTTCTCCACTTTAAAGGTGTGGAAATAGAGGCACAGACAGGTGAAGACGTGCATCGAAGGACTCTCAGTGTGAGTGAAGGAGTCTGGATTTGACCCTAGGCAGTGGGTTCTAGTGACCGCTGGGCGATGCTGTTATAGCAGAGCACAGAGGCTGGAGAGTGGGCAGAAGGATGCAGGGCTCTGTCTGGGTGGTGATGGGTTGTCAGGAAGGCTTCCTGGAAGAAGCCCCATCTCAGATGAGCCATGAAGGATAAGCAGAAATGGGCAGATGAGTGGGAGGGCGGGGAGGTGCTGGGGAGAAGAGCAAGGGTTAACTGGAGAGGGAAGGTGGGATCCTGTGGCCAAGACCTGTGTGTGTGTGTGTGTGTGTGTGTGTGTGTGTAAGGTTGGAGAGATAGTAGCTATGGTCAGATTATTCAGGACCTAATAAGCCATTCCAAGTATGAACATAGGAGCAGTGGGGAGTCACTAAGGGGTTTTCAGCAACGGGTTGAAGTGACCAAACTTGTGCCTCAGGGTGATGGTCCTGGTGGCTGAGTGGGGAGTGGGTTGGAGGGACAAGCCTGGAAACCGTGAGCCCAGTCCAAGCCACCAGCATCTCTTGCCTGGACCACTGCAACAGGAGTAGTCCAGATGAGAGATGAAGGTGGCTCAGGCAGGGCAGGGGTGGTGGGGATGAAGAGTGGAGAGACGTGGCTGGATACGAAGTCACTTGAGATCTACTTATCTATAAAATGGGAAAGTGGGCCAGTCCTGCTTCCCCGTGGGTATAATTGAATAGATGAAATGAGATGAATTTCAGAGCTTGTAAACCCACTTGGTCAACTGCAAAACCTTGTGCAGAGGTGCAGGCTGATTAGCTCAGCCATCCTTTGAGAATGAGATGGGGGCCAGACACTCCACCCTGCCTCCAGATCATACTTCCCACTCCCCGGACAAACCGCTGCTCTAAAAGTCATGAGTTGTGCCAGCTTGGTAAGTTGCTTCCCCTCTTCTCAGCTTCTGTTTCTCCTTTGTAAAAGGGGGTTGTGCTGCTGTGAAAATGAACTATCTGATGTGCAGGGCGCTGGATACCATGGGAAGTGCTAGGAAATAACAATCTCTACAGAACTAGCCAGCGTCTCTTCCACTGCTCTGTATACAAAGATCATGAGGCCTGGCTGCCAGGATGTGTCCCACAGACATTGTCATCGGAGGGACCCTCCTTCCTGCCTGCCTCTCGTGATGGCCTCTGACATGTTGCCAGATTCCTCTATGGGATGAGAAAATGCCAGGGGCCTTTCCTGCTTTGCAGAATCCACCTTAAGTTTTTGACTGCTGAGCTCCCCCAAACCCACTTGGGTTCATGTTCATTGGCTTAGGCACCTTCAATTTCATGGCAGAGATCCAGGCCTAAGTGGTCAAATGCCACCCAAACCACTGACCCACAAGGATGGAAATACTTCCTGCAATGAGTATCCACAGGCCCTGGAGATGCTCATCTGACCACACTCCTGTTTCCAAGCCAGACACGCTCAGAAATCTTCAGGTCCCCATTGCCTGCAGCACAAAAGGCAGACAAATTCAGAACCAGATTCCTAGCCACGTCCAGTTGGACCCAGAGCTTCCTGTCTTATCTGCTCTGATTCTTCTCTTTCAGCCGCGCTGGACTCAGAAAAGCATTTGCCCTTTCCCCTTTCCTCACTCTTGCTTACACTTTCCCTCCCTGTTGAATCAAGCTCTCTTCTCCTCCTTCAAGGCCCGTCTTTACTCCAGTGGGTGGGGATGTACAGGCAGGACCAAGGCTCGGGTCAGGTGCCCCGGGGTCTAGATTTGGGGAGGCATGCACCCTCAGGGTGTGCATGTGCAGCGGGCGCTCCTTCGGTTCTGAAGCTCAGCCTAGCCCGGCCCAGTGAAGGGGAGATGTGGGATTAGTGCCTGGGGAGGCGCTGCAGTTTTCAGGACCGCCTCCCGAGGCAGTGAGCCCGCTGTTGCTGGAGACGTGCAAGCACAAGGTGGTCAGCTGCCTCACGGGGATGCCGAAGAGGGCGTTTCTGGAACAGCTGGGAGGCCGAGAAGGTGATTCTGAGGTCTGTCCTCCGGAAGCAAGGATTTAGGGAGCCCTCTTTGATCCCACGGCTCAGAGCTGCCTCTCCTTCCTTTCAACTCTGCTTTTGCCTCCAAGATCACTCATCTGGCAATTAAACACAGGTTGCCTCCTGACGGATCTGGTATTGCTGTCTCGTCATTTCAAATTTCACAAACGTTTGTGTCATTTTCCTAGTAGCGTTCCGCATGCATTGAGGACAGGGATTAAAATGTACACTTTCCATTCTGTCTCTCAGTGGGTGTGAGAGATGCTCTAATATTTATTAAACATCTTCTCTGTGCCAATACTTTACATCTCATCCAATTCAGCGATCACATCAACCCTTTGGGTAGGGTCTGTTAATGAGCCCGTTCTAGAAATAAGAACATGAAGGCTCATAGAATTTGATTAATAGTAGCTACTCTTTTTTTTTGTGTGTGTGTGTGTGTTTTATAGGGCCGTACTCGCGGCATATGGAGGTTCCCAGGCTAGGGGGTCTAGCCACAGTCACAGCAATGCAGGACCTGAGCCGCGTCTGCAATCTACACCACAGCTCATGGCAACACCGGATCCTTAACCCACTGAACGAGGCCAGGGATCAAACCCGCAACCTCATGGTTCCTGGTCAGATTCGTTAACCACTGAGCCACGACGGGAACTCCAAGTAGCTACTCTTTTTAATAGAAACTCAGGACTGGTGCAACCTGACTGCTTGAATGTGGAGCCTTGGGCAAATTGCTTAAGCTTAGGGCCTTGGTTTCCTGATTGTAAAGTGGGATAATAGCATCACTGATTTCATAGGTTCTTGTGAAGGCTGAATAAGTTAACTTAGTATAAAAATCTTAGAACAGTGCGTGTCATGAGCTTTCAGTACACACTACCTGTTATTATTGTCACTGTGATCGCAAGAGAGGTGAGCCTTGCCATGTCTAGGAAAAAGAATGATCAGAATGCGAGTCTTAGTATTTCCAGGTGTTTAAACAGGTCTGGACCAGTCAACCCGGTGGGAAACAGGCCACTTATTGTCAGAGCTTATGGTTTTTCTCAGAATTGTCCCTCTCCCGGGAAGAGAGAAGCCTGCACAGAGGCCATTGGCAGAAATGGAAACATGGTCCTCTCATGGGTCTGACGGGCAGGAATCAGTCCCCCAGAACTTGATCGCCTTTGGGGAAATTGTGGAGAGTTCTTGAAACTGCAAAGCTGAGAGCAAGACTTGGTCTTCAATTACTGATTAATTAATTGATTAAAAACACGTTGGCAGACTTCTCTGTGCTAGGCACTCTGCTGGGGAAGCAAATAAGAATGAAAAGTTTGGAATCTTTGCTCCGAAACCTTCATAGTCTGGGGGAGGGGTGGACCCACTGAACCCTGGCCCCCCACAACTCAGCCTGTACTCAGAGAGGAGCCGACGAGTCAGCCAGGCAGGCTTCTGCCTCTTCACCACAATCCCCGAGAGGAAAGGGGGTTCTTGAGGGATGAGGAAAATTACTGAGAGAAGTCGCAGCTGATCCAGACAGCCCAGGGAGGGCAAAGATCAGGAGAGAGGCAGAGCTGGTTGTACCAGTTGCTGGGTGTGTGTGGAAGGGATGGAGGCAGGTCCTTAGCGGGGACTACCAAAGGCTTTGCCACCCCGCTGAGGAATAGCAGGCTCTGGAAAGACCTGCCCTGCCAGTGCCCCTGGCTGCTCAGAACAGCACTTAGCTTGCTCTTGGGAAGGCAAATATTGTTTGCATTCCTGTCACTTAAAACAATGTGGTGTTGTGACACCCTGGAATCTGAAGATAAATGTTTAATAAAAGGATTCAATTTGATATAATGTCAGAACTTAATTAGCTCCACGATGCACAGAGGGCCTTTGCAGTCCCTTCAATTAGGACCTACTTCTGGGTCTGGTCTGACGGATCTCCAGCGCCATCGAGGAGCTGCACGAGCTGGGCTTTCACCCCCAAGGCTTTACCTTGCCATCTGCAGATTCTAGCTCAAGGGCTCTGCTTTCTGCAGCGCTGCTAGAGGTGATTCAGGGTCCCAGCCCACTCTGCATGTGGAAATCTACATTTGCTAGGGTTGGGACTGCAGCACATAACTGTAGAATGATGCAAATGAGCCCTAACGAATGTGAGGCTCAAAGCCATGACCTCAGGTCAGGTGAGGACTCCTTGGACAAGGGAATTGTCTTCAAGCCCACTTGGCCTTGACACCCAGGGGCGTAGAAGGTCCAGGCTCCTGGACATTGGTAAACAGTCATGTTTTCTATCCTAGCCAGGGCTGAGATTTCGCAGGTATGTACTAATACAGCTATACTGGATGCCAAATACAGGTTAAAAAAATGACTGCTGTACAAGCACCTCCAAATTCCACTTCTCCCTGCCGACCTGGCCCCACCGGCCCCTCCTTCACTATCTTTTGGACTAAAGTGTTGGAGCCTGAGGCAGGGTGTTCCCAAGACGCGGTTCCAGCACCATGGCCAGCGTCCATTCTCCCCCGTCAGGGTCTAGGTCTCAGCGGTCTTGCAAAATGCTGACTACCACCCCAGTTCCAGCCTTAAAAAGGATGGCAGTTTGGGTGGCAAGAGGTTTTGACCTAGCAGGAGCTTCAGAGTCCGACTCCACTGAATTCAAGAGCCTCAGTGCTGCCAGCTATGAGCTGTGGGAGTACTCTGAGCCTCCTCTGTCAGTGGGGTTAACAACACCTACATCAAAACATTGTTGTAAAAATCAAAGAACATAAATAACGTGGGTGGTTCCTGGGTGTAAATGGTCAGCACTTTAGATTTAGACTCCATCAGTCCAAGTTCATGTACCAGTGGGATGTCTTTAAAGGGTATAGAATGCATCGTTTAAGAGCATAATATCTGGAGCAGACTGTCTAGGTTCAAATCTCAGCTCTGCCATTTACTAGCCATGACCTTGGGCAAGAAACGTCACCTCTCGGTGAGTCTCCTTATCTGGTAAATGAGACCATAAATATCCACAGGGTTGTTCTAAGGATAAACGTGCTAATGGACTTGGGCGAGTATCTGGTGAAGGGTATGAATTCAGTAAATGTTACTATATAATTATTACGCAAATGCCTGGTACAGAAGAGGTGCTTAATAAAGGGTGGCAACTGCAACCACTTTTGAGAATGGTCTTCATTGCCTTTATCAATGTTTTATATAGTTTTTGGTCCCCAAACCTCATAACTTCTTAGAAGACAGAAAGCTACCTCATTGTGATGCTTTTTTCCTCACCACTTCCAGCCGGCTGTCATCTGCTTGGTTATTTGGCTATTTGACATAGTCAACACAAGCATGCGGGTCCAAAGAAGGCCCTCCCCCAGGTCTCCTCAATCTTTGTTTCCGCAAATGTACCATGCCCTTTACCCACTATTATTAGGCATCCAGTGAATTTAAAATCAATGAATAATGAGGGAATTCAGGTCAAGGAACCCTTTCCTCCTAAACTTGGGAAAGGATGCTTTTGACCAGTGGTTTACCAGCTGCAGACATCTCATCAGTTAGACATGCCCTTTCCCACGAATATTGTGATTTCCAAAGTGTGTTTTGCTGATGCCAGCCCAAGAGATGCTAGTAAGGGATACATCATGGTGGGATTCTATGAAGTTGGGGCAAGGCTGGGTTAAATGAGGTTAAACAGGTTTCCTCACTGTAGGACTTTTCTGGGCTTTTACTACGCTAATTGCATTGTCATTCTAATGTGGGAACACAGTGCACAACCTTTCCAAAAATTCATTTCACCGGAGGCTGTGTGTGTGCGTGTGCGTGCGCGTGTGCGTGTGCGTGTGTGTGTGTGCTGTGTGTTTTATCTCATGGGACAGATTCTCATCCTTTGGGAAACACTGCATTAAATGAATCTTGGATGTCACACCTGTAATTTCATGCAAAGCAGAGGTAATGAAAAGTAGAGTACAAAGGTTTCCAACACCTTTTCCCCTTAAGCGCTAGTGTGGGAGGCATTTTTACACGTGGCCCCTACAACCTCCACTCACCTCGCTGTGCCCTGTTAGCATCATTTGACCCCGCCGAGCACTCCTTCCTCTTAACGTGCCCTCTTCTCTTGGTGCCTGGGACCCTCCCCCTCCCCCTGATGGTGGCTTGGTTTTCTTCCTGCTCATCTTTTTTTTTTTTTGGTCTTTTTGCCTTTTTTAATGTAGAGCCGCACCCACGGCATATGGAGGTTCCCAGGCTAGGGGTCTAACAGGAGCTATAGCTGCCGGCCTTCGCCACAGCCACAGCAACGCGGGATCCAAGCCGCGTCTGCAACCTACACCACAGCTCACGGCAATGCCGGATCCTTAACCCACTTAGCAAGGCCAGGGATCGAACCCGCAACCTCATGGTTCTTAGTCGGATTCGTTAACCACTGAGCCACGTAGGGAACTCCCTCTTCCTGCTCATCTTTATATCCCCTTGCAAGTGCCACTTCCTCTTATTATCTTTTTCATGTCGTGTTCCTGGGGCACTCCCCTTGGCCCCCTTCTCTTTTCACTCTCCATCAGTTCCTCCAAGAATCTCACCCCACAGCTTCAATGTTCACCCACATACTGATGACCCATGAGTCTCTATTTCCAACCCAAACCTGTCTTTTTACCCCCGACTTTATGGTGCACTGGCCTCCCCTCACAAACATCCCACGGATATCAGGTATCTGAACCTCAACCTGAACTTATTGTCTATTTTCCCCGCAGACCCTCTCAGCAGAGGCTCCCTGAATAAACCCTGCCTTCCTTCATGCAGCCAGTTTCCCAAGATGCAAACCTCAGGATCACGCTTGACTTCAACCTCTGTATCCTCACTCATCTAACCGCAAATTCTTCAACATATCTTGAGTCATTCATGCCTCAGTCCAGACTACAACCGACTTTTGGTGCATTATGACATCACCCTCCAACCTTTGATTGGCTTCCTTGCTCCCCTTATACACACTTCCAATCTACTCTCCACCCTGCAGCCGCTGTGATTTGCAAAACGTGAAATCTGGGCTGCCTCTGCTCTACTTAAAGACTTTGGATGGCTCCCCATTCCTACAGGATAGGGCATTCTGGCAAGGTCTCCAGGATTCGGCACAATTTGACTCCCACTTAACTCTCCAGCTTCATCCCTCTCCAGAAGCCATGCCCCAGCCACCCTGAGCTGCCGTGACTCCCACTAGCTACCCCGCATGCTTGCTTCTGCATGGAACTTTCACACATTCTGTGTATATGTCCTTTTCCTCTTCCCTACAACTCCCTTCTCTCTGCACACCGCCCCCCCCCCAAAGCTTACTATTGGTGGTTAAGCTCTCAGTTTACTCATAAATTCTTCATGGAAGTCTTCCTTGCAGTCTGGTCCTTCCCTCACATCACCTAAAAGAATGGGCTGGTCCCTCTTCTCTTTCCACAGCCTTCTGTAGTAACACGTCCACATCACCTTAGATGGCACACTGGCCTGTTTCCTTGCCTCTTAAAGAGCAACTGTGTTTACCAGCATGTCCTTAGGCAAAAAGTAGCTGCCCATCTTCTTGTGTCTCCAGATGTGCCCATGCACCATCTCAGCCTTTGCCAGGGAGCAGGAGGTGTGTTGGTAGCACTGGGTAGTGGAGACTATGATGCCACAATCAATTTTGATGGGTTAGTGTAGCTAGCAAGAGCCTTGTGTGTGTGGGGGAAGAGATTGCAACTATTGACTCAGTGAGGTTTGGGCATTTTCTGTGGTTTGCAGCAATCCATTTGCCCGTTACCAACTGTGATACGGAATTGGTGGCCTTGACATATGGCCTGGACCTACTGCACGGGAGGGAGGGAGCTTCAAAACCTGGAGGCCGAACTGGTTTCTCTTTTCCCAGCTTCTCTCGTGCTTTGTCTTAACCCTTGAGCAATGACAGACTGGCAACCAGGGCCTCTGTCACCAAGTGCTGTGACTTGGTTAACTTCTGGTTCCCCTCACTAGGGGATGCTCACCACTAGAGCAGCTGTTTTATTCACAGTGTATTCCCACCACCCAGTGAGGACCTTGGCTCGCACCAAGTGCTCAGTGAATGTCTAGGGAATGAATGAACTGAACGAACATGTTTACAGCCGGAGGCCCACTATAGCATATAAGGCTCCATCGGATTGGTTAAGAAGAAAAGTGTGTACACGAAGTTTGTAGTGATTGACTGGAGTCTTCCACAGTGAAGACCAATGAGCAAATAGCTTAAGTTGCTCCCCAATGTATACTTTTTTTGTATTTGGTTGGTATCGTGCCTCCAGGGCTCCACCTGATTTAGTCTGTGGTGACTGCTATGCTCAGCTGTCACCTTCCTCCATTCACTCTGTTCCAGCCACGCTAGATTCCTAATTTGTCCTGAAACACACCTGGAAGCTTCCCCCTAGAGGCTTTTGCACTTGGGGCACTTACTTGCCTTCCTCTTTCCCTGCATCTGTTACCTCTCTTGCCTCATTCAGTTCTTTGAACAAAATTCGTCTGACAACCATCCTTCGTTCCCTTGGCTGGATTTATTCTTCTTTTTATTTAATGACTCCCTGATGTCTCACCGCATTTTTATCTGTCTGCCTCTTTAGAATAGAAGATCCACAAGGGCAAAGCTTTGCTTTGTTCACTGCTGCAGCCCCAGCATTTAAATCCATGCCCGGCACATAGCAGGTGCTCAACAAACATTGCCAGATTACATGAATAAATCTTTTGCATGCTCTTACTTAGCCTTCTTCTTTCTAAAGAAATAAAATCACAGTGGGTATCAGTTAAAAAAAAAAAAAAAAGACCTTGCTGGCAAACTGCATTGAAAGGTAAGAAAGTCTGTATGCTCGTTTCCCTATTAATTCCTTACAACCTCGTAGGTGGTAGCAGGGATTTCCACTTCATATTTTTCTAATCCAGGGCTCAGAAAAATAAAGGCATTTACCCAAAAGGCTCCAAATCGAATATCACCTGAATGACAATGTCCTTGAATTATTTAACCTCTTGTTGCCTTGGTATCCTCACCTGTGATATGGAGATAAGAAAAGTAATGCCTCACAGAGTTGCCGTGAAGGAATTAATTGGGTTCAGTGCTTAGGGAAATGCCTGGCACATATTAAGGACTCTTTAACTGTTGGTTATTATTGTTGAGCCATTTTGACATTAGATTTTTTTTTTTTTTTTGCTTTTTATGACCACACCTGTGGCACATGGATGTTCCCAGGCTAGGGATCAAATCAGAGCTATAGCTGTCGGCCTATGCCACAGCAAAGAAGGATCTGAGCCACATCTGTGACCTACACCACAGCTCACGGCAAACGCCAAATCCTTGAACCCACTGAACGAAGCCACGGATTGAACCCTCATCCTCATGGGTAATAGTCAGGTTTGTCACCACTGAGCCACGATGGAGGTCCCTTAACATTGAATTTTAATTAAAATTTCCCCTTATTAGATTTCTATCTTTGAATTTCAGATTGTTTTCCATGCAGTTGCCTTGTAGGTAAGATTTACAATAAATCATTGTCTTTTACTGTTGAGTTTTCCCTGGTGAGGCTGCACCGTGTAGAGGAGGGTCTTAAGATGCCCTGGATTTTATTGTCACCAGGTGTTCATGTTGCTCTGTCTTCCCAGTGAGAAGGTAAGTCCCTGAATGATAGAGAGTTTTGCTCTCACAGATCTGGATGAAGCTTTGCTCTTGCCCCTTTCTCATTTAGATCTGTACTTCACTAGGCACTGATTTTCTTCCATATAGTGTGAGGTAGGGGTTGAGATACATCTTGTCCCCATTTGGATATTCAGTTGGCACAGCCACAGGTCCTGCTTTATTTAGCTCAAAAGATGCTCTCTGCCTGGATCGGCATCTTGCATCTCGTGACCTAGTTGAGTCTCCCATGTTCTTCAAGGTGCACCTAAAATTCCTCCTTCTTCATGAAGTCTTTCCTGATGAACTCATTGTTTAATTATTGCATCGTGCTTTATATTCTTCTCCGTATTGGGCATCGTGCTATACTTTGGGGATGCCAGGGTCAGGAGGAGAGAGAATGAGTCAGGGACCACCCCCATCTCAAGACACAGAGGCTGGTGGAGGAACACAGACACTGACTAAATGATGGTTCATGTGGAGGGTATTGGGAAGGAGAAGTTCTGAGAATCCAGGAGATATGTCGCTAGGACATAACTCGGTCTGGATGTTCAATGAAGTCCTCCTTGAGGAATCTATGTTGGAGCCGAGACCTGAAGGATGGCCAGGCACTGGCTGGGCAGAGAGAGAGGGGAGATAGCTATTTCCCCATCGTCCAGTCTGTTAGAACCCTGGTGTGTTCACTACTCTCTCTTCACGCTTCATGTCTTATCTAGCTTTCTGGATGGGTGTTCTTTGGAAACTAGGAGCAGAAACTATTTTTAAAAAAATTATTACAGAGCCTAGCTTAGGGCTGAAAGCAAAGTAGGTACTTAATGAAAGCTAGCTGATGATGAGTAGGGTTATTATATCAATCCAGTCATGGTGAAAAGTCTGTAATCTGGACTGTTGGGTTGAATCTGGGGGAGAGGAAGTTCACACCTGGTGTGAACCTTGGCTTTATCACCTACTTAATCCATTTGAGTCTCAGTTTCCTCATCCAAAAAATATGTCTTTCTTATAGGCTTTTTGAAATGTAGATAAAAGGAAGAAATCTATGTAAAATCCCTATCCTTGGCACCTAGCAGGTGTTCAGTGAAACACCGATCTCTTCCGTCTTCAGTTCAAAAGGCAGTGTGGTGTGGTAGGATGGATATGGGCTTGGGAATCAGACAAGGATTGAACTCTGTGTTCATAGCCTCTCTGAGCCTGTTTGTCTACCTGTAGGAAGGAACAATAGCTTTTGCTCTGGCGGATTTCCAAGAAGATTCGTTGAGATAGTTTATGTTGAACACCCTCCCCAGTTTAGGGTCTGGTAACTCTGTTTGCCATCGAGCTAAAACTTAGAAGCCTGACATGTTTTAGCTGCTTGCCAAGAGTATAAACACGGAGGCCTTGCCGCGTCTACCTGGCCAGAGCAGCTGATGAATTAACATGTGCTGAACAACTGTCTCTGATTTTATGTGGTTACGTGCCATCCTAGGCAGAGGTGGAGGGCAGAAAGGAGGGATGGGTGGTGAATTTTGAGTTGCATGCTGGTGACACCTGGTGGTTTTTGGCTGGGTTCCAGGACTCAGGTTCGGGACACTGCCAGCCTCTCCTCTGTGACTTTGCTCCCTTGGGTCTTGGAAGCACTGACCTCCCTTCTTTCCGAAGAGGAGCCCGCTGCCATATGGCCGTGTATTCAGTTGGGCTGGAACCTGGGTAAAACCTGGAGGAAAGCAGCCAAGTGTGCCTGCAGGGGCCCCTCCAAGGCAGCTGCTCCTCTGTCACATCCCAGGCTGCAGAGGCTGCCCCGATTCGCTGCCAGGTCTGCTCACTACCCTCACATGAGTGACTGGCTTTCCCCTTCCTGGGGAGACAGGTGGCAGCTATATATACTCAGGTCCCCTCCACGTGTGTGCTGTCCTGATGGCCACCAGGGCTTGCCTGCCTCTGCTTGCAACAAGCCGGAAAGTATGAAATGGACATGATTAAGCAAGGGGTGTTGCTGAGAGTGGATGGGGCCGCTTTCCCTGGATCACCTTCCAGTTTTGAAAGAAAGAGGGAAACCACAGAACGGCGTCCAGAGGGAGATTAAACTTAGAGAAAACATCAGGAAACTCACCTTTAGTGAGTCCCTACAACATGCTTGGCACTTTCCATAAAAGATCTTTTCTTTTTTTTTAAAGTTTCATTGAAGTATAGTTGATTTACAATGTTTTGATAACATCTGCTGTACAAGCTTTTAAAATTCTCACCGCCGGCCACTCGGATGAGGAAATCAAGGCCCAGAAACATCGATAAAGGATTGCTCAAGATCATGCAGAAGCCATGGTCCAGAGTCAGGATTTAGACTCAGTTTTGTCCAGCTCCCAGTTCTAGGCTTATCTGCCTGCATCAGAATTTCCCAAACTCGAATACTGTTAGGGGTGTGTGAAATCAATATAATTCTTTTGGCTCTGCAGGTTGACAGATTTTTTTTTTTTTAATCTGATGTTTAAAATGGAAAAACAGATTTCTTAAGCTCACAGCATAAGAGATTACAGCTCTCATACAACTGTAAAATAGAGACGCAATTGCCAAGGAAACACAGAGTTTCAGTTCTCATTGAACTCAAATGAACGGTATTGATTTAATGCAATGAATGATGCTGTTTTTCTAGAGCCTCTTTTGAGTTCATTATGCCTTGGGTAATCTGTGCCAAGTGATTACTTTATCTCCCAATTCATTCCCTTTGAATTATATCAAGACCCTCAAACCTTAAGATCATCACCATGTCATTTGACCTCGGTTCATAGGAGCCTGTCATCCACCTTTGCTTCTGTTCTTTTCTTATTGGTCTGTGACAGTTAAGGCAGCACAGTTCCTGTCCCGTGACACTACTTTTGTGACGTAAAATCCTATGTATCAAAGAATTTAAGAGGTGAAAGCAATACTTTCCAAATCTGACTTTCCATTGCCACAGGCCACAGTGAGAGAGGAATTTAATTTCTGTAAGGTAAAAAGATTTCTGCCTGAGGCCCGATTGTTGTCACTTGAAAGTTGGACACACCTGCCACTCTGGTGGCAGCTGGACATGTTTATCAACCTGTAAAAGTTAAATGCTGTCACTTGGGGTTGTGGCTTTGTGTGAACACAAAGGCAAGCTCCAGCACTGAAACGGTGTTCAAAGGGACCTCTACAGATCCGTATAAGCCAGTTATGCATAAGTGGATTTTGAAAGATTATCATCGACTAGAAAATGTATCCTCGTGTGTGTGTACACACACACACACACACACACACACACACACACACTCAGCGCCTGGCCCAAGAGTCTAGAAAGGACTTTACTTTGGGAAATCCTCCCCTATCCTCTGTGACTGAGCTCAGAATAGACCAACAAGGATGAGAAATGGGACACTCACATTTCAGCACAAAATCTTCCAAATCTGTTTGCAAAGGGCAAGTGGCGCAGGGAAGCATTCCCTCCCTGGCCTGAGAACTTACGGCAGGTGGTCCTTTGGGAGGCAATTGAATGCTTCTCAGCCAAGTGATCGCAAAACCCTCACTGCAGAGTGAGGCTTGTAGGGTGAGGCTTATAGGGTGGGAAGAAATGAATGCACTTGGAGAAAAAGGATTCTAGTGTCTTTTTCCCTTTTCCTTCAAATAAACAATGGCCACCTCCAAAACCTCTTCTGGTCTCCTCTGCCAGTTCATTTGTTCTGTGAAGTGGTAGAGTGTTGGAGTATAGATTTCTGAGTGAGGCTCCCTAGCTTTGAGTGCCAGCAATACCACTTACTTGCTGTGTGACCTTGGTCAAGTGACTTCACCTCTCTGTGCCTCTTTTTGCTCATTGCTGGAATGGTGCCAGTGGTCACATGTGGCCACCTACCGCGTTGGCTGTGGAGCTCACACGAGGCATGCGTATTAAATACTCAGTGTGTGGCCTTGTTTCGTTTAGTCCCTGAGCCAGTGCAAGATCACATTTGCATTATTCGGCACCTTGCCTCTGGCCAGAGGCCAGTAGGAACTCCAAAAGAAGGAACACAGTATTTACTATTCAAGCTCCTTATCTTTCAAGAAGGCTAGTTGAGTTGGGTTGCCCCTCCTCCTAGAAGCCTTTCCTACTTCCAGAAGCTCAGAGAGAGAGAGAGCTGCCTTCACCAAGCCAACTTCTGGTTGCTGGCTTTGCCACCCAGTCCATGCTTGTTTGTTCTGGTCTCCTATTTAATTTTTAAAAACCTTACATCTTAGGACATGGAAGCAATTTGAGGGCCAAGATGACTTTTGTTTTTGGAGTAAGCTTGATGACTAATAATGTTATGGCATAGGTATCAAACTCATTGCTGAAACTGGCAAAGAAGCAGTCAGAAGAACAGAATGAATTCCATCTCTAATGCCCATATGCGCTTTTATGAAAAGAATCAAGATTAAATAGAGTCTGGGTGTGTGCGTATGTGCACCCACACACCCACACACCCACACACCCCCTAGGAGATTTCCCTTCCCATTCCGTGCACCCACGGGTGCTGGGACACATGCCCTCCTTTTCCCTGCACTGTAGCTGCATTTGTCTCCTGGGACAGTGTCTTATTCATCACAGAATTGAACAGGCACTGGCAAGTAATAGATGCTCAGTAAATATTTCTTGAATGGAGCTGAATTAAAAAGACAACCGGTGCTTGAGCCATTTAAGACAAAGCTGCAGGTCTGCAGGCAAGCCACTGTTTTCCATCTTGTTAAGTATGCACGTTGGTTCCCGTATTTGCCAATGACAACAGCGATTAAACAGCAGTGACATTTACTGAGGACTTGCTCTCTGCTGCTCACTCTACTCAACGCTTTATATCTATGATCTCAGTTAACCTTCCAAACACTATCACAGAACAGGTGGTACTCCCATTCCCTGTTTAGAAACCAGAAACTGAAATGCAGAAAGGGCATGTGACCTGGCCAAAGTTGCTCAGCTAGTCGGTGGGGGCGGAGGACCGAGACCCGGCCAGTTGGCTCAGCCTGTGTTTCCCAAGTCCCCACCATGCACTGGCACAGTCTAGGCGTGGTACAGATCACTTCATCAGTAGCTCCTAATTGTCACTATGCCCCAGAATGTCCTAGAGGGCTTGACCAAACACAGGCCGCTGGACCCCGGCCCGAGAGTTTCTGATTGAGCGAGTTTGGGGCGAAGCCAGAAAATCTGCTTTTCTAACAAGTTCTCAGGTGTTAGCGGTCTGGGGACATATTCTGAGAGCCATGGGTCTAAATCATTCTCTTTTAGAATAGGAAAAGTGATGTTAGCAATGCATATAGACACAAGCTATTAATGGGTGGGGCTGGGGCCAAAAAAAGCCTAGTGAGAGCAGAAGTTCAGCCCTGGTACTCAAGTGGGAGGAATGAATAAATGTTTGGGTCCTTCCTATATTCTGGTCCTGCTCTGACACTTAATTACTTCAAAGGCAAGACATCTGCCTTACTCGGTCTTTAGAATTTGGAGAAGTAACAGAGGCATAACTTTGGAGAAAGTTGTGAAGCATTAGGAGTAGATAGCATTTGGTATTTGTATGCTGGGGCTAGACGGGCTCAGTAAAAATCACAGCCGTGCCCCTTCCAGTGGTGTCACCTTAGGCATGTGCCATAATTGCCTTGTGCTCAGTTTCCTGATCTCAGAAATGGGGTGACAGCAGTACCTACCTTATAATGTTCCCTAGGAAGGTCAAGTGAGTAAGAACAGCAGTGCCTCACCCCAAGTTTGCCCATGACTTTATTAAGGGTTGGTTAGGACAGGAAGCCTGAAAAGGTGAGGTTCAAGCCACGGAGAGGGAATAAGACTGAGGGTCTGGGAAATTGCTTAAAAACACATGATAATAATAACACTAATGATAAAGATGATAGTAATAACAGTAATAACAACAATACCATGAATTTGTATTGCTCGTGGAGACATTTGTGGGCCAGTCACGTGCAAAATGCTCGACTGCAAAATTGCACTGAGCCCTCTCAGTAATCCCGGTTTCTGCTCTCAGGAGGGAGAGGCTGGGCCTCTACCTGGTCTCATTAACACTCTGTGTGACCTTGGGTGAGTTGCTGACCTCTCTGGGTCTCCAGGCTGGGGCTGGCCTTGATGCTGTCTAAGGGCTGTGCTGCTCCTTCCTGGTGAGCCCTTATCCTGTATCATCAAGACATGTCAGCCCTTAAAGCCTCGCTGTACCCAGAGCCAGGAGTTCCTCTTCCTCAGGCTTCAGGGATCAAAGGGCTAGGCTCCCTGGAATTCGTGATTTGGAGGTCCAGACAGCTCAAGAATCCTTCCCAATCCGTGCAGCATTTTTGGCTGCCGGGCATCTGTGTGGGAGGAGGTAGGATGCCCTGAGGTGAAGCTGTGAACCAAGCGGAGGTTCCTGGCACCTTCTCAGCCTGCTCGGTGATGGGAGCAGTAACCCCTTGTATTTTGTGTGTGTGGCCCTGACTGCCCGCTGGGTGCCACAGCACAGTCCCCTGGGCTCCCTGAGTCTGTTTAGCAAGCCTCTGAGGTAGGGACATGCAAAGTTTCTCCTTTATGGATGAGAAGACAGGCGCAGAGAGGTCCGGCCGCTCCCCCAGGGCCACTCGGCTTGAAGGTCGGAGCCAGGATTTGAACCCAGACGTGTCCGTATCCCAAGCCCACGCCGGTGATCATCACTTTAAACTGTCTCTCTGTGTTGATTTCATCCACTTTCCCCTGATTCCTGGATGTCCCTTCATTCTGCTGGCTCCTCTCCGGACCCGCTTCTAGGGGCCCAGGAAAGGTCTGATAAGCGCCTTCAAAGTGCCATGGAGCAGGGAAGACACCCAACCCCCAGACTCTGATTAGGCAGTTTAGGCTGAAGTGCCTTCTTAATTATGAACCACAGGGCCTGATGAGTCTTATGGTCGCTTCTGGACCTAATGTTCTCTGAGGCTTTGGTCCCAAGATGTGTTAAAATTGGGAGCTCTGCAGGTGCATTAGGCCTTGTACAACCCCAGGTGTGGGATTGTAGCTCATTTCCAAAATTAAACTCAAATCTATTCTTTTATTTTATTTTATTTTTTAAGGTTGCACTTTCAGCATATGGAAGTTCACAGGCTAGGGGTCGAATCAGAACTGCAGCTGCCAGCCTACACCACAGCCACAGCCACACCAGATCCGAGTTGCATCTGTGACCTACACTGCAGCTCATGGCAATGCCGGGTCCTTAACCCACTGAGTGAGGCCAGGGATCGAACCCTGGCCTCACTCAGTGGGTTACCCTCATGGATACTAGTTGGGTTCATTACCACTGAACCCAAACAGGAACTCCTCAAATCTCTTCTTTATAAAAAGGAAAGAGTACTGGATATGGAGTCTGAAAACTCACTCTGACTCCCAGTCACTCACTGTGTGACCTTGGGCAAATCCTTTCCCTCTCTGGGCCTCATTATAAATAAGGGTTGAATGAGATGCTCCTTCTTGGTCCTACAATTGGGAGATCACATCCTACCCTCCAATTGCTTGTGTCCCCGCCCACCCCCTTGCTGTTGGATGGGGTCCTGTGGGGGGGGGGGCACCAGTATCCCTCATTTGCCTTTGTTGGTGCCCCCAGGGTCTGGAAAGCACTTCTCACAAATTCTGTGTTCAGTCAGTACTGTAGAATGAATGAATGAATGGTGCTTCAGTGTATCTAGGAGGCTGTTCCATTCTGTAAATGGTAACATATTACGTTCAGATAATCACCCACGATAGCAGCTAATCTGGGTTCTTAAAAAGCAACTGTATTATGTTTTGTCTGACTTGATAAAATAGCTCAGCTTTGGAGAAATTGTGTTTATCTTTAACTACAGTTAAAAAAATAATTTCTAGTAAAAAAAAGCCTTCTGAAAGTAATTTGACAATCTGTTTTTTTCTACCTCTAGTCATTTTCTTGGAGAAAGGCAAAAAATGAAAACAAGTGTTACTCAGTAACAGGCAATGCTGCTTGGGAATTTAAAGGCACAGGCAGGAAAAATGGAGCAGAATGAGCTGGCTGTCTTCAAACCTGGTTATAAATTTTCATCAACGTCTTTAAAATTAGTGTCACTCGCAGACCAACTAAGAGCTCCAAATTCTAATGCTGTTTTTCATCCTGACTTGTTTTAGCCTCTGAACGAATCACTTGAAGGCTCAGCCCCCGCTTGCTCTTCTGGCAGTGCCGACCTACTTCATGCTTACCCGCTGTTTCTCCCTCCCCCCCTTTTTTGTCTTTTTAAAGACTCATCTGATCCATATCACCATTTCCCATTTACTTCCTCTTTTATCTTCCTCTTTCTCCTCCTTTACCCCCTCCTCCGCTTTCTTATTGTGTGATTGGATGAAATGTGGTATTAGAAAACAGAAACTGTCGGGGTTTCATTGGTCTGTTCCCATCTTTATTAATGAAGACTATTTTACAGAGGATCTTTGTGAACTTCACTGCGAAGGCAAGCTGAGATCCTCAGCCAATCAGGAGAGAGCCTTCTTAAGAGTTGAGTAACATTTTGGCTCTCAACTACTCAATGTTTTGCTTCTAAAACCAGATTCCCAGCCCTTTGTGAGAGTTCTGGGAGCTCCAACTTTAAAATGCATCCCTTCGTTCAAGCTGAAAAGCCCTGTCTGATTCAGAGTCCGTAGCTATGGGTAAGGTGATCTAAGGCTCAGCCTCGGTCAGAGGAAGAATGGACAAGTTTAGAGCAAGTTTAGTATGACTATGATAAAGGCATTTTATTTGGTGCAAGCTTTTTGAAAGAGATGATGTCATTTAATTGTGGTATAATCCTGCAAACTAGGTATCCTTACCCTTATTTTACAGATGAGGAAACCGGGGTTCAGAGAGATTAAAAAACTTGGTCAGGGCCATATAGACAGGAAGTGGCACAGCCCTTCTGACATCATGAGCTTGTTTCCATCAAAGTTTGTTTCCTTTCTGCTGAGCAATGCTGACTCCTGGCATCAGGCTCCAGAGGAGTGGATTAGAGCCAGACAGGAAAAGACTGAGGGATCAGGTGAAAACGCCCCATGCCCACTCCTGCCTGGCTGCCCGCGACCCCGGTGGGGGGAGGCGGGAGGAGCGGAGGGAAGGATGCGCCCCTGGAAAGTGGAGGTGGAAATGGGATTCCTGGCTCTGTGTGAATGCGTGCGTGTGCGTGTGTCTGTACAGAGAGAGAAAGAGAGAAAATGAGGATGAGAGAACCAGGGTAAATTCGTAATTAGGTGTTGTTTGCTTCCAAAATGAAAATAGCATTATGGTTTATTTCCAGTTTTTTAAAAGCAAGGCATGCTCGTGGTAACAGATTTAGTCTGCACAAGAAGAAGTAAAAAAGGAAGAGAAACAGGCTATTAGCCCACAATCTAGAGATAACCGTGACCTGTGGCAGGGTTTGAGTTGTATATTCCTTGATTTAGCTGCCTTAAATTCACCTTGGTCTTGCCCATTGGGAAGTTGTCATGGAGAACTTCAGAAAACAGTTAACACGAATAACTCTGATTTTCAGATTTTGGACTCACTTGTCACTTTAGGGTAGCTGGGTTGTTGCCACCTAATAACTTCTTTGGGTCTCTTTTATCTAAGATGAGTTTAAAGCTAGCAAAATAAAATCTACCCATTGAAAGTCATGGTTTCAGAGATCAAGGATATGGGAAAAGTGTTGATTTGATGTTAAGAAAAAAAAAAGAACATAAAATTATATATCCAATGTGATCTGAGTCTTGATTAAGATATATATCTACTGGAGAACAAACTAGTGGCTCCCAGAGGGGAGAGGGAAGTGGAGGAGGGCAAAATAGGGCTAGGGGATTAAGAGGCACAAACTGTGTATAAAATGAATAAGCTACAAGGATATATTGTATAACCCAAGAATGTAGACAGTATATTATAAAAACTATAAATGTAACATAACCTTCAAAAATTGTGAATCGCCATGCTATATGCCTGAAACACATATAATATTGTATATCAACTATACCTTAATACAAAAAATATATCAACATTCACAGAAAAAAAGACGAAGAAATTTCAGTATTTCTCCTGAAATACTATCAATGCTTATTTCTGGATGAATTATTTTGTCTTCTTTATATTTTTCTGCATTTACTAAAATTTTAATAATAACTATGTTTTCCTCACACAAAAGTAATATATGCTGTTTTTTAATTAATTAATTAATGTATTTATTTATTTTATTTTGTCTTTTTGCCTTTATGTAGAGCCACACCCGCGGCATATGGAGGTTCCCAGGCTAGGGGTCTAACAGGAGCTGTAGCCGCCGGCCTACGCTACAGCCACAGCAACGCGGGATCCGAGCCGCGTCTGCAACCTACACCACAGCTCACGGCAACGCCGGATCCTTAACCCACTGAGCAAGGCCAGGGATCGAACCTGCAACCTCATGGTTCTTAGTCAGATTCGTTAACCACGGAGCCACGAAGGGAACTCCAATTTATTTTTATTTTTAATTTTTATTTTCTTTTGTCTTTTTAGGGCTGCACCCACTGCATATAGATGTTCCCAGGCTAGGGGTTGAATAAGAGCTGCAGCCGCTGACCTATGCCACAGCCACAGCAACACCAGATCCTTAACCCACTGAGGGAGGCCAGAGATCAAACTCACGTCCTCATGGATGCCAGTTGGGTTCATTAACCGCTGAGCCAAGACGGAAACCCCTATGCTATTTTTTTTAAAAAAGGATAGATGTTTGGGACTGAGATATTTTGGAAATAGACAATGACTAGTATGTGCAGAGACAAAATGAAAATTAGGCAATTTCCCGTTAACCGTAATCAAAATCCCAGTCTGGATGGATATTGGAGAGGAGGGTGGGGGTAACTGACAGGGGGAATGTTTATTTGAGTTTCAGAAATATTCCTTTCCTGCAAATGCCTTAACTCTGCACCACCTCTTATGAGTGAGAATACCGGTTAAAATGAGCAAGACAAATTTTTTCTCTGCAGAAGCCTGAGAAGTCCTCCTTTATAGTTAGGATTCTGTTTTCCCACTGGAAACTGATGGTTTTTACCCATGGACATCTGCCAGAAATCAAACAGAAGGACCAGGGAGGAGGAAATGGCCTGTAGTTTTGGCTTTGTGGATGTGTGTCATAGAGTAAATTTCCTTAGCTTGGTATATGTTTCTGGTGTGAAACTGTCAAGAACTCCCTTGAAATCTCCCTCTGTTTGGGTCCACTAGCAGGACTAGAAGTTCAACAGTCTCTCCTGGGTGGAGCTAATAAGCTCTCCAGCCTCCCACTGCCCTGTCCTTTCCAAATGAGTGGTAAAGACAACAATAAAAACCAAGAATCCTTAAATCTCAGGAGAGAGTGGAGAGGTGAAAGAAGGTCTGTTTTATGGTACATCTTCCATAAAAAAGATTTACGGGTAAGTCATTTTCTCTTCTTTCTAGGTGTTAGATTGAGAGGATCCAGTAAACTAAACCCCAGAGAGAGCTTGGTCTAAATAAAAAATTCCGACAGCTGTCAAAACAAATAACAACCAGTCAGAAATACAACGTTGAGGGAGGCTTCGGTTCCCCAATAATTCAGAGAAGTGTTAGCCTGTTACAGCAAGAGTAAAGACCTAAGAGGACGTGGGAAGGGAATTTAAGATGTCCCCCCAAATCTCAAAGTTGGAGGCTGAGAGAAACGGGTAACACAGGTCTAATTTTATCTCTGAAGAAATAATCAAAACTCTGTCAGTGAAGGGTACATTCTTCCATTCCTTTGCCAGGCAATCACTGAGTGCCTTCCCCGTGATGGCTCTGAGCTGGATGTGGGAGATGCAGGGAGAAAGTACATAGACCCTTCACCAAAGAACCTGAAGCATTGGGGTAGGAGCCATAGGTATAACGAGGGGGTTATATACAGTGATAGAGGTAAGTGCTGGCCATTATTGTGGGAGATGAAAGAGCGGCATCTCTCTCTCACTCCGCCCCCCACCGCCCCGTATGTGTGATAATCAGCAGAGCTGAATTCGAAGGATGGGAAGGAGTTAGGCAGTTAGAAGGAGGCTAGGTGATAAGCATATAAGCCAGACAGATAGAAGAGCCGTTTGTTCATTCATTCATTCAGCACATATACTGAGCCCTTACTGTGTTCCAGGTACTGTCCCAAGAGCTAGACGAACAAGACAGATGATGTCCCTGCTTTCAGAGAGTTTAGGTTCTAGGGGAACAGACAATGAACAAGCAAGCAACAGCAACAACGGCAAAGAGGCTTTACGACAGCAATGTGTTGTGAAGAAGAGAAAAACGTATAACGTGATCTGAGAGTGTGGTGGGCATGAAGCTGGCCGGGGAGGCCGTCTCAGAGAGATGACCTTCCGTGCCGTGACTGAGTCAGCCATGCGGTGATCTGGGGAAGAACATTCCGGGTGGAGAAAACAGCAACTGTGGGGGCATTTGAGTGGGGACAAGTTTGGTGTCTTCAAGGGTCAGAAGAAAGGACAGTGAATGAAGGGGACTGTGGAAGGAGGAGATGTGGTCAAAGAGGTAAGCAGGGGTCACCCACGGAATGCCTGTGGGTGCTGGTGAAGACTTCAAGAATTTTTTGTAAGGGGCGGGAGTGGGTAGGTAGACCAGTTGGTCAGCTACTGTGATAGACCCAGTGGGAAGGCTTGGTGACCTGGGTCAAGGTGGTGGCTGTGGATGTGGACAGAAGAAGATAGTTTGGTATTATGTTCTGGGAGTAGAACCAACATTATCCGTGAATGGGTTAGATGTGATGGGAGAGGGAAAGAGAGGAATCAAAGGTAACTCCTAGGATTTTTGTCTGAACAGAAATAGATGGCGGCCATTTATAGAGGTGGGGAAGAAAAACTGTTCTGACTTGGGCAGGTGTGTGTGTGTGTAACAAGCATTTGAGGATCTGCAGATGGTTGAGTATGGCATAAACCTCAGTTTATGGAAAGGGGCAAGAGACAGCTGGAGAGGCAGGTCATAGTCATGAAATACCCTGTTTGTCCCGGGAGAGAGCCAGATGCAACGCTGAAACCTCAGGTAGTCATGGAGGGCCTTTACAAAGTAGGGCAACACTGTCAGTTTTCATCTTTTGAGAGGTGAGCTTCCAGTGTAGATGTTGTTTGGAAGCAGATGTGATGGAGGCAGAGAGACCAGTTAAGACGCTGCTGTAGCAGCCTGGGCAGAGTTGATGGCCTGAAGCAAAGTCGAATGTATAGAAGTGGGCAGGTCCTCGAGCTACTTAATGGGTAGATGAGACAGGACATAATGACTCATTACATGTGTGAAATGAAGGGGAGGGTGAACTCTTCTTTTCTAGGTTTCTAAGTTCATGGATGGTGTTTCCATTCACTGCCATGCAGGGTGGAGCATAGATAGAGAAGGTTGAGGAGGAGAGGAGTTGGCGGTGGACTCCAGTGTAATGAGTATAGCGTGTGGATCTTCTAGTATTAACTCCTCCCCCTTCCTCACTGAATGCTGATTTTGCTCACTATTGCCTCCCTTCTCCTTCCTCCATACACCATGTCCTTCACGGAAGCTTGTCACATCTCCTACTCCTGGGATGGTTCTCATGTCTAGGCAGGTAACCCACCACTAGCCAATGACTAGCATGAGAATAGTCATGTGTTCAACCTGGGCCACTGAAATAGGAGGAGAGGTTTTCTGGGTGCTTCTGGGAAAGCAGCTTCCTTGCTTTTGCCTGAGAGCATCTAGAAGTGACCCTCTCAGCTCCTCTGGGTAGCTCCTCTGGGTGTTGTCCTTTGAAGACATGTAACCCTAAGTCACTGTAGCTTTTTGCTACCACCTCAAGGATATTGAGAAAAACAGGTAAGCAGGCTGGAGCTGCCCAGTTATGTGAGCAACCCATTTCCACATTGTGAAGCCAGTTTGAGTTACATTTTCTTTTACTTGCAGCTTAAAGCATCTAAAATTTTATGAGGGCCAGTGGGACATCCAGTGGGCATTTGGGGCTTTCTGTCTAGATCTGGAGCTCAGGCTGGGGTCCGGGATGGACAAGGAACTCTAATGCTCACAGTGCTCTGAGAGTTGATAGAACTGGTTTCCTGTACAAATAGGTTTTTTTTTTTTTTTAAGCAAGAAAGGAAGTGGAGTAATGAAAGAACTTACTTGAAGAACACACTCCGTGGTGTGATAGTGTACAGGAATGGATTATGGAAACTCTAATTAAAAATCTAAAAGAGAGATGCTAATCATTAGAATGATTCAGACTCTGTTCAAAAAGAAGCCGAATGACCTATTTTCTGAGTTTTTTTTTAAACTGGGAATTCATTTTGCGTTGGTTGCCCCAGGCGACCTCTAAGAGACTTGGCTAGCCCAGAGGACAAAAGATGGAAGTTTTGCGGTCTGGCATACTTGAAGTCCTAGCCCAGCTTTCACACCTGGAAGCTGCATTGTCTCCCTGAGCTGTACGTGTAAAATGAAAGACAGAAAGGTGGTCTTGTGAATGAAATTGGGAAAGTCATCAAAATTTTATACTGTACCCAGAAAATGGTAAGGGTGAGAAAGGAAGTGAGGGGGAGGGGAAGAGAGAGAGAGGGAGAGAGTACCGCTTTCGTCTCCCGTTCTCTCTTGATCTCTCCCCCATCAGGCTTTCATCTCTAGTGTCCTCTGCTTGACCAACTAGTGGCATTTGATCTGGTTGACCACTGTCTCCTTGAACTTCACTTGCCCTCAGGTTGCTTGGCTGTCTTCCTCCATCACTGGCTACTCCTTAAGCTCTTTTCTGGTTCTTCCTATCTTCTTTGAGCACTGGAGCACCTCAGGTCTCCTTATCCCAGTTCAGGTGGAAATCCCAGCATCCTTATCATGGGCTATAAGGCTTTACCCAGTCTCTTTCCATCCCCAATCTTCTCCTACCACTCTCCCAGGTCACCTTGTCTCCTCACTGTCCCTGGAAAATACCAAGTACACACTCCCTTCAAGCCTCTTCACTTATTCTCCCCTCTACCTGGAATCTCACCACCTCACTTCTTTCAGGTCTTTGTCCAAATGTCATCTTTTCAGAGGAAGCATTCCTAGTCACCCTGTATAATCCAAAAACTCCCCACCCTTTCAGTCTGCATCCTCTCTTCTTAATCTATCTTCATAATACTCAGCATCATTCAAAGCATTATATATTTATGTGTGCATTTTCCCCCTTAGAATGTCAGGCCCGTGAGAGCAGGGGTCTTGTTTTACACGCAGTTCTATTGCCAGCTTCTGTAACTGTGTTTGGCATAAAGTGGGTTCTCAATAGATACTTATTGAATGAATGCATTCATGGAGGGTTACTTCTACTGTCATTGCTAATATCATTATTTTCCCCAACTTTAAGATTCTATGGTTTATTTATGCTTATAAAGCGAGAGGGAGAGCCAGTGGCTTCCCAAGATCCTTTTCAGTTTCCCCAGCCCAGGATCTATAGCACAATGGGATGCTCTGTAAATTGCTTCCATGGGAACAGATCTAAACAGAATTACTGATGCTCAAGAGCCACCACACGTCCTAGACTTCCCGAAAAGCCATCCTGAGCGATATGGTTAGACAGCCATTTAGACATGTCTGTTTGGGAGGCATTTTGACCTATGGTGAATGTCAAATGAAACAAAAAAGATTCTGACATTTTAAGAGCTTTAATTTACTCACAATAAAAGCCATAGCATCTGAATATGTCAAGTTTATAAGGCAGAGACTTCAGAACAGGAAGATGCGCCTACCTAATGTGAGGCCGCGTCAGTGAGCTGATTGACTTGTTGAAGGAGAACGCTGGTAACATATTTGGAAGAAACGGAGGATGCGTCTGCAAAATACACCTGACACTTGGGTTTAGGATGAACCTGTCACTCTGCTGCAGTTTAAAGTTGGGTTATATGTGAAATTAAACAATTGCCAAGGTGAGTCAGATAGATGCATCTCAGAGGCCCCTGGAGGACAGCGCCCCAGTGATTGCTGTCAGTCAGTGGTGGAGAAAGTGGAGAAAGAATGAACTTTGGAGTTATACAGACTATGGTTTGAAACCTAGCTCTTCTGGACATAGACTGAGTATAATTAGGTCAGTTACTTAGCATCTCTGAGCTTTGGTTTCTACTGTCACACGGCAGAGGCTGTTCTGATCACCCAAACCTGTTTTCCCTGTAGTCTAGTTCTCAGCCTGACTGCATTTCTCCATCGTCCTTGCAGTTAAGCATGACCCCATGACTTAAGATCTGGTTAGGAGAATGTGACAAATGCGGTGAGTATCCCTTCCGTGCCTAGCCCATAAGAACCTCTCCCGAGCCCTCTGTCATGCTTCTTCCCTTTGTGGTTTGAGGCAAAGGAGCCTGGTGCCTTCGGAAGCTGTGTGTTGAAGATGGAGGAGCTACAGACTGAAAGGCATATGTCCCTGAATCAGTGCTTGGAGGAGAGCTGCCTGTTTTGAACTTCCAGAGAGAAAAATGAATGCAAGTAAGAAATAGACTTCTATATATTAAGTCATTGGGATTTGGGTGTTGAGTTGTTATTATCAGATACCGTTACCCTAATACCTTGGCCAAATGGGAGAATCTTCAGGAGATTTTGAAATATATTTTGTGTTTAAAGTTCCCAGAACAGGTCTTGGTATATGGCAGGGGTTTAATAGATATTAGTTTCTACCATCCTCTTGCCTAGTTAATCTATAATAGTCATTACACGTGGACCCTGTGAGGGTTTTGATATCCCCAAAGGGATACCAAGAAGTGTAAAATATAGCCCCAGATCTCAAGTTCAAGATCCCTACAATATAGAAGACAAACACCCTTCATGTGTATCTGTACCCTAAAATATTGAGGCTCTGAAGGACAAGAATGGAGTGAGTGTCTCTAGGATAAATCATTAGACTTCAGAGGAAGAAGGTCCCTTTGCTTGGGCTAATTAAAACTATAAATCTTCAGTGTCGGAAGAGAGCAGGAATATAGGCAACCACAAATAGTGGGCAATCAAAAAAGAATTTCCATTACATTTTAGACACATGATATTTTCTTTCTCTTAGCAGTCAACCATTGCTAACCATGTTAGCAGGGTGGGCTATTTAGAAAATTAACTTGGAATATGGGAAAGCTATAAATTAGGGCAAGGATGCTCATTACTGGGACATTTATAATGTCAAATGATCAGAAACAACCCAAATGCTCAATACGGGGAGAATGTTTAGGTAAATCCTGGTAGACCCTTCAGATAGACTCTGTCCCTAAGAAATCCAATCCACATCCACAGTTTAAATTCCACCTGCACAGAATGGCTCCTACATTGTGACTTTGGCCCTGACTTCTCCGGACTTCAACTTCTATACCTCCAGCTGCCAAAGGATATCTTTATTTTGATGTCTCACAAATATCTCACACTCAGTGCTCCCAAACCAGAGCTTACGATTCACAGTCCTTCCCCATCCCTCCAACACGCCCCTCTTCCAGCATCTCCGGCCTCACCATCCCCAGTCGTGAGAGTCAGGATTCTGGTTATCACCCTCCATCTCGCCCTCTCTGATCTCCATATCCAATCCATTAGGTCCTAAATATCTTTTCAATCCACACTCTCTTCATCTCTGCTGTTACCCCCTTTACCTAAGCCACCACTCCTTTCTCCTAGGCTGTGGCTTAGCTTCCTACCTGCAGCCTAGGTTCCTGTCCAGTCTGTTCAAGGTCACATCTGACCCTTTCGTTCCTGCTGTTCCTCAGCCCCCCAAACTCCACAATGACTTCCCACTGCTTTGAGAATAAAGACCAAACTTCTGCACATGGCTCACTGAGCACCCCATTGCCTGAGGCTTGCCTGCCTCTCCATCCTCCTCTCTTTCTACTCTTCTCCACCTCCTTCTCCACAATCCAGCCACAGGGTATGGCACAGCTGTTATCCCTGCTCAGAATGCACTTTCCAGACCCACTCCTCTGCCTCCAGATGTACCGTTGCCAGGTTCGTGTCTGTGTATCTTCCAGTTCTCATAGACCCCGTGACTTCAAAAAAGCCATTCATGTCCTGCATGTAGGTCAGGTGCCTTTGGGACCTGCTTCGTAGCTTACACAGACTGGGCAAAGGGAAATGTGGCTTGGGGCATTCTGGATGTTGAGCCAGGTGTTAAAAAACATTTGTCAGGGATAACGCAGAGTGGATATTCTACCTTCATGCATCCGAGGGTCAATCCACAGAGCATAATTCTGATACGGAATTTGAATCAAGGCTAGTCCTTCATGCCAAAGGTCATTTGCAATGTGCCAGACACCGTGCTATTTCCTCTACTCTCGTGGAGCTTACCATTTACTTAACACATTTCAAAAAACCTGGATTTCAGGAAAGCAAGTTTGTGTTCAGGGAACTCCTGTGAATGTGTTTTATTTCCTTGAGTAAGACTTTTAATTTTCAGGGTCTCAGCTGCAATAACGATCCTTGCTGACTGCCCTGTGGTGACTGGGGCAGGCATTCCTGCTGCTAAAATCCTTGGACATCTTCACACCCCAAATGTGATGCAGAGGAGAAGTGGGACTTTGAATCTGAGCAGTTGAATGTGTCACTTTCCCAAGACTCTTCCTTGATCCCCCCCAGAAGGACTTGTGTTATTAAACCAGAGAGCAGAACCGGTCCTAGCTGGTAAGGACCCAGGAATTAATATCCAGGGCGTTAACATCATAATTGGGCCAGCACTGAAGGCGGCAACATCTGCTGTGTGAGGCTCTGATGCCAGAGTCCCCGTTGCACCCCTGTGGCTGGCCAGGACCTCTGTCTTGGGAGGCAGCCTGGGTGGCCTTAAGGCTGTACTTAGCACATGCTCAGTAGTTACTGTCAGGTGTTGGAAAGCTCTCATTAGGGCCAAGAAATTGAATTGTGTCCTGGGCTTCTCAGGAAAACAACGAGGACCCATGGGAGAGGCTTCTTCCTAAAGGCGTGCAGGAACTGGTAATTGAGTTGCTGCTAAAGCGATGAGAAGCTGTGGTCAGTGACAAGTATTAGTGGCACGAGGCTGGCAGGCTGATGCAAGTCCATCCTGCATTTTCTCTTTGGCATTGAGTATATGGGGATTAATTCTTTCTTTAAAAATATTTACTGGGACAGTAGAGCCCAATAATCAGGAGAGCAGTTGGGAATTCAGACTAGCAGTGTCTTGAGGTGACAAGGAGATACTTTCTTGTTAGAGGAGGGTCAACACTCTGCACTGTCACATGTCTCATTTAATGCAGCATTCCTGGGAGGCTGATTCGCTTTTCTTCTTCTTTTTCTTTCTTTCTCATTTTTACAGCTGCACTTGTGGCATATGGAAGTTCCTGGCTAGGGACTGAATCTGAGCTGCAGCTGTGACCTATGCCATAGCCACAGCAACGCTGGATCTGAACTGCATCTGTGACCTACACTGTAGCTTGTGGCATTGCCAGAGCCTTAAGCCACTGAGCAAGGCCAGGGATAGAACCTGAATCCTCACGGACGTTATGTTGGGTTCTTATCTTGCTGAGCCACAACAGGAACTCCTCTTTTTTTCTTTTTAAATTGAAGTATAGTTGATTACATTATTGTATTAGGTTTAGGTGTACAGCAAAATGATTCATATAATATGCAATATATATATATATACCTATATTATATATATATTCTTTTTCAGATTCTTTTCCATTGTAGTTTATTACAAGATATTTGACTACAGTTCCCTGTGCCATGTAGTAGGCCCTTGTTGGTTATTTATTTTTGTATATAGCAGTGTATGTTTATCCCAATCTCCTAATTTATCTTTCCCTCTCCCTTTTCCCTTTGGTAATCATAAGTTTGTTTTTTATGTCTATGAGTCACTTCTGTTTTGTAAGCAAGTTCATTTGCATCATTTTCTTTTAGGTTCCACATATTAGTAATATCGTATGAAGTTTGTCTTTCTCTGTCTGACTCATTTCGCTTAGTATGAAAATCTCTAGGTCCATGCACGTTGCTGCAAATGCCATTATTTTATTCCTTTTTATAGATGAGTAGTATTCCATTGTGTGTGTGTGTGTGTGTGTGTATTACATCCTCTTTATCCATTTATCTATCAATGGACATTTAGGTTGCTTCCATGTCTTGGCTTTTGTAAATGGTGCTGCCATGAACACTGGGGTGCATGTATTTTTTTGAATTAGAGCTGTCTCTGGAATATCCTCATTTTCCAAATGGGAACATTGAGTGTCCAAGAGGTTTGATGCCCTGCCTACAACTACACAGCTGTACACAATAGATGGTGGATTGGAATCTTGTCTGTTTCCTAAGTCCTCACTGCCCTTACTACCTCATGGTTCCTTTACTACATTGTGGAAGCAACCAAGCTGTGTCAATATTGTGTTCTGTGCTCAATATCCTGCTTCCAAAGGCAATCTCCAGTCCATCCATTTCTTTTCACCACGTCTGGCCCTAGTGGCTCTTATTTGCATGGATACAACAGCCTCCTAACTAGTCTCTGCTTCCTTCTCTGCTTCCCAAGCACACATAGCATGGAAATATTTGAAGATGTCACACCCTCAAAGGGTTCCCATCGCCGTTTTGCTAGACTCTAATATATTTATTTAATGAGGCCAACAAGGCCCTGATCGTCTCTCTTGCTCTCTTTGCTTCCATCTCCTCCCACACTGGTCTTCCTGTACTTTCTGAAGGGGGGTGGTTGGAGCTCCAAGCTCTTAGTCCTGCCCTAGGACATATGTCATTTCTTCTGCATGAAACACTCCCTCCCCCCCTACTTTTTTCCTGGATGACTTTTACTCAGCCTTAAATAGTTCTCACTCAGAGAGTGCTCTTGTCTAACTGTAGCCCTCTCCTTAGTATCCTGTACTCTCTTGCCATCAATTTGCAAATATCTTTCCCATTGTGACATCACTGGCTGTTAGCTTGTTTTCGGTCTTTCTCCCCCTTTATTTCACAAGCTCCTCAAGGTTAGGGACCCAGATGGTTCTGTTCCCCACAATTTCACCAGCCTGGCACACAGCGGATTTCCAATAAGCACTTTTCAAATTTGTCAAATGAATAACAAGGTTCTCAAAAACTGTTGGCACTGTCTCTGACAATGTAAGGGCATATGAGTGTATTTGCAGAAGCCAGTTCATTGTAACTCCATTTTTATCCCTTTATTCATCTGTGCATCATTTCCATCAACATTTACTTAGCACCAACTGGGTGCTGAGGATGCAAATGTGAATGAGAAAAAGTGCTGGTCCTCCGGTTACTCAGTTGGGGGTGGGCTGGAGCAGATGTGGAAATATAGGAGCACAAAAGCCTGAGTCAAGTTGCTCTAGATTTGGATCACTGACCCTCAACTCCTGCACTGTGTGACCTTGGACAAGTGACTGCCCATCTCTGATCTGAGTGTCTCATCATGCAATGGAGACAAGCATGGGCATCTGCAAGATGGGGCTGTTTTGATGCTAAATTGAATGAGATAAAGCAAGTAAAAGCAAAGCTTAATAAAAAGAAAATGTTGTTGTTATTATTATTTGTTCCTGTTACTTGGATAGGGCATAAAGAGGAAATAGGGCCATTCTACCTAAGGCGGGGGTGATTAAGGGAGCTCTTATAAATGAGTAATTGCTCTTGCGGGATGATAGATAAAGGTGAGGTTTTGGGGGTAAGAGCAAAGATCTTCTGGGGGGATCTAGGATGTTGGTATTTTGAGAATCAGCATTCTTCCATTTTTCTCACACACCACCCTCTCTTCTTCCCAGAATAGTTCAGCTTGTTTTGGGGGAGTCCTCTCGCCCACCCTCCTCCCTGACTCTCAACCACGTTCCCGTCCTTGTCCTCCTCATATTAGCCTGTACCTCTGGTTACCCCTTTCCTCATCAAACTGGAAAGAATAAAGAGTTAGGAACAGTGCTGCCATCCATCAAGTAAAATTGGGAGTTGGCAGCTGCGGTTTTATCAATGACTACTCAATTCTTCTCTCTCAACATCTGGAAGATTTGTGCCCCAGGATGGACAAGCCAGCGATACACAGAGAAAGATTTATCAACAACTTGGAGATGGATGGGGACCTTGAGGCCATCTCATTCAGCTTTCATCCTGGACAGGAAGCCCTTGGCAGCGCCCTTGTGGAGGGGTATTCAGCTCCTGCCTGGACACTCTCCAGTGACCCCTGAGTTCATGTCAGTGGAACCCAGCTCAAATGTATTATCAGTGGTGTGAACTTTAGTCTCTCCAAAATTCAGTACGAAATTACTGAAAAGTAAACGTCTCTTCAAGGAAGAAATAGTGTGATGTTTAAGAATAGGGGCTCTGGATACCAGACTGCCAGGTTTCACATCTACACTCTATGACTTTGAGCAGTTAATACGACTGAGCCTCCATTTTCTCATCTGTAAAATGGGAATGATAATAGTAGCTCTTTTATGGAAACTGTTATGAGAAATTGTTGCAATGACAAGCAGGAAGCACACAGAACACTGCTGAGCCCATAGTAATAGCTTGAACATGTTGAGTATTTTGATTGACTCTTGGTGGAACCCTTTTAAAGCAAGCGCTAGAGTGAGATTACAAGGGCCCAGAAAACCCCCCAGCCTCCCCAAATCCTTCTTCTTCTTGCTCTCTATTGAGTAAAATTTCTTCACCAAGAAGCACTGCCTTTCATCACCTGGTAACAGAGAAACTTGTGGCAGAGTAAAGGATGCCAGGCTTATGCAGCTGGGCAGCTTGAAAAAATAGGGCATATTTTTTCTGTGCCTCAGTTTCCTTACGTGCAGAACGGGGACCATAATCCCCACATCAGAGGGTAAGATCTGACTGTTCAGCATCATCTCCCCTGGTTCACTCCTGTCCAGGCTGCCTTCATTCCTCATCTCGGTTAGTGTAACTTTGTCTTAACGGGCCTCTGTTTCCACACTTGGTCCCTCACGAGCTGTGTTCCACCCAGCATTCCGAGCAAGCTTCTGAACACCTAAGTCGTGGAATGTCACTCCTTTCCTTAGACCCTCCAACAGCCTTCCATGTCCCTTAGAGTGAATTCCTCATCTTAGCTTGCAAACCCTTCCGTATCTGGCCTCCACTCCTGTTCTGTCCTGCTTCCTTCCGGTGCCCCCTTAGTCACTCTGCTCTCTCCCACTTGCCTCCCTGTGGATACACTGAGCATCTCGGGCCATTGTACATGCCGTTTCCTCAACTTGCAAGGTGTTTGGTCCAGATATTGACATGGCTCGTTCACGCACCTCCTCGGAGGGCTCTGCTCCAGTGGCACCTCCCCTGAGAAGACTTCCAGGGCCATCCCGTCTCACATAGCACTCCCTTTTGGTCACAATCCTCTACTCTTCTTTATTTTTCCACATAACACTGACAAATGTCTAGGTTTTTGGTTTTCTTGTTTGTGTGGTTGTTTCCTTCCTTCCTTTCTCTCTCTCGCCCTTTCTTTCTTTCTCTTTCTTTCTTTCTTTCTTTCCTTCCTTCCTTCCTTCCCTCCTTCCTTCCTTCTTTCCTTCTCTCTCTTTTTCTCACTTTCTTTCTTTTTGCTTTTTAAGGCCAAACCTATGGCATATGGAAGCTCCCAGGCTAGGGGTTGAATTGGAGCTGGAGCTGCCCACCTACACTACAGCCACAGCAACACCAGATTTGAGCTGTCTGCTACCTACACCACAGCTCATGGCAATGCTGGATGCTGAACCCCTGAACGGGGCCAGGGATTGAACCCAAGTCCTCATGGATAGTAATCGGGTTCATTACTACTGAGCCACAATGGGAACTCCTATGTATTTACTATTTTATTGCTTCTTTCTTCCCATTAGGGCGCAGAGTGCATGAGGGGAGGGCCTGACTTTTCCATCTCTGCTGGTTCTCTAATACACAGCTGTGTGCCTGGTTCAGTGTAGACAGTCAATAGGTAATTTTTTTTTTGAGTGAACAATTGGGTAATATGCAACCAGGATTGAAATTGTTAATAAAATGTGCCTGGTTCATTGTAGGTGTTTGATAAATGAGAGTTTTTAATCCCTTCATTATTAAACTAGAAAGAACATAAAAAAAAGTAAATACCCGTGGGAGGGGCAGCACGTTGATTTAAATTCACACGGGATTCCTTTTGAAGGGGCACCTGAGCTGGGAGGGCAAAGGAAGAAAAGCCAGGGGCTCTGTAGACAAACTTCACTTGCTAAGCAATTTTGCCTCTGGCCAGCTCTGTTTATGTCTGTGCGTACGATGATTCTCCAGGCAATTGAATTGAATTACCCTTTTCATTCTAATAATATGAGCAGAATTCAGATGTGGCATTTGATGATGTCTTGTCTATTGAATGACTTTAGGACTGCCTGGCACATTGCAGCAAATTACTGTCAACTTGAGGACTGCCGTGCCTCCACCAAAGTGCCAATATTTCCATGAAAAATCCTGGGCATTTACCGCGTATGTCTCGAAAATGAATTTTTATTTCATTGGCTTAATCTCTAGAGTTATCAGAAATGTGTTTATTCCCAGGGAGGCTTCAAATGCAAGACTCTTATGGAGTTCCTGTTGTGGCTCAGCGGTAATGAACCTGGCTAGTATCCACGGGGAGACCTCGCTCAGTGGGTTAAGGGTCTGGTGTTGCTGTTGTTGTGGCGTAGGCCGGCAACTGCAGCTCTGATTCAACCCCTAGCTTGGGATTTCCATATGCCATGGATGTGCCCCCCCCCCCCAAATAAGGCTCTTATAATAAGACCAGACCTGGAAGATTTTCTGAAGGGGGAAAAAGAAAAGCGTTCCCTGCCTGGTTGGAGTTGCTGTGTGTACAATACCTGCTGAGAGAGAGAAGAGGGCAGATTGGATTCCTTCCAAAAATCAGAAGAGAAGCTGATTCCAACTTGGAAGGGTGTTAATATCTTAAGACCAGGGCTGGCAGACCAAGGGGAGGAAGTGGAGGAGAGACAGAAATGTGTGAGCATCTTTTCAGGTTCTTAGGATTTTCTTCAAACCAAATGCCTGGAAATTTGCTGCATCCAGCAATCCCCTGGCCCTGGCACATAGTAAGTGCTCAAGAATTGTAAGGTGAATTGGAGTTGAATGTAGCTGGTGAGGGTTTGGAGGCTGTGATGCGGATGGGGGTTCAAAAAGATCTCTCACTTTCCAGCAACCCCCCCACCCCCGCCCCACAAGCATGTTGCCTAATAATCTGTCCTAAATAGCAGCAGAGCTGAAGCCTTTGGCTGTGTCACAAGGAAGGATCCAGCCCTTCCCAGGGGACTCTCCCCGTCACAGATGTGGCACATCTCCACCCACACACTGGGTCTCTGAGTCAGGAGGGCATGCTTTTGCTGCAACTAATTTTGCTACTGTTGTTTCTATTGCACTGGTAAAATCCTCTTAGCTTTTTAGGGAAGGGACCTCCACCCAGCTGAGCTCTCAATATTAGTTATCTTGATAAAGAGGAAATTCCATAACCAGCCTCCTACTCTGCTTCCTCATTTTATGTCCTCAGACAACAGGGGAAAGACAGACTGTCCTGTGAATAGCATTGTCACTGAAACGTCGCCTGCAGCTCGTCTGCCTGGCAAGGGCTCATGGAATCATGGATAATTAGCGAAGCTGTATCAGCCAGCTAACCCAGCACCGCTGCAAAGCCAATGGATTCGTGATTACAGTAAATCCAAGTAAAAGGATTATTCTAAGCATCAGTTATGAGCAGATGTGATCGCCTGTACTGTCCTAGTCTGTTGCAAGTATAGCAACAACAGAACAAGCAAAACTCATTGGTCACTTGGGGCTTATAGTCTAATGACCTACGTCTCTCAATCCATCTCATGCAGTGACCTGAAATGACACAGACAGTTAAATCACAAAAAGAATCAGGATCAAAGACTAGGTCAGTCAGAAGGGAAGGTCAGCACCAGAGAAGAAGAAAGAAATGGACAGTCCATAGCATCCTAAAGGGTTGCCAGTGTTAAGTGAGAACTTTGACCTAAAGCTCCCTGACAACCAGGGCAGAGATGGAAATTATGTCAGTGACGTGAGTCTCATTGCTCAGAAAGGCCCATCGCTACTTTCCTTATTTCTCCTCATAACAAAATCTGTTATTTCTGTTATCTGATCAGATTAACCTTATTTAAGCCTTCGAGCAGTCTTATGACTCGGTGACCATTATCAGCCCCATTTTACAGGTGGAAAAACCAGAGCTTAAAAAAGTTAAGGATCTCTCCCAAGCTCATATCCGGAAAGTGGCAGAGCTGAAATAAATTTTCGGGCAGTCCAAATTCAGAGCTTGTGCTCTTATCATGTACTTCATTGCCTTTCCTGCAGGGTAAACTGAAAAAGTACACCCGTGGTTCTTGGCCTTATTGCCCTGGGAGATAGTCTCCTGCCAGGGATCTGGGAGGAAAAAGGAGAAAAAAAAATAGAGATATAAATTTCTATACCATGGGAAAATTGAATGTGAGTATGAAATTCATCAGCTTTTAGGTCAAGACACCCCAATGGCCTGTGACTGGGAAAACCAGAGCTGTCACTTTCTAGGCTTGAAATGACCTGGGCTAAACTGGCCTGACAATCTTGCACCTATTTTCTGCTGTCTTGAAGGTATGTTCTTAGTCAGAGAAAAGAGTGGGGAAAAAAAAGTCCCAGTTATCTTGGCTTCTGCCTATTCTCAGGCTCACCTTGTTATCATGGAACCTCATTAGGCTTCCAAGAGCTGCTGTATTGGAGGGGAGAGCTGCTGGAAGACGCTTTCCACAGTGCTGAAACTAGCCGAGCTTATTTTCTTTTTCTCAGATTGGCTCATTGCCTCTGAATCACTACTCCTGGAAGCCACACGAGTTGGGGGTAAAGGACACTCCTTGAAAAAAGATACAACCTGCATGACCAAGTTGAGAAAATGTGCCACTTTGCCAGAGTTCAGGTTTATTTCCTGTGATGCCAACCCTGAGAGGCAGCATGAAGGACTCTGGAACCAGATTAATGCTGGCTCAGATACTCACTAGCTAAGTGACCTTGGGCAATGTATTAAGCCTCTGTGCCTCAGTTTCTTTACCTGTAAAATGGTAAAACAACAATAACAACCCTCAAAATAGTTTCTGTGAAGATCAGGTGAGTTATAAGTTACTAAGCACTTTAGACAGTGCCTGGCAAATAAAAAGTCCTATATATGTGTTTGTTGGGAAAGTTTGTTACATACCTTAAGGCAAAATTGCTTAGTAATGGGGTCATCTCTGGGCTGATAAACCTGGCAGTTATTTCATGCCAAGGGGCAAATCTAGCTTGGGGGATGCTGTGATGGCCCATGACACAGGAAACAGTATCTTGCTCTCATCCCTCTGATCACACTTATAAGATAAAAAGCCTGCGCCAAGTCCAATTTTGTGTCGCATCTTGGAATTCTGAATCCAATAACGTTCTAAAATGTTGAATTCTGTTTGCTATTCAGTTTTAAAACAACAGCTGTTCATCCACCCCAGAGGTGACAGCGAGTCAGTGCCGGGGTTTTTTTCAGTTCATACCCATGTTTCTTGGCTCCCTCACAGAGATATTAGGGGGTCTAATTAATTATTGTTTACAAAGCACTGAGAAATCCTCTAGTGAAAATTGCTATAGAGATACAAGTTTCCGCATTATTATTACATGGGCTTAATAATTAGTCCATGTTTTCAAAGTTTACTTATTGGATAGGGAAAGAGGGAGGGCATATTTTTTCCTTGATGGCTGCAGGTTATGTTTTGTCACATTTGTGGACGTTAAATCACTTTATGGAGACGTTGCATCTCTAGGACTACAGCGACGTCATAATGGGAAATGCACCTAAAGCATTGCTTCTTTCACTTTTGGGCCTTCCCCCTCATTCAGCTCCTATTTCCACAGTGAAACAAATGTGAAAAGAAACATTCTAAGGAGCAACCATGTGTAAACTTAAAAAGCCCCAACACATATTTCTACATAAAATTTCCTGGATAGGATCAGGATTTTTTGGGGGGGAAGGGGGAAGAACACCACTCCCATTAATTTATGCTAAAGTTTGAGCAACATTGGGTTGAAATAAAAATATAAAGCAAAACCAGAGGAAATTAAGAATAGATGTAAACTCCAACAATTAAAATTATGTGTTGGGTTTATAATCCTAAGAAAACATCTATCAGCAATCTTGACTTGGCTTGATTTAAAAAAAAAAAACGAGTGAAATGACTAATAGCTCATATCTCAAGAATATCTTTCCACGGTAATACGTGCACTTCTTTTTCCTTGGTTATCTATTTCCCTCTGTTTTATAGGAAAATGCCTATTTTATAGGTATGGTTGGCCAGTGTAGGATGAAACTGACCCATTTACTTTAAGATATCTGTTTCCCAACTCAAGTTTGAGATAATGACATCAATCCTGGCATACTGAGAAAGGAAAATTCACTGGAGTAAAACTTACCACTATACAAGGGAAGAACGCAAGACTTTGGGAGCTGTTCAAGTGGTGATGAAATCTGAATCAGATAAAAATGCTGTCATTGCTGCTGTGAGCAGTTCCTTAGCCAAGTTTATCCATAGCCTCACTAAAATTGATTTGCAATCAGCTATATTTGCTTTTAAAACTCCCACAAAAATCAAAGAAGCCTATTTTAGTCTATAAGATGGAGCAAAGAATTACCTCTTTTCTATGAATACAATGTAAAACCCATATCTGGAATAATGGCCATTTTCTTATTCCTCAACACTTTGAGCTCCAGTCACACCACATCCCTCCTGGATTGTCTAGTGTTATGCTTTTTTTTTTTTTCTGTTTGGGATTCTCATCAAACTTCTCCACTTTTTACTTCCCCCTGCCACACCGTTCTGAGCTCCAGACATGGGTGTTCCTTCCTCCGGGCTCCCATAACTTCTTGTATGTTAGGAGATTGCTCACATGAGAGTGGACAAAGGAAAAAAATGAATAAATGCGCTGGGTGTTAATTCATGAGTAGGGATCCTTATTTCATACTTTCTTATAACCTTTGGTAGGTGGTCTGATTGCAGGGGGTAGGCAATGCTGCTGTTTATTCAAACCACCCAGTCACTGTCAGCTCACAATAGCTTGGAAAAGCTTTTGTTCCTATGGATTAGCCATATTGCAAATGATCAATAAGTCAAATGATTCTGGCATATCTTCATTTTAAATTCCTATGGATGCTGTCACTTACTTAACTGCATTCAGTCCTATTGATTTACCTTCAAATCCTTTCACTTTTCTCCCTCTCTTCTCACCATCCTAGTCTAAGCCTCCATCATCTCTCATCTGGACAGCTGCAGTGGCCTCCTTGCAGGTCTGCTCTTGATCTTTCTTGCTCCTTCTTTTCTCTTCATCTGCACTATAGCCAGAGGAATCATTTAAAGCGCAAATCTTATCATGTCAGTTCTCAGTTTCTTAAAACCTCTCGGTGGTTCCCAATGCTCTAAGGATAAAAATAAAGATCTGCTTTGGTGTCATCTTCCACAGTCTTGCCTCACTCCCTGCTCTAGTTATTCTCTCTTCCTTCTTGGTCTTTATTTTTTTATTTTTATTTTTTTGCTTTTTTAGGGCCGCAGGTAGAATTTCCCAGGCTAGAAGTCAAATTGGAGCTACAGCTGCCAGCCTACACCGCAGCCACTACAATGCAAGATCCAAACTCCATCTGAGACCTACACCACAGCTCACGGCAACTCCAGATCGTTAACCCACTGAGTGAGGCCAGGGATCAAACCTGCATCCTCATGGATCCGAATCAGGTTCGTTACTGCTGAACCATGAAGGGAGCTCTGCTTCTTGGTCTTTAATTATCTCAATTTGCTTTCCTGCCTCAGGACCTTTGCACACGTTCTTGCTTCCTTGCCTTTCACCTAATTACCATGTCATCCCTTAAAGTGCAGCTTTCCTCAGGCTAAATAAACCTCTGATTTCCCACTCTCCAGCTCCTCGTACATTTCCTTCACAACACTTGGCACAGTTTGTAGGTGTGTGTGAGTGTGTGTGTCTAAGTTTCATGGAAGCAGGAACTAGTTCAGTGTTTTTCTCCCCACTCTATCCCCAGAGCTCAAGCTCCCCTGAAACAAAGTAGGGATTGAAAAAAAATTTCGTTGAATGAGTAAATGAATGCATGACTCTGGGATGTTTTTAAGACCTTTGTCTAATAAAGCAAGAACTGGAGGAAAAATCTACATACTCAAAAGTTTAGTTTCCAAGTGCCAGGAAGGTGTGCATCAGCCAGGTAACAGCATCACTCAGGTCTACTATCAGCAAGTCCTTGGTATCAACCTGAGAAATGATGCAGTTCTTTTCCTAGCATAAGTTCAGCCCTTTAAAAACGATTCCATCAGGTCATGACAAGTGTCCAAGAGGCCCATGATGAAATGCAAATAAAAAATTTGGAAAAGCCAGATGATTTCCAAATCAAACAGCAGAAAAATATAATACCACCCAATTGTACAATGACAATTATTTATCAGTGAAATAGATAATGAAGAATTCACTATGTAGAGTGTCCTTGGGACCCATTGCTCTGGGTAACATGAAATAAAAGACTGTCCTTCACTAGGCTTCTGCTGGCATTTCTAGTTTGTCTTGAATCCACTGTTCATATCTTATATCCCAGCACAGGCTTGCTTAGAGTGCCCCATACAAGTCCAACTATGGGAACACGTGGTTCCCTCTGCCCCAACCATCTACTCCTTTCCTTCCTTCCTCTTCAGCCTTCCATCTCCAGGATCCCCTGAGTGAACATCTTTTTATTGTTTCCCTACCCAAGTAACACTTTATCCAACAAAATTTCCACATCCAATTGAAGTTTTAATGCCTCCTTTGCCATCACAGTAAATGACTTTATCTACACCCACATTTGCTCAAGATGGACCCCTGGGAATCAATCTTTGCTTCTTTCTCCTCTCTCCAATCACAGTAATATCACATCCACCAGCAAATCTCCCACATCTGTTCCTTTTCTCCACTTTATCATCCCAATCATAGCCATCATCCTCCCTGCAGAGGTTTCACAATGGCTCTTCTCCATTCTTCTCCTTTCTTCCATTCTCCCAGAAGTGGTCAGCATAATCTTCTGAAAGTAAAGTAGGTGGTACTTAAAAAACTCTTTTATGGTTTCCCATTTCACCAAGAAAAATATTCAAACTCCCCTCCGTGACCTCCAAAGCCTGCATGAGTTGGTTCTTGCCTTTCTCATTGTACTGCTGTCCCTTCCCCCAGGGCCTTCCCAACTTGACAGGTCCTCAACTGAGCTTCTGATCACCATCCAACCCTCAATTTGCTCCTCCTCTCAGAACATGGCAGCTCCGTCCTTCCAGTTGTTTGGAAAACTCAGAGTCACCTCGACTCTTCTCTCTAATTCACACAATTTCTGATCAGCTAGTAAGTCCTGTCAACTCTACTTTCAGAATGTGTCCCAAATCTGGCCACTTCTCACAGCCTCTCCTGGGACCACCCTGGCCCAAACCACTTATGGAGACAACAGAGCTGCGTTACGTGAAGTGAGAAGGACTCCGAGGGCTGTGAGAGGTCCAGGAGAGCCAACCGGGAGAGGCTTAGAGGTATTTGTAGACTGAAAGGGCTCTGAGTTTGGGGAGGATCCTGGCACTGAGCTCCCAGCGTGGGCCAGTCCCCTGTGTCCAAGCATGTGCAAGCAATGGAGCTGCCCACCTTTAGGACCAGGGTGACGTGGAGATGACCTGAAGACTACAGGCCCTTTCTTAGAGGTTCTTGATAGTTCTTGATAAGATCTCAAGGATTCTTATATGATGAAGGGGAAAGAAGAAGATCTCTCAAAAACATGAGCAATGACAGATTCTTTTGGCTACTCCAAGAACACTGTGTATGTGTGTGCTGGAGGGGGATGTTACTTTTAGAGTCAGATTTAGTTTGTTCTAGAACAAATATAGTAATGCAAAAACTGTGGGCCAGACTCTTACCTGCCTCATATAAATGAGGTTTCCTGTATTCTCAGAAGAGAGTTAACCTTTCTCTTTGAGGAATTTTTTCATTCCTTCTACAGTCTGTCTGTACTAAGCAGTGAATTTGCATATGGTTTTCCCCACGTGGTCCCCTTTCTTCTTGTGGTTTTAAAACCTATACTTATGAGAAGCCCATTCAGATGCTTAGTGTATCCACTTAGTGTATTTGGAGAGACTGGAAAAAGCCATGTCCTTCAAAAATCAAAAGTCAAAACCCAGATAGAAAGTCTATTAAGAAGTGCTGTCTTAACTTCAGCCCTATAAAAATGTTCTGGCTTAATTCAGACTTGTTACGGTGTCAGCATGATCTTCATTTACAAGAATTTCAGAGAACTTCATATGCTTAAGTCTCTTCTCCATGTTGGGCACTCTGGTTATATCGAGAGAAGGTCTCAGCTTCTTACACAAATGTGACTGCACATATTCCCGCTTTTCCCGATCGCGCAGCTTAGTTTTTTGTCGTACTGGTGTCTCGATCTTTGTCATGCAGAATGAGGAAAAGCATTGAGAGAAGCAGAGAGGCAGACAGAGAGGGGACAAGATCAGAGAGGAAGCCCAAGGTCATTTGACTAAAAGTAGCAGTGACTGGGGAGGGAAGAGAACAGAAGACTGGGACTGGGATGGGAGAATTTTGGTATTTGGTTTAAGAGGCTCTAGAAGTGAGGAATGTTTCTGTGGATTATAAATTGGATCATCCTCTTTAATGGTCTTTAGGGATCATAGGTAGAGATTGGATTGAAATTCTTTTAAAATTACTCTTTGACTGGTTTCGTAATATGTGACTCTTTGCAGAGTGGAGAACCACCTGGAGCTTTATTATTTGTTAGGGTTACACAAGTTTAGGCTACTGGATTTATGGCAAAATAGTGCCTGTAAAGAGAATATAAACTATTCTACCCTAGGTCTTATTTAAGTAATAAAAGTCTGGGTCAAGTGAAGCCTTCCTCTCCTTCTCTGCGCTTAGCTTCTTGACATCCTCACACCAGTTTTTTTCTTGGCTCTATTCTGGTATTCAGTCCCCACTCCCTTGTATGGTAATGTATTGGTTTATGTGTTTGTCTCCCTTCCTCCACCATAAGGCTCTGGAAAACAGAGGGCAACTATGTTTTCTTGCTCTTTATAGATTCAGCCTGTAGCTAAAGACCATAGTTGCTGGTACATGCTCAGTAAACATTTTTTGAACAAATGAATGAGGTTCCCCCTATTACACTATTGGTGGAAATGTAAATTGGTGCAACCACTGTGGAAAACAGAATGGAGATTCCTCAGAAAACTGAAAACAGAATTACCATTTGATCCAGCAATCCCACTCCCGGGCACCTATCCAGAGAAAACCATGACCCTAAAAGACACATGTACTCCAGTGTTCACTGCAGCACTCTGTACAATAGTGAAGACATGGAAGCAACCTAAATGTCCATCAACAGAGGAGTGGATAAAGAAGGTGTGGTACATATACACAGTGGAAATAACGGCACTTGCAGCAACATGGATGGACCTAGAAATTATGATGCTAAGTGAAGTCAGTCAGACAATGAGACACCAACATCAAATACTATCACTTACATGTGGAATCTAAAAAAAGTAACACAATGAAATTCTTTGCAGAACAGATACTAACTCACAGACTTTGAAAAACTTATGGCTTCAAAATGAGACAGGTTGGGGGATGGGGGGATGCAATGAGGGTTTGCGATGGAAATGCTATAAAATTTTATTGTGGTCGTTGTACACAATAAAATTCATTAAGTAATTTAAAAAATAAAAAAGTTGAAACATAAAAAAACCCCAAAAAACAAAAAACAAAACCATACAAGCAAATGAATGAGGTTCCCAAGGAGCATGATTGACTTCATCCTTTCAAATCTCTTCAACTAGGTTCATTTCAAGGGCTCCGGAAAACATTCAGGCAGCATAGGATAGAGTGCTCTAATAAACAGGCTCTAATTTACTACTTCTTGGAGCTGATTTAAGTTAGGAAATGAATGTTCCCAGGAAAGAGAGCCAGGCTCCTGTAGTTATGTTTCTTATAAATGATTTAGGGAAAGAAGAGACTATGCATTGACGAGTTTGCCAATGATACTAAGCTGATCTCAAACTTAGGCTCATTCTTGACTCCTGTCTTTCTCTCCTAACCCATATTCAGTTCCTAACAAATCCTGTGGGCCTTGCCTTCAACAGATAGCCCCAATCCAACCACTTCTCATCACCTCCTCCCAAGCCACATTCTTGCTTACCGGGACTGTATGTAGTCATGGCCTCTTGAGTGGTCTCCCTGCTTCTACTCTGGTCCCTGGGGACTGTTCCCCACCTACCAACCAGATCAGGACCCTCCTCCACTCGAAGCCCTCCAGTGGCTTCCACTGTGCTCAGAACAAAAGCCAAAGAAAGATTTTTCTTTTCTTTTCTTCCTTCCTTTTTTTTTCTTTTTTGGGCTGCACCTGTGGCATATGAAAGTTCCCAGGCTACGGGATGAATTGGAGCCACAGCTGCCCACCGACGCCACAGCCACAGCAACTCAAGATCACAGCTGTGTCTGCGATCTACACCACAGCTCACAGCAATGCCAGATTTCCAACTCACTGAGCGAGGCCAGGGATCGAACCCACATCCTCATGGATACTAGTCGGATTCGTTTCCTTTGTGCCACAATGGGAACTCCAAGAAAGATTTTTCGACATGGCCCCCACTGCCTCCCTGACCTTCCCAGCTCCAGAGACACTGACCTCCTCGTCCTTCTCAAACGCACTGAGCACGTTCCTGTTTCTTCTGCCACGTGAGGCTCTGCCCCAGATACCGCTGTGGCTCTTCCCCTCCCCTCCTTCCCTGGCCACCCCAGGTCAGTCTGCAGCTCCTCTACCCACCCTCCCTAACCCACTTCCCCGTTAAGTTCTTCCCTGTAGCACTCACTTCCATCTGACCTACATTTGGCTTTTTGATTTGTGTACTGACTGTCTATCTTCAGTAGAGTGAGGGCCCTTCATGAGGGTGGGGACTTTTGTTTGCTCTGCCCACTATTGCATCCCTGCTCCTGGCACAGTTCCTGGCACACAGAAGTGCCTGACAGCATCTGTGGAATAAACACCAAGAGCTCTCCAGGTAATGGATGGTCGCTTCTGTGTGGCACGTGCCTTAGTTCCTGATGTTTGCTCTGATCATGTGGAGATGATTGTGTGTATGTGTGAGATGCCTGTGGCTTAATTGTTGAGGATGAAGGCTTAATTCTTGCCTTTTTGCTTCCTTCTAGAGAGACCAAGTGGCTCTGGGCACGGAAGGAGAGCTGAGCAAAAGGGAACCCAGGTGTCCATGTCTTCCGTTGAATAGGAGACGGAAATCAGTGAAGGTTATGGTTTATGGTTGGACTTGGGAGGCACTGAACCCAGCCTCCAAGGAAAAGAGCCATGGGCCTTGGAAAACACACTTGGCTCACAGGTCAAGGACAGAGCTTCTGGGCCTGGGCTCAGGAAACCTCTACCTGGGAGGAGAGCAGGTGGGAAGGCTGGTCTAGAAATCAGGCTGGGGGACCCTGGGGCTGGAATTGCCTTTATTTGGATGAATGTTCCCTGGATTGAGAAGTTTATAAGATTTTGTTTCTGAAGTTGGATTGGTTGGGTGCTGGATTTACACTCCACCTACACTTTTTTTTTTTTTAATCTTTTTGCCTTTTCTAGGGCTGCACTCATGGCATATGGAGGTTCCTAGGCTAGGGGTCCAACTGGAGCTGTAGCCGCCGGCTTACACCACAGCCACAGTAACGTGGGATCCGAGCCACATCTGCAACCTACACCACAGCTCACGGCAACGCCGGATCCTTAACCCACTGAGCAAGGCCAGGGATCGAACCCGCAACCTCATGGTTCCTAATCGGATTCGTTAACCATTGAGCCACGACGGGAACTCCCACCTGTACTTTTTTACCCATACAAAGTCTTCATTTTTATGAATCTTAAAACACTTTTTTTTTTTTTACTGGACATGATACGATTGGCCTGTGAATGGGCAGTGCTGTCACAAGGGAAGGTATCCTGAAGTTTGTGTTTCCGCTGCCATGACCCAGAGAGTGGGAGCTTCTAAACCCAGACTATCAAGCAGACACAGAGGACTCTGGGGCCCTGGTGAACTAGGCAGGTGGTAAAATCGTGGTGTGCTTCTGGTGCCTGGGGGACAGATCCTTGTCCACTTCCAGCTGCTCTGAGTACCGAGGCCCTAGAGAGGTTTAGTGGGACACCTGGTCATCAGGGACTTTGCGTTTCGGGGGAAGAGCCTATAGACTTGTCATTTCTAGAGGGCTGCCCAGCACATCCCTCTGGGTTGTCATGTATAAATGTATTACCATGGAGAACTGCAGCAGGTACTGGTTTGCAGCGGGGCTGCCAGTGTGCTCTGTGGGACCCCTTAAGTTTTTTGAACAAATACAGAGGCAACGAATGTGAACAAAGACCTCACAAAGCCACAGGCGTGAACAAAAAATGGTTGTCGAACCCAAGTATGGGCAGGTATAAAGGGAAAAAACAGTGTAACCTTGATTGGGAGGAAGATGGGCCTTAGGCTGTGAATTTCAAACCAGGACAAGAACCAGAATCAGGGCCAGTGCTTCCCTTGACATTAAGGGAACGTGTTGCCTTGGCAAAAAGGGAAAGGGGGTGGCTGTCAGCACTGCACAGACTGTTGGAGACTGTTAAGGGGTCTAGGGGGACGGAAGATGAGCAGAGGAAGCACTCACTACTTATTAGGCATTTCTCCTATGAGAGTGCCTAACAGTCCTGAAGTGGTTATTCCCCCCCCCCCCGCCGCCTCCTTTTTTTCTTTTTGGGACCGCAGTATGGTTTCTATGCGCGTGTGACATATGGAAGTTCCCAGGCTAGGGGTCAAATTGGAGCTGTGGCCTATGCCACAGCCACAGCAACACCAGATCTGAGCTGCATCTGTGACCCATGCCGCAGCTTGTGGCAATACCGGACCCTTAACCCACTGAGCGAGGCCAGAGATCCAGTGCATATCCTCGTGGATGCTAGCTAGGTTCTTAACCCGCTGAGCCACAGCGGGAACTCCTTAAATGGTCATTCTTAGTCCCATTTTATAGATGAGGACAATGAAGCTCAGAAACTAGATGGTTCACCGACTGTCTCGTGGCTTCTAATTGTTGGGCTGGGTTTCAGACCTAACTAAGCCTGCTTTTCTCTTCTATCTCTTCTGTAATTCCTTCCTTCCTTTCACATCCAGTGTCCTCCGGGTACCAGGTCCTGCTCGGGTACTGGATGCCCTGCGGTGGCCCAGGCAGGAATGTTCCTGCCTTCGCTGAGCTCCCAGTCCTCAGCGGGGCGTCGGCAGTAGACATAGTTACAGGCCAGGAAGACAGTCACAGATGGGGACAGTGCTGTGAAGGGACCCTAGGCTGCTGTGATGGGAGAAAAAATGGGGGTGGAGCCCCCTCCCCAGGCTGAATAATCAGGGACTGGCTTCTAAAGAGACTTCAGATGGAGCCCAGCATGAGAAGAGCTGGGTGCAGGTCGGGAGGGAAGGGGTCGTATGTCACGGGAGCCAAGGGGACGCTGTGGGAGGCTGAGGCGTGAGCAGAGGGGAGCGCGAGTCTGAAGGGGTTCCTCCAGAGTGCTCGCCCTTCTCACGCTCCATGTGGCTCCACAGGCGGGCATCGCATCCGAAGAGGTTGTGCCCCTTTACGCAGTGGCAGGAGACTTGTCTCTGGAAATCTAAGAGGCATGTGGGCAGAGAACACCAACCGTTTCCCTGCAGGTGTAGACACAGCCCCACGCTAATGCATTATTAAGGCCGTGGAAGGCGGGCTCCACCCTTTGGAAGCCGAGGTCCTGGACAACCACCTTTCTTCCCAAAGTAGGATCTCTGACCTCCAATCAGAGGCGAGGCTGGGGTGGAGCCCCCAGGGGCCTCGTGCTGTGGAAGCCCACCTGCCGTGCAGATCATGGTGGCACTTCTCACACAGGAGAAAAAGAGAGGGAGAGGGGAGTCACACTGGCCAAAGCCTTCCCGGCCCCGAGCCAGGGTGCTCACGGTTTCACAGGCTTCACTTCTACAGGCCTCTCTGGTTTCCATCTGACACGTGGGGAAACTGAGGCGCAGAGAGGTTAAAGTCGCTTGCCCAAGGTCAGCTCGGCCAGGAAAGCTGTACTCGATCCTCCTGACTCCAAACCTATGTTCTTTGCCGTGAACCAGGCTGGGGCCGGGGCGGGGTGGGGAGCGTGGATCAGCTGGGCAGGGCCAGGACCAAAGAAGCAGGACTCGGGGGTCATGCAGGGGAGGGAGGTGAGGGTACAGGTGGGGTGACGAGGGGACAGCTCTGGGACGCTGCGGGGGGCTTTGCTTTGGGGATCAGACAGACCCGTGGTCCAACGGCCCCTGTGCCAGTGGCTAGAATCTTGCATGTAGAGGGAGCACCTTGCGTATCTCAGCTCCCCACGCCGCCCCTCCCCGGGCTGCCACCCCCAGAGGAGGCCCCCACAGCTCTTCTTGCCTCTGGCGGCCTTAGTAAGCGGTCTCCCAGAACAGCCTGACTCATTCCCCTTTGGCTCCCTGCCACCGGCACTGCCGGGAGGACAGTGGCCCAGTGGCCCTGTACCTCCGCAGCCTGGTCTGACCGCCCAGCCCTCCAGGGTGATAGACGGAGACAAGCCCGTTATGACTGTTCCTGGTACCTGCGGAAGCCTCAGCCTCCCAGCTTGCCTCTCATCACCCAGCACACACGTGTGCCGCTTAATTGTACATGATGGTACATGAATGTGTCACCGTCCCTCCTTAGGCCACGAGATCTTGCTGGGCAGGGATGCACCTGAGTCATCTCCTGTCCCCAGTGCCCACGGCAGGACCTGGCATGATGGAGGGGCCGCTCAGCACACGTTTGTTGAATCCCCTTCTGAATCGCACAGGCCCCCCCCCCCCCCCCGCCTGGGGACGATCCTCATGGAGACCGAGTCTGTGACCACAGAGTCTGCCAGCTGTGCTCCACCCCCACCCCCGCCACCCCCGAAGCAGCCGCCCTTTGTGCAAAACACAAACAGGCACCTGCCACATTTCGGCATTGTTTTCCTCCTGATGCTTTCGATTGCTGGTTTTATTCCAGCCCATTCTCACTTTCTGTCTTGGAAAATCACAAGGAAACTCCACGCTGCTCCTGGAATTCTTGCCAACGTGATTCAAGCGGAACTGAGCACATGGCACCGAGTTCCCGCACAATCAAAGACGTGGCCACTTCCAGCTTGGGGGGCCTCCTTCCCTCTGCCAGCTTGGGTCCCCCGCCTTGCCCGGGAGAGAGGGGGCAGTGCGTGTGCCTGGCTGGCCCAGTTCTCACCCACTCAGCGCCCCATGGTGAGGGCGCCCAGGGAGGGGCAGGTCGTGAACTAAACGCGGCGCCAGTTGCCCCTTGGGGGTGTCCCTGACAGCCGCTGCATCTCAGTCCCTACCCAGCCCCCTCACCCACGCTTTTCTAAATCAGACCTCTTTCCAGTTTCTCATTCGCTGTGTGACTCGGGCTAAATAACCTACTCTCTGTGTGCCTCTGTTTCTTCCTCTGGAAGATAGCACGAGGCAGTTATGAGGAATGACTGAAATATGGTTAACGGGATGGTAGGATAGTGCCAAAAAATTAGTTCGCCAAAAGGAAAGAGTGGAAACTCCATGTACATTTATAATATAACGTGATTGCAAATGAATATAAATATGAAATAAAATGTCAATTCAAGATAACATATATTTTTCTCTGAATATAACATTAATGCATGTTTATTGAGAAAATTGGGAAATACAGAGAAGTATAAAGAGAAAAAAAGATGTCAACCTTTAATCCAAGGAAAATCGCTAGTTTTTTTTCCCTTTTTTCAGTCATTCCCAGGGCATATGGAAGTTTCTCGGCCAGGGATTGAATCTCAGCCGTTATCTATGACCTGTGCCACAGCTGCGGCAATGCCAGATCCTTAACCCACTGCACCCAGCCGGGGATTGAACTTACAATGCCGCAGAGACAAGCCAGATCATTAACACACTGCGCAACAGCAGGGACTCCTAACCACTACTAATACTTGTTTTATAGCTTATAGTCTTTAAAACATATGCATCTATATAATTTATATACTTTGCAACAGTACTATTTGTGCTGTATTGTAAGTTGCTTTTGTCTCTCCTCTATGGATCCCATTTTCCATATCCCTAAATGTTAAGAACATGATTTTATGTTTTTAAATGTTATCGGAGTATAGTTGATTTACAGAGGGGACGTGATTTTAAATGACTGATTCCATTTTTTTGTTTGTTTTGTTTTTAAATAAAGCTATAATGGATATCCTCATTCGGAAAGAAAGAAAGAGAGAAAGAGAGAGAGAGAAAGGAAGGAAGGAAGAGAAAGAAAGAAAGAAATCTGGTGACGGCACTGCACAGTGCTTTGTGGACAGTGAGAGTTCAAGAGCTGCTGGCTGTGACCCATTAGCACCTGTTCTCTGAGCTCAGGCCTTTGCCGGGCACAGTGTTCCTTGGCCTGAAGCCCCTTGACCGTGAAATCGATCACCCTTGTGCTTGGACCCTCCCAGGTGCACAGCTGGAGAGTGGGGTTGGAGGAAGTTTCCAGCAGGGAGAAACGGCACCAGGAGCTGGGCCGACACGTGGGCTGGACCCACTCCTGGGCTAGTAGGGCTCTCCCCTGTTCTTCTCTGCAGGCTGGGGAGTATAATTTGCATGCTGGGTTTCTGAGACCATATTTCAGGTGGAAACCTACCTCGTACTCGGTTGGGGACTGTATGACGAAGAGGAGAAGGGTGGCGTTGGCATTGCACCTCCGCCACCTCTGAGCCGAGTGACCTGGGCCAGGTGACTGAGCTTTGCCTGTGCCTACGTCCTCGTCTGTGAACGGGGTTGATAACTGCACCTACACCAAGGGCAGTCCGGAGGATGGTGGGTCAGGGGCTTAGCCTGGGGCCTGGGGTGTGGAATTTAAAACTGAGTTCGGTTCCTAAGACCAGCTGCTTTATCCAGTGAGGCTGAGGTCTCAGAATTCTCCTGCGTGAAGGGCTGTGGGATCCCCGGGTGGGAGGCAGAGCTGTTTTGGAGCTACTTCATGCCACCAGACAAAAGGGACCCCAAAACCGATGGTCCCCTAGGTGGGGGGGGGGCACGGGAGGGGACCTGGTCCAGAGCTTATCAGAGGATGAAACTTCTGGGATTGGAGACAAAATGGCCTGATGGGCTTGGGCCTCAGACTTAATGGATTTGAACAGTGTATCTGCCCTTACTTCCTGTGAGGCCTCAGGTAAGTTCCTTAACATTTCTGAGCCTCAGTTTCTTCATCTGGATAATGGGCATAATACTATCCCTTTTGCCGGTGTATTTGTGAGACTCCAGTAGGGGTATAAGGGTTCAAACAATACTGAATGACTCTTGAGCACTCATATTTCCTGAACAATGATAAAATTCGTGTTCATAAAAAAGAGTAAAACTCATGTTTCTAGAATAATAATAGTTTATCCTCTTTGTCTTTTTAGGGCCATACCTGAAGCATATGGCAATTTCCAGGATAGGGTTCGAATTAGAGCTGTAGCTGCCGGCCTACAGCCACAGCCACAGCAACGCCAGACTCAAGCCAAGTCTGTGACCTACAGTGCAGCTCACGGCAACGCCGGATCCTGAACCCACTGAGCGAGGCTAGGGATCGAACCCACGTCCTCGTGAATATGAGGCAGGTTTGTTACTGCTGAGCCACAATGGGAACTACGCTCTTCCCTTTTTTTTTTTTTTTTTTTTAATGCAGACCTCAATCCGGTATTCCCGGTTCCCAGCCCCCCTCGCTGGTTTAAGACAAGTTCTCATTAGCAGGGTAAGTCCTGCGAGATCAGACGAATCGCCTGTTCCAGTGTCTGGCCCAGACAAAAGCGCTCGGGGAATATGGAGTTGGCAGGTGCATTTCCCCCTTGAATGTGAACTCTCAGACAGTTTTGTTCTCTGTGGGCCCAAAGGTCTTTGGTTTATGCTGAGGGATGGGTACAGGCAAGAGTGGTCTCTACTCTCCCCAAAGCCAGAGAAATTGGAGCCCCGATGACCGCTGCACACAAAAGCAAGAAAGGAAACCACAAAGCGGTATGAAAGGTAAAGCGCGCAGAGGACCCATCTTCTCCAGGCATCCTGAGTTTTTCCTTTTTAGAGCAAAAGCCTGCAGTATTAATAAACGACAGAGAGAAGGCTAGAAAAATGACTCTTTCCCTTTGACATGGTGAAGATCACAGGGACTAGAGGGACCTTTAATCTTTATTAATGTGTCGCAAGGGGGCCTCTCCCACAAGCTGTGGGAAGCAGACATCCAAGGCGTTTGCCTCGCTCACAGCCCTCAGCATCCTTGGGCGCCTTAGATGACTGTCTGATACTGTTCAGAGTCTAGCAGGGCTACGTCACGGGGACCCGCTGTGTCCTGGGCAAGAACAAGGCAGCTCTAACCCAGCTCCCATCTGTGGGGGGCTGGAAGACAAGAGAAATTCAGGACACAGGCTTCGGTCACATGGTCCCGCTTCTAACCAAGGGCACAGATGCCCCGAAGAGGCTCAGAAGGAACGAGGCTGTCCGTCGCGGGGGACAAGCACAAACCATGCCTAGGAGGGGGTCACACCTGAGTTCATCACGGAGCGCACCCAATCACCGGCTCCCTCATCTCTATTCGCCACAGCTCTGCTCTCCACCGCCTGGCTAAATGCTTTGTCCCTGTGGCTTGGGCATTGCAGGAAGGTGGCCAGGAAAAAATTCTGTAACTTGATATCACACAGCAGACCTCGTTCCACTGAGTCAGGGGTTGCAAGGTAGGTTCAGGAGAGCACAAAAGAATCAAAGTTTTTCAGCAGGGACTCAAGAGCCAAGAAAGTGGCAGGGTCAGAATAGACATGGAGCGGGGGAGGGAAGGGGGCAGAGAGAGAGAGAGAGGGAGAGAAATGGAACGGCATATTTTGACATCAATTCATTCAAGAACACTCATTAATCACATACTCGGTGCTAAGCGCTGTTCTGTGTTCTGGGCACTGGCGATCCTGCGATGGGCAGGACCCCCAAGGTTCTTGTTTCCTTAGAGCTCACACACGATCCTGTTTCTAGTGGGAGAGTTTCTCCAGGAGCCAGAACGTCGCAGGGTTAATCCCACTAAAGCCACACTATAATGCGAAGGGGTTTGGACAGTCCCTGGGCCTCTGCTTCCTGGACAAGGGAGGTCGGCCTGTCTGAGATTAGGGACCTCGAATCAGATTCTGGATTCCGGACTGCTTCTCTTTTCTACTCACTGCTCAAAGCTGACTGAAAAAAGCTGAGATGAGAGGGACAGTGCCATCCAGGAGGGAGAATGTGGCTAAAGGGGGCTCAAAGAAGGCATCGCCTAATTCGATTATGTTTGCTAGGCTGCAATGCAATAAAACAGAGTTCTTTCCGAAGCGTCACCTCCGAATGTTTGCAGGACAAGAAAGCAACATTAAGATAGGAATTTCCAGGGAGAAAAGCATGTGTTTTAGGCTGAAATATAAAGAGAAGAGACCCAGAAGAAATTGATTCCGGGTTATACAACTCAGCTCTGAGGAGGAGATGCCGGGAGCCCCGAGAGGCTGGCATCCCACAAAAGACCAGGCTGGCGCCCAGAGGGAGATGCTGAGGGTTGGAGGCCTCACTGGGGTGGGGTGGAGAGGCGATGGGAAGAGAATTATTAAAAGGAAGGAGAGTTCGTGGCGGCAGCAAGAGCGAAGATCTGGGCCTCCAGCTGGTTGTTCCAGCGTCCACGTTCATGGGGAGGCAGAGTGATCTCCATTCTCTCTAAAAAACGTTCTTTCCAAAAAATATTCTGTCCATTCTGGTTTATCCCAGGATATGGAATACAGTTTCCCGTGCTACGCAGCAGGACCCTGTTTTTCAGCCATTCTGCATATAACAGTTTGCCTTGGCTAATCCCAAACTCCCAATCCATTGCTTCCCCCACCCAGAGTGATTTTTCTAGCAACAGTAGAGCCTGGTGATTAGAATGTAGACCCTGTAGCCAAGCTGCCTGGTTCTGAAGGCCAGTGTGTCCTTTCCGATGCTGTGTGAACCTGGGCAGACTACTAGCCCATTCTGGACACCCATTTCCTCATCTCTAAGTGGGGCTGAAGTAGTGCCAGACTCACAGTTGTCATAAAGGTGGAATGAATGAACCAACGTACATGAAGCCTTTAGAACCGTACCAGGCACACAGTAGATGCTCAATTAACAAGAAGTGCTGTCATTATTTTACATCTGCATACACTGGACCGTTTCTAAAAACCATGGATGGGGGCTCTTGGTTGCCTTCAGAGGGAAACCTGGCATTCAAGGCTTTTTGCAACCTGGTCTCCGCTGGCCCTTCTAGTTTTCTGTATCACAGCTCCCTCTGTCCATCCCCGCGTTCCCACGGTACTCAGGAACCAGACGCTCCGGCCAGCACCTTGCCCTTTCACCCTCTGGGTCTTCTGGTCCTTCTTCCTCTGCCCCTAGGCAACATGGAGTCAGCTTTCAGACTCAGCTCCTGCCTTGGAGGGACCTTTCTGACCCTTTCATCCACTGTGGAATTCACGGTTCCCTCTCTTGTGCCTGTACTGAGCCCTTCCAAGCTTCTGGCCCGGTTCCCCCATGATTTCATTGTTTTGAGCTGTTCACATGACCGTTCTCCCCCCACAAAAGGTAGGGCCCAGGCCTTGCCCATTCTGAACTCCTTGTCCTGCTCGGTTCTTAGCACCATGACTTAGTCAATGCCGTTGATTGGACTGGCCAGCAGAAAGGAGAGAGTGCAGGCCAGCAGGACCTCTGTGACCTGTTACTCTTAGACAGTAAGCGCATGCCTGGTGATGAAGCATTTGATCCACTCAGAACCTTGAAAGTCTGTTCAGATTATTCCGCTGGTTAAAACACTTTGAGGTGAAGAGCTGGCGGAGGCAGTGCTGCCTTTGCCTTCGTGTTGCCTCTGGAACTGGGAGGAATAAAGGGAGGGTTCTTGTTTCTCCGAGAAATTAGGTCACTGGGTGTTGTTAAGTGTGCCTTACAGAGCTATGCTAATCAGTTCTCTTCTGGCCTAAATATCTGGTAATTATCTTGGTTTTTTCGCTTTGCCAGACTCGGCTTCCTAAAGCAGTTCATCCACGCCGTTACTTCTCAAGACCTTCAAGGATGGTATTAACCATCACCGCCAAACGGCAAGCTTGCCCAGCTCCAGCCCCGTGCCGGCCGCTGTTCTAAGTGGCCCATGGGCTCCTCAGGTCTCTGTGCGATCTAGGAGGCAGGTGATACTTTTAGCCCCAGTGTCCAGGCAGGGGACCGAGGCTCACTGCTTCTGAGGCCTTTGTCACCTCTGCGTGGCTCTCATACCCCTTCTTCCTCCCCATCCTTCTTTCCCAGGCCCCACTCTCACGCCTTCTCCTGGTCACGTGGGGCACAAGACCGAGCTCCAGGGTGACGGTGACCCAGGGTCCCTGCCCACGGGCCCCGGGATGCCTGCCTGCCTCTGGTTTGCAGCCCCTCACATCCTCCAAGGCGAGGCTTGTGTCTAGACTCTGCCAAAAAGTTCTCTCTGAACTCCTGTGACACTCGGAGTCCGAACCACCTGTTTTTATGTTTGGTGTCCAGGGGCGCTGTGTGCATGCATGTGCGTGTGTGTGCATGAGAGAGAGAGAGAGAGAGAGAGTGTGTGTGTTTTTGTGTGCGTGCATGCGCACACCTGCTTGTGGGATCTCCTTCATTTTATATTTAGATTATAAGCTATTTAAACGTTGGGACCAAGTCTCAGCTTGTGGGATCTCCTTCTTTTTATATTTAGATTATAAGCTATTTAAACGTTGGGATCAAGTCTCAATCTCTGCCTCTCAGCTTCAATAGAACACTGATCTAACTATAGGATTCTCCTTAAACATGCCATTATTCAACACCTATAGTATGCCTGACACCACAACCAGCATTGAGTTGCTGGGCTAGGCCCTGACTGGCTGTTGATGGATGAGCAAATGTGAAAAGAGAATTAAGGAAAATCCAGCAGATTAGTACCAGTGCGTGTTTTGAAACCCAAAGCTCCACAATCCCTAATTTGACTTAACAGACTAAATGATTGCATACAAATGCAATTAAATTTGAAATAGAGGAATTTCTGTTGTAGCTCAGTGGGTTAAGGACCTGAGATAGTGTCTGTGAAGATGCAGGTTCAATCCCTGGCCTTTCTCAGTAGGTTAAGGATATGGCGTTGCTACAGGCTGCAGCATAGGTCTCAGATGTGGCTCAGATCTGGCTTTGCCATGGCTGTGGTGAAAGCCTGCAGCTGCAGCTCCGATTCGACTCCTATTCCGGGAATGTCCATATGTTTCAAGTGTGGCCGTACAAACAAAAAAAATGAAATCGAAATGTAGATTATATATTACATCTTCTAACTACTGACTGGTTTGTTTGGAGGGATCTATTTTATTTTATTTTTTATGGCCGCACCCGCGGCATATGGAAATTCCTGGACCAGGGGTTGAATTCTAGCGGCAGCTGTGAACTATGCTGCAGCTGTGGCGATGCCAGATCCTTTAGCCTACTGTGCCAGGCCAGGGATCAAACCTACACCTCAGCAGAGACCTGAGCTGCTGCAGTCAGATTCTTAACCTACTGTGCCACAGTGGGAACTCCTGGAGGGATCTCTTTTTAAGTTTGTATCTTTATAACCAGGCAATCTTGCTGGGCTGTGAGGCAAAGAACAATGATCATAATAGCATCTAACTGAGCTTTTAAATAGGCTTAACTTACAATGTGCTTAACAACGTCCAGAACTCTCTCCCAGACCAGGCCTCCTCTTACCCATTACTCTGAAGGGAAAACTGGGGCTCAGCGGGCTTACATCATTTGCCCAAGGGGCAGGGCAGCCAGAATCGCAGGCTAGGTCCCAAATCTATATTCATTACTAGTTTCTGTCTCTCTACTTCTAAAGTTCTAAAATTATAGAGATAGAGGGATATTTTGACCTTGCAGTCATACATTTTCCGTAAGGGCCAGAAATAAATAAGCGAAAATTAATCCGACGATCTCCAAGCAGGCTGAAAAATACCACCCGGTTCAGATGGATTTGACCCCCGCAATTGTTTCGCTCATTGACAGCCGATTGATTTAAATAATTCACAGCCTTTTGTGAGGCCTATGGCTTGGAGCTGGCATTTGCTTGATGAGGGCTCTGACTGGGGGCAGATTACAGGCCGACTTGTTCCAGCGAGAGGCTCCAAACTGTCACCTCCCCCAGCGTCTTAAGGGGAATCTCTGTCAGGGTTTCACTCTTCTGTAAGGCGGTTTTTGGATATTCTGAACATACATGCAATCCCAGCCTTCCTGTGACCTAAGGGAGAGGGTGGACCGTGTTTCCTGGGACCCCTGGAGAATCTGTCTTCTAAGTTACGGATCTGGCTGAAGCTGCGAGCCCCAAGGCTCTGCACGGAGCCCTTGACGCCTCGTCCTCTGGGACAGAGCTTCTGTCACCTTTTCAGGCTCACATCTCCTGCCATCAAGGAGGGAGAGGTGGCTGACAGTATGGAGACTCCTTAAAAAACTAAAAATAGAGTTGCTATACGATCCTGCAACCCCACTCCTGGGTATATATCTCTAACATGAAGAGATTCATGCACCCCAATGTTCTTAGTAGTAATATTTAGAATAGCCAAGACATGGAAACAATCTAAATGTCCATCAATAAATGAATAGATAAAGATGTATGTATACACACTGGAATACCACGCAGCCATAAAAAAAGTGAGGTAATGCTATTCGCGGCAACATGGATAGACCTAGAGACTCTCTTACTAAGTGAAGAAAGTCAGAAGGAGAACTACAAATAGTTATGTTATCACTTACACGTGGAATCTAAAATATGATGCAAATGAACTTATTTACCAAACAGGAACAGACTCACAAGCATAGAAAACACACTTAGGTTTACCCAAGGGGAAAGGGGATGGACGAGGGATAAATTAGAAGTTTGAGATTAGCAGATACTAACCACCGTGTATAAAATAGATAAACAACAACGTCCTACTATATGGCACTGTATAGATATATTCCATAGCCTGTAATAAACCGTAACAGAAAAAATATGAAAAAGAATGTATACATATATATGCATGTATAACTGAATCCCTTTGCTGTACACCTGAAACGTTGTAAATCAACTGTACTTCAATAAAACATTGTTTTTAAAGGGGGAGGGGACTCTAGCTTCTCCCAATTGCTTGCTCAGGATAGAAGCTTATGCTAGTGGGCAAAGTGGCCAACTTTTTTGAAGAGAAGAGAATGAGATACATTCCTGGAGAGAAGAGCTAAGAAGGGGTAAGATGGTGGTAACCTCAACAAGGGGCAATGGGGAAGGGCCCTAAGGAGGGACGGGAAGAAAGAAACAGACCCACTTCTCAGAACGGGGAAAAGACATTTCCTTGGACCTAAGGTAAGAATACAGGTGAACACAGGCCTTGAAGATACACCTGTTGGGAAAGCGTTGAGGGGAAGCCAGGAAGGGGCACCAGGTGGGGCTACCTGCTGAGTAGGGTGGGAGGAGGCTGAGAAGCCACAAGCAATGAAGTGTCTTCCACGGGGTGGCTTTGGGCAAGCTGTGTGCAAACAGCAGCCACTCGAGTTAGCTGGTCTTAAGATGTCTGATTTCCCAGCTTCTTGAGGGTGACCTTGAACCTTGGAGCAATTTCAGTTCCCTCCTGGTTCTCAGTTCACACCATCAGTCCTCCTTCCCCAGGCTCCCAGCAACCCTCCTGCTTCCCGTGTCATCACCTCACTAGGTTACCTACAGTAGGGCTCCACCTTGCGCCTGCTGAACCAGAATTTGCATTTGAACCAGACCCCAGGTGATTCATGCATGGTAAAGTCTGAAAAGCAAACCTGAGGCCCGTAAGCTTTGTGTGTGGGCTCAGGACAGTGTCTACCTTGCTGACTGTTCTGATCCTGAAGGCTGCACTTTATGAGACCTTAACAGAGCATGTCGAAGGAGTGAATTCACAAATCTCTGAGGAAGCAAAGATAACAGGGGCAGGGAAGGGGGTCCAGAGGAAGGAAAGAAGGCAATCGATCAATCTGAGCAGGTTGGAAGGATTAGAAGAAGAGAGAAGGGGCTGGAAGCCGAATTCTGAACCCTAATCATGTCAGAACTATCTGTAAAACTTTTATGTGGATGGTAGCCTGCCCACAAGAACGACATGTTGCGGAACACACACACCGATCTCTTTCACAAATTCTTAAATGCTGTAGAACACATCTTGATGGAGGGGTCATTCCCGTGGAAGAAACTGTCCAGAGCAGGGTAGGCAGATGAGAAGCAGGAGAAGGGAGAGAAGTTTGGGTTCCGCTCCTGGGGAAGAACAAACCAGAGTTGGCCGCCTTTCTGCCACACTGCTGCCAAATGACCAGAAAAGGTGAACACAAGTAGGGGAAGAAGGGTGTGGACTCCGCCCAGGGGTCCCGGCCTCTGTACTAAACTGCGCATGAGCAATGCACCTTACAGCTTATGGAGGTTTCACGTGTGTCCTCTCTCCTTGTCACTTCCAGGCATGGAAACACTCAGGCAAGAGGGACGTCTGGAGAAGGGACGTGCCTGTGAGTAAGAGGGAGATGGTGATCTGGTAACGGGGTCCCACGTGATTGCATTGATGGCTCATGAGTCCTTGGCTTTGGGGCAGCTGGTGGCAATCCCTCCTTTATGATCAAGAAGGATACTGGCCTGGTGGTGCCCACGCTTGGCCAAGTCAGCCCTGGCGATGGAAGAGATTGTCTGATTAGTCCCCACCTTGGGGCTGATAGCTGCCGGCTAACGCTGGCCCTGGCTGATGTTTCACACAGCGGGCGCAGGCCAGGCTGTGTCCTTGGCTCCACCACCTCTGAGCATGGGGTGGGGCGACCGTGGGAAAGCTGCTTCACACCTTCTAGCTCCTGCCTCCTCAGGATAAACCTGGGATACCCTCACTCATTCTCATTTAATTTTTTTTTTTTCCTTTTAGGGCCACACCTGCGGCATATGGAAGTTCCTGGGCTAGTGGTGGAATGGAGCTACAGCTGCTGGCCTACACCAGATCCGAGCCACTCCCGTGACCTACACTGCACCTCGTGGCAACACCGGATCCTTAGCCCACTGAGCGAGGCCAGGGACCTCAGGAACCTGCCTCCCCATGGACACTAGTTGGGTTCTTAACCTGCTGAGCCACAACAGGAACTCCCTCAGTTAATTCTTAAACCACGCCTGGGATAAGGACCCTAGGGCAGGCCACTGAAAAAGCTGCATTGCACATAGGAAGTTTGAGTCCCTAGATCATACTCTGACCCGCTGCAGGGGAGAGGGGACCCTAGAGGCTGTGGAGCCAGACTTGAATCCCAGCCCTCTGCTAATGGGCTGTGTGGCCTTGAGCAAATTAATTAATCTTCCTGAGCCTCAATTTCCTCACCGGTACAACAAGTTTAATTATAAGAACTGTCTCAAAGAGTTGTTCTGAGGATTAAAATGAGGTGCTACAATTAAGTCGTTTAGAACTGGGCCTGGCATTGAGGTCTATGGAATTATTGGCCAACAGGGCCCTGCTATAGAGTACAGGTAACTCTACCCAATATTCTGCGATAATCTATGTGGGAAAGGGCTCTGAAAGTGTACACATGTATACATGTGTATACATGGATAACCGAATCAGCTTGTATGGCAGAAATGACCACAGCCTTCTAAATCAACTGTACTTCAATACAACTTTAAAAAATGAAAAAAAAAAAATTCTGCCACCATCAAAAAAAAAAAAAAAAAAAGAACTGTGCCTGGAATATAGGAAGTGCTCAATAAGTTCTCACTCTTATTATCCGTAGGGTTGGTAAGAGGATGAAATAAAGTAATTTCTGAGGTGGGTGATCAAAAATGAATGGCTCTCTCCCTTCTCCTTCTCTGACCCTACAGGTAAGCTCTGATCAGACGCTCAAGCCAGGCGGGAGTGAAGTCCATCCTATGACACACACTCCACTTTTTTGTGCTGACTTTTTTCAAAGAGCGGGAGGTACTTCCAAGAAGGCGAATCTCACTGTGTGGGTAACAGTGGCAGGGATTCGGTCCCATCAAACAGCCGTGGGGCCTGCCGAGCTCCCTTAGAGCTCTAATGTCGCGCTGCCGCTGAAAGGCATGGCTGTCACAGCAGGGCCAGGGCTCCGAAGTGCCCAGCTCACGGCTCCCTCACCGCTGTGCTTCTTTGCTGTCTTCCACCTGCGGCCTGGTTCCCGTAGCATCCTGTCCCACCTTTTCTCTCTCCATAGGGAGATATTTGAGAGAGAGGGGGAAGAAAAGAAAGGCTGGTTTTTTTTTTTTTAGGGTCTGAGAATATGTATATATATATTTAAATTTTATTTTTTTGTATTAAAGTATAGTTGACTTACAAGAAAGGCTGGTTTTGATAGTCTGTTACTACCACGAACAACACTGACTATTAACAGTTATAACAGGATGATAAGAGCAGCCACTGCTTTTACGGAAGTGTGCCATCAGCGTGATCAAGCTGAATCTTCAGAATGACCCTAGCAGGTTGGCGTGGCCACGCCCCCAATTTTAGAAGGCCCAGAGAGGTGCAGTTGACTTGTGTCCACGGGGCTGGGTAGTGGCCGATGAGTACCCGTCACAGGGGGCCTGTGGGATACCAGGGCCACTGTGTGGGCACATCCCTCATTCCGTGGCTCCCCCACACCACCTCACGGGAAGGTCAGGCAGAGAATTTGCCATCCCACCTGCATTTTCGCAGACATGGTTGCTCTTGCCCTCCCGGGAGCTGCACTTTGACCTTTAATTATGACTGTCTTGGAAGTCCCTGCAGACCCAAATCCTGGCTGGCAGCAGCAGATCCTTCTCTGGTTGGAGCCGTGGCCCTCTCTTGAGAGGCACACTTGCCACCTGTAACTAATGCGAATGGCTGCCATTTATGCGTCCCTACTCCGTGTCACACAGATATCCCAGTTCAGGATCTCATGAAACAGCCATCAGTAGCGCTCACTCGGCAAACGAGACATGTGAGGCTCAGAGAGGCTAACCCACCAGCCTGAAGTCACCAGCTGGCTTCTATTTGAAGTCATCCACATCTCAGATCCACCTTAGGGAGTCCAGGTCTTAGAGAATCATGCTGACACCCCCTTCCTCATGGGGCTGCCGTGTGGGAAGGGGCTTTGGAGGCTGTGGCTTGCTCCTGAAATGTTAGGTGTTATCTGCCCCCTCTGTTTTTGCAGAAGAAGTGGTGGCTTGAGAAGTAAAGAGCCTTGTTCAAGGTCATTGTGCGCAGAAGTGGAATGCGCAGACCGCCTCTAGCCCAGATTCTCTGCCTCCACATCCGGCGCCACTTCCTCTACCCCATTACTGGGAACATCTGCTGGGCCAGCCCCGGAGAGTGGCCTGGAAAAATGGCAGGGACCTCATTTCCCTCAGCTGCCTGTCGGAAGACTTCTCTCTTTCTGCTTTTTGTAATAGGAAGTGTGTGTGTGTGTGTGTGCGTGGGTGCGTGCATGCACCCACACACACACTCACACACGCATGTGTGTATTTAAAAAATCTTTTGTCAGCACCAAATTCATCTGGAATTGCAGCAGGAACAATACGTCGGTGTCCTCTTTACTCTCTCCTGGTTCTAACAATCTTACAGTATCAAACAGCCTCCGCTTCAGAGCAAAAATAATAATGAATGACTTAAAATAACTCTGCTGAAGAAACTGAAGGTTTGATTTGAATTGCAGAGGGAATGACTCCCTTTCAGTTCTTCTCTCTCTTCATTTCCTGGCGAAGGCTTTCAGAATCTGCAAGCTCCTTCCACAACCAAAGACTCCAAGTGTCAAGAAAACCCGGAGTCCAATTATTTGACCTAAAAGTGTGTTTGTCAGGAATCTATCCTGGTAATTCCAAAATTACCACCAATGTCACTGTGAGAACAGGATGCATCAATGGTCTGGTCTCTCCTTGAAGAATTCTCTGGTCCACAGGGAAGAATACGGTTTCCCTACCCCTGTACTGCCTACACTCATATTAGCTTCTGTGATGGGTCAGAATGGTCCATATGCCACAGAAGCCTATTACAAGCTTATACTATTAATCGCTGTGATCCGTATGAATAGAAGGGAATTCTCAGAAGAAGCTGAAATGCAGATTTAACCACTGTGGCCCTATCTGAGCAGATTCATTATAACTCCTTACGCAGGTCCCCAGAGGACAGGGCAGGTCACGGTGGGTACTATACGCTTCAGCAGAAACCCTACTTAACCCACATGGGCATAAATGAAGCTGAAATTACCAGAGAAATAGATACTGGCGTGTGCTGACCCCGTGCCTCTGCTCAGTCGTAATCAAGTTCTGTGGATTTAATCAGTTTTCTCTGCAGAGTGTCACCGCAGATAGAGCCGTGCCTTGCACATTCTGTTTTGGCTTTGAGAATAGTCCTATTCAACCGAGTAGCCAATGGGAGCTTAATTAATAACAGTACATTCCTTTCCAGGACAATTTTGAGTGTCGCTGTGGTTCCACTGCCCCACGATTGCACGGATTTGAACAAAGCCAGTTCGGAGGCCACTAACACGAACCTATTACCAAGCTCTTATTTACAAAATGTATTCTGAGGCTCCGAGTCATGTGGTGATCATGCAGTGATGCCAGTGGTTGGGAAAAAGTATTGGTGCTGAGTTTGTTGACGAGCGGAAACGCAAAGGGAGGGCGGTCTGCTCACCAGGCGTACGTTCCAGGGAAAATGAGGCCACCTCAAGTTATGGAACTGTTACCTCCCCAAACGCCAGGTCTGGGTTGGCTCACAAAGTGCTGAAGAATGAATTACACTTTGTTCTGGCAGAGACTTGGGACACCCAATTTCGAGTAGGCTCGGGAAAACCTTACGTCGTCTAAGGGTATGAGGAAAGCGGGCAAGCCAATGGAATTGGGAGGCCATGGCCATAACTCAGAAGTTCAAGTTCTAACCCCTGTCCACAGAGTCCCAGCTCCTTTCTCACGCCCCTGCCCCTTTGGTCTTAGAGAATCAGCCCACTCTCTCTATCACCTTCTGCTACCCTCTTTCCACACACATTCACACTTGACCCAATTCCCCCTTCTATCCAAAGACTCGACCCAGTTCTCCAGTCTTCTCCCCCACAGTTCTGACCCAATTCTCTCATCATTTCCACAAAGACGTGACCCAATTTGCCTCCACCCTTCCCCATGCACATGCCATAACATTCCCCCTACACCTCCCTACACTACAGATCTGACCTAATTTCCACCTCCATGCTAGTCATTCACACCTGTTCCCCACACTCCACCCCCCCACGGACCGCAGCCAGAACCATTACCTTCTCCTCCAGTACATGGGCCATCAGCCCCTTCTCTAAAAATACTGAAGAAACAGCTTCCCTTCTGCACAGCAACGTTTTCCCTCCCCAGGTACACCCGTAGGGACGTGGTGTGACCTGATTCTCCCATTCCTCAAACCCTACTCTGGTCATCAGCCTGCTGGAACTCCTCTTCCCAAGGACACATGGTCTGGGTCATTGCCAGAACGTCCAGCCCTCTGACACAGCCAATATTCCCGAAGAAAGTTTGCAGCACAACCCAGAGCAGGCAATTACTGCGGCACCTGGCATGGCCAGAGGAAACAGCACAGCTGCCTGTGCCTTAATCTGATATTCAATTATTAGGTTATTTTTAAAGAAATCACTTTTTTTGACAGCATATCTGTCAGCATTTTCAAATTTCTTTTTTCGAAGTATATGCTATGTGAAGAGTTCCGGTGAAGTGGGGTGGATTGACAGAGGCTAAAGACCTTTGCAGGAAAATGCAGAAAAGAGCAAATAAGTGCATCCGCCACTGAACACCCCCCTCGCTATGTCAGTAGGACTCCTTAAGAGGTTATAGGAGATGGCTCTCCACGGACTCCTTGTTCTCGGCTGCTACCTAATTAAAAAGTAAATAGGTTTCAATTATCGCAAATGATTTTTATTTATCCACTGGAGCCAGACCACAATCATTTATGCATTTTATAAAAGCTACTAAACCAGCTATCAGGTGACAAGGGCATTATGTACTATCAATTTTGGGCACTAATTTGGATGAATAACCTTGGGGCGGGACTGATCGGTTGAGGGAAGACGAGAGAGGGCTTTGTGGCACTGCCCTAGTTTCCACAACTGTCCATTCATCCTTGTCTAACTGTCCATTTAGGTTGGATGGAGAAAGAGCCCACTGCACTCTTCTTTTTCTCTGAACGTGGCTGGGTTGGGACGACACTCGGGGTGGAGGTAGGATTAGAAAGAGTTGTTTTGAAAAAATCCAGCATCTTCTGGCAAACGGTTTTTTTTTTTTTCTAAAATGAAGTGATGCAAGTTGAAAGGCTTTGAATAGTGTGAAGAGGGTGCCAAATATTAGCCATTGTAATGATGTCACTCCTTATTATCATCACCGTCATCACCTCCTTCGTTCCCGCTTCATCACCGTTACCAGCATCATCACCACCACCTCCATCACTACCAGTTTCATCACAATTACAGTCACCTTCACCACCACCGAACAACTCCAGTCCCCATCTTCCTCTCTTAAACTCTTTTTCTCCTGTCACCCTCTTAACTCATCAAGTTAGCCTTTTATAAAGGATAAGAATGGAAAATAGAAAAGCTACTTTGTATTTTTATTATTTTATTTTAAAAAATTTTATCTGGGAGTTCCCGTCGTGGCGCAGAGGAAATGAACCTCACTAGGAACCATGAGGCTGCGGGTTCGATCCCTGGCCTCGCTCAGTGGGTTAAGGGTCTGGCGTTGCCGTGAGCTGTGGTGTAGGTCGCAGACGTGGCTCAGATCTGATATTGCTGTGACTGTGTGTAGGCCTGCAGCTGTAGCTCCGATTGGACCCCTAGCCTGGAAAACTCCCTATGCCACCAGTGTGGCCCTAAAAAGCAAAAAACAATTTTTTAATCTGTTTTTTCAAGACCTGCTCCTGCCTGTCTACTACCTATCTATCTATCATCTATCATCTATCATCTATCTCTATTTATCACCTATCAATTATCTACCAATAATTTTCTTTCTATTTTTTGGTTGTATGCTGTGATTCTTCCCTTTTTCTCTTTCTTCATTCCTCCACCATCACTTGCAGTCAGTTCAGTTCTCAGAGCCTTAAGTAACCCGAGAATACAGAAAATGCTTCCCAGTGTCCCGGTAGAGATACCAGACCATTCCTGTTGGGAAAGAGCATGGTGAAGAGCAACTCAATTTCTTTATTTTTTTAGGGGAAATAGAGTACAACTCTTTATTTAGAGAAGAGTTTCCAAAAATGGAAGAGGGTGGTAAATCCTACTCTTTGATCAGTTGCTGATGATTTAGCACCATGGTGTACACATTGGTGACATCCAGTGAATGCTTATTTGAACTGAATTTGAGTGACAACTTTTGGACAGGGAAGAAACAACATTCGTATTCCCTTTGGGCCACCTTTGTTCTCAGTCTCTTTTCGGGTCATATCCTTAATCTCTTCTACTTCTTCCTTTTGTCTTTTATCACAATTCATGACCCAGATGCTGAAATAAAATTGACCATTAATGTTTGGAATTTCTTGTGTGGACTGAGGTTTAAATCCCAAGTCCACTAATGATTAGCTAGAAAAAAAAATCATGTAACTTCTTTTGGTCTTGGTTTTCTCATCTGTGCAATGGCAATCACTGCCATACAGGAAACATTGTGGAAATGGAATGAAATAAGGTCTGTGCAGTAGCTCCCAATGTGTTCAACCCATAAGTGTTTGCCTGGTCCATGTACATTTCATGTGGAATATCACTTCCTCTTCCATGGCGGCATTTCTGGTACAGGCAAAGGATGCCCGGGCTGCAATCTCTTGGGGATCAGTTCTACCTCTACCATTAGCTTATCTTTACAATGCTCAGCCAGTAGGAGAATCTGATAATTGGATTAGGGAATCGTCACATAGGCAAGCCAGGAGGCAGAATTCTCTTGTGAATTCGCTGTCTCCTTAATCACCGCAGAAACCCTGTGAGAGAGCCCATCTCCACGGATGGGGTGGTTACCACAGCTTGGTGATGTTAGAGAAGGAAGCCCCATGCTGGAGTGAAGAGGTCAAAGAGGGAGTCCCGGTCCTGATCGTCATCTCTACACCCGTTAGCTGTGTGACTTCGGGCAAGTTACACTCTCTCACCTGCTTAGCTTCCTCACTGGCTGCATGAGGATCCTAAAGCAGATTCCGCATGTTGTTCTGAGGATAAAACAAAAACATCTGGCACAAGGAGGGTGTTCAGTAAGTCTTGTTTTCCTGCTTTCCCTGCCCTCTCTATCTTCTTTTGGAAGACTTCCTTCTCTTTGCATTTCCCCTTCCGCCCAGGTTTCGTGATACCAATTTTGAGAAATGCTGGTGGCTCACAGGTGGCTGGTATGGACCCTTCAGTTATTACGAGAATGGCCACTAAAAATCCAATAAGTGATAAATGTTTGAATGCATAAATAAGTACAACAACACAATTATTGGGGATCATTATTAAACTGTGAGATCTAATAACGCCAAAACGATAATAATTGCATTGAAAGTCAGCGGACAGATACACTCTGTAATTTGTTTGAAAATACTACCCTAGTTTATCACTGAGGTGCAATCATGCAATTATTAAAACGAAGACCTCCAAACTGACAATACAAACAATGGTGATACATCTTCCCGACATGGAGGGCTCTCACTTTGTTTTAATTGAAGGGAAGCTATGGAAGTGTTTTCCCTCATTTGAAAAAAAAAACTTCCTTTTTTTCTCAGACCATCTGTCTGGCTATTAAAATCCCATCAGCTTCATTGTGAGAACGCTTACTTCCCCCACGCCTGCCATCCCAAAGGGGGCTCTTAGAGCCAACTGGTTCATGATCGCTCAGACCCCTCCAAAGGGAAGGCGTGCTGCTCCTGGCTCTTCCTTTGAGGCGCCCTGTCCTGTCTTCCTTGCCTGGCCTCTCCATTCACGGCTGCACAGACCCTGTGATTCATTTCCAGGCCCCCACGTAAACACCCAGAAATTAGTTTATATCTCTAATACTGCGTTGATTCATTCGACTGTTTCAGAAATAACCATCTCTTCTCAGTGGTCTAGGCTCTAACAAGACAGTGCTGGATCTTCATGATAAACAGGATCAGGGGTGACGTTCAGCCACACTTCAAGTTCAGAGCGTGCTTTCTAGACGAGGGGCTTGAAGCCCGAGGAAAGGAAGAGATTGAGTCAGGACTTAAGGTAGAGAAGGCTGTCTCTGTGTCCCGCTGCTCTGACCCAGCACCTGGACTCCTGGCCCTTGAGGCTCTCCGGCTTGTGTGCCATGTTACTTCGAAGCCGTCCTAAATTCCCCCCAACCCTTTCTGACCTGGCTGTCATGTGAAACAGTGACCACTGTTATAAAAAGGCTGACTTTCCTCTCTCCCTGGGCACATTCATTACTGAGAAATCTCACAGTACTTCTTCACACTGGGGCCAAATCCCTCTCTGTTTGAAACTCTGGCATACGGAGGGAAGTCCCTTCACCTCTGGTTGGTTCAGAGGAAAGAAAAAGCTAATTCCTCTCACAGAAAGCAGGGAGGGGCTTGGGAGGGATCAGCTCCTGAAGGCCCTGCAGGGAGACAAAGGGAAAACCCTCCAGCTCAAGCCAGTGTGTCAATAAGAGAAGCAGACTAACACCCTTGTCCCCGGGAAGCTGTTGTCCACACCGTTGTCTTTTTTAGATGGGAGAATCGGTCAAACTGGAATCAAGAGCCAAGGGTACCTGATGCTACAGAGCGGCTCTTGCAGTCCGAGCAATTTTTGTGGATTGGCCTCTGACCTTCTCTTCACTTTCCATCCCACTGCCTCTTTATCATCTTAAGAAAAGAGCTGATGAGTAATGGGGATGGAGGGACACCAGTCTCTCCATCTCTTTCAGACCCAGGGGATGGTTTATTAGTCACAATGGGGCTTTTGCAAAGTGACTGATGGGCTGTTGTGGTATCCGAGATGGATTTAGTTGGCCTGTGGATGAATATTTAAATGAATTTAGGCTGAGTATTTTAAATGTGGGTCAAAAATCTAACCACTGCATCAAATCAGTGATTCCTTAGATACTGCTTAGGATGAGACTAAAATTGGATCAATTTAAAGATATGTGTTCAATTAATAACAACATGGGTGGTTCCTGGAGAAGCCCCAAATAAGGCCGGTTGTACCCAAAATACTGAAGGGTGGGAAACCTCGACTAAAAACAACATCAACCATCTTTTGAGCCCTTACTCTGTGTGCACATTCTTTACACAGGTATTTTGATCTTTATAACACATTGCTTGATAAGCATTATTATTCCTGTTGCAGACAAGAAACAGTGGTTCTGTGACATTAACCACCTGCCTGGGGTTGCAGAGCTAGTTAGGATTCAAACCCAGGCCCATCAGATGCCCAAACGGGGCTCTTTCTGCTGGATCCTGCTGCCCAATCAAACTGGGAAAAACTGGAGCAGGAAGTGGTTGGGGTCTGGGGAAAATCTGTGGTCCCAGGCTACTTCTGTGTATGGTCCTGTCCTGTGGCCTGTGATTCTAGCCTGAGCCCTGGCCACAGGTTCTGTGGCTTCATTGCTCAGCCCCCAGGCATTTACTCCCCTGGGTGCTAGTTCTCTCTGCTCTCTGGGTCTCAGCGCATCCTCCTCCAGCAGTTTCCAGGGCTGGAAGGGGTATCTGTCCCTGCCTGGGGGGAGGCAGGCCCCTCCCTGCTTTCTGCTGCTGCTCCTCTTCCCTCAGACCAACTGTCACGAACTCTCGGGCCCCCGTATTCCATCTGCTCTGAGAAAAGATAGCCCTCGTGCCTGGGCAACCTCTGTCCATCCTCTCCCCCCACCCCGCCACTAACCACGTTATGCTGGGCTTCTGCCTCCCATCATCCATCGCATCCTATCTCCTGCTCTCCCGTGGCTTGAAAAACCTCTGACTTAGGCATGGGGGCGGGTGGGTTCCTTTTCCCCTGCACCCCTCTCTCCCTCGCATCAGCCACCCCAACCATTCTGCCTCTGGCCACATCCTTGTAACCCTGGTTACATTGGGTTACCCGTTGGGGGCCCATTGGGAAGCCCGAAAGGAACAGTGCTCTCAAGCTGGAGGGGAAGCCCTTGGAAACGGAACTTCCGGGCCAGGTTCTCATGTTCTCCTATGAACCTGGCCTTGGGGGGAGGGATTCGCTACTTTAGGACCAAGGCCAGGAGAGCCACCCGTTCTCTCGTGGTCAGCAGAGACTCATACCCATTTCCTTTATCCTCCCTCCCTCTCTTCCTCCCTCCGTCTGTCCTTTCTTCTTTTTCTAACTTCTTTCAACAAAAGATTTTGCTGAGAGCCCACCATGTGCCAGATGCTTCCATAGCTGCTTCATTTCAGCTAATTGGCCAGTCTCCCGATTTCTTAACCAAGTGCCTGCTGCAGGCCAGGCACCACGCCAGGCAAGGGACACAGAGGCAAACCCCACCTATCTCAGGACCCACCCTTACAGTCTGGTGCGGGGAGCGCGCCTGGATCTCGTCCGTCTGAACTGGCCAGGGTGGCAAAGGCCCACGGGGGAGCTCCTTTGGTGTTTGCAGCCTGTGGAAAAAATTCAAGAGTGGCCACGTGGCTTTTGGCTTTGATCAGCCTTCATCCCTCCTTTCACTGTGTCAAAACGAAAACTGTGAAATGCTGAGACGATAGGAAACCGTTTCCTGCCACAATCCACCCCAGATATAAAGCTCCAACTTTAAGCAGACGTCTCCTTGTCAGAGAGGAAATCCTACGGAGGAGGAAAGCTCCGTTTCTCAGTGCTGTTTGAGCCCTCTCTTTTCCCAAATCCTACTGCCCTTTCATGTGATTTTATGGGACAGATAGAAAAGCCCAGAGCTCATCCAAGGGTAGAAGCAGGGATGTAAACGGGGTGGAAGGAGGATAAAGAGACCCAGGAGTGCAGTCAGCCGGGCCTCCCAAAGGTAGGATTTCATCTGCCCTAAAGAGGCAGCAGCAGAGTGCGTGGTTCAGAGGGGATGTTTGGGGCAGCTGAATGGCCGAGTTCTTCCGGTCCCACAAGTGTTACTCAGCTCCCCCAATTTGCCAGGCACTGTGCTAGGTGCTTGAGGCTAAAGCTGGACTGGGACTAGGCCATGTCCCGGTCCCAGGACTGTTGTTAGCTGGCTCCATGGTCCCAGGTCCCTTCCCTCTCTAGGCTTCAAGTTCTTGGGTCATAAGGAGAGCTCCCTGGATACACAGCTAGTTACCTTTCTTCTTTCCTTTCCTTTTGGCAACAGGACCTCTCATTGTTCACCAGGCATGTGGCCACCTGGAATAAAGACTGTATTTTCCAGGCTTCCTTATAGTTAATGTGTGGTCACATAACAAACTTCTGATTAACAAGGAAGCAAAAATATTGTGGGATATCTTATAGGAAACCTCCTTAAGGACCATGTGATGAGTGACTTTTGCCTTTGTTTCTTTGTGCCAGCCTCTGCCTTGATGCCTGGAATGTGAAGGCAATGGCTGGAGCTCTGGCAGCCACACTGGACTGCAACATCAAAGGGCACACATTACAAGTGATGGAGCAGAGAGCAGGTAGGAGCCTGCATCACTAACCAGTTTGTGGACCCTCCAGACCAGCCTTGTATTCAAGTCTCCAGATTGGTTGACTTTGGCGAGAATAAGCTTTTTGTCTGATTTAGGCCATCGTTAGTTTTCCATTTCTGTTGTTTGTAGTCAGATCTAATCCTTCCTAATACAAGCTCTAAAATCCATTCCAGGGGAACCATTCTTAGCTTGTGACATTAGGGGAATTCTTTAAACACTTCCAGATGGAATTAAGGTTGCCAATCAGATGACCTTAAGGTAGAGAGATTATCCAAGCATCAGAAACATCCTTAGAAACTGGGGAAGGAGGCAGAAGAATCAGTGTCAGAGGGCTGCAGCATGAGAAAGACTCAATCTGACACTGCTGGCTTTGAAGAGGAAGGACAGAGCCACTAGCCAAGGAAAGTGGGCCGTCTCTAGAGCTGGACAAGTTGTGGAAACAGATTTTCTCTTAGAGCCTCCAGAAGGAACACAGCCCTGCTGACACCTCGGTCTTAGCCCAGTGGGAAAAATTTCAGAGTTCTGACCTACAGAATTGTAAGACAATAAGTCTGTGTTGCCTTAAGTCATTAGGTTTGTGGTCACTTGTTACAGCATCAATAGGCAATGAACACACTTCCTCTGGTTTCTTACTGGCAAAGTGAGAATCATATAACACCCATGTTAGAGAGTGCCGTGTGGCTTGTAGAAGGTGACACAGGAGTAGTTCTCAGGACAGGACCCAACACATAGGAGACCCTCAAACAACGTTAGCTCTCAGGGAAGATCATCCTTTCCTCTCACACTGCTAGTCAATCGCCTTTAGCAATGAATGACAATATTAGCTGAAACATACGGATATGAAGTGCTCAGGATGGAACTAATGGCTTTACTAAACTCAGGCACTCCGAATTTACTCATTGCCTGGGAGGAAGGGTTGTCATCGTCCCCTTAGAAGTGAGGAAAAAAGCCCAGTCTACCAGTGGCAGGGGTACAATTTAGACCCATGCTCACCAGAGCCCTCTGGCCACGCTATAAAGGCTTGTTTTCAGAGTGTGGTATCAGCCTCACCTGGGAGCTAGAAACACAGGCTTAGCCCCCACCTAGACCATCAGCATCTGCCGTTCAGTAAGATCCCCAGGTAAGCGATGAACACATATAAATTTGGAAGCTATTGCTCTAGACCCAGTTGTGCTCTGCTCTCTCCTTGACCTTACTCTTTGGAAGGCTGCCTCAGGTGGTTTCATTTACTTTGTCTGCTTTGTGCTTTTCTCCTCTGTTCTACTTGACAAACTCCTATTCATCCTCCAAAACCCACTGCAGAGCGCACTTCCTTAGGAATCCTCCCCAACCTCCCCAAATAGAGTTAGTCTTTTGTCTGGACTTTACACAGACTTTCCCAGTGCCTGAGCTCAGCGGGAATGGTTTCAGAACATGCCTGTCTCTTCTTCTAAGCCTTGATCTCCTTCAGAGCAGAGGTATGTCTTCTGTCATCCAGCCAACACTGACTAAGCGTCTACTAGGCACCAGGTGCTGATCTTAGTCCTGGGGCTATGGCAGTAAATAGGACAGAAAAAGACTCTAGTTTCACAGAGCATATATTCTGGTTATGAAAGAAATAATATACACTATAGACAAACTCAGAGAATATGAAATGTGATGAAGGAAAAAAAACAGGCAAGAGAAGCTAGGAAGAAAACGGGTGCTGTCAGCTGTGTGGGGCATCAGGGCAGACCACCCTGCAGAAAAGCTGACTGATTTCTGTGCGCCCCACATTGACACACAGCCTGACATATCAAACATTCCAAAACTGTCAGATTAGATCAGATCTGACCGTTCTCCCAGATCAAACTAACTGCGTGTTCGTGTCCTTTCTGAGCAATGGCTAGGCAATTTTTTTTTTTTCCCTACCGAGAAACTCTTGAAATACCTCACTTCTCTACGAAGTCCTCCGAGGTAAAAATTTAAAGTTGAAAAATCCCCCTTCTCCACCAATGCCCGCGCCCCTCTGCCTTCAGCCAGCACAGACGACTCGGACTGTCTCCCTGGCGCCTGCCATTTAGTTATTGAATAAAGCACACCACGTGGTCAGCACGACGGGGTGCACTTCCCGAACTGGGGTCAAGGTCAGAAAATGTCAGCCTCTAAAAGAGGAGCTGTGAGCGGGGCATAAAATGGGTGAGCGTCTCTTCTTTTAGCGTCTGTTCTTTTAAAAAGCAACAACTTGCTCTAGAGATGCTGAGTTAAAGGGAGCAAGACGAGCCTCGCCTTCCCCCCGAATCTTATCAGCAAGCATGGCTTGGAAATGTTGGATGTTTATGCATCTATTTCCAGATGCGCGGCTTTATTCACTCTGGTAGCTGCTATAACCTGCCTGGGCTGGTGGTGTTTTGCTTACGTTTTCAGCCTTCGGAAGACAAAGACTCCGCCTGTAAATTTGCCGTTGGCAGAGAAGAGGCCAGGGTTGGGGGCGGTGCCAAAGGAGCTCGACAGCCTCAAACGACACTCAGGAGTGGCGAGGACGTTGGGGAGCTGCAGAGAGAGCCAGCCCCACCTGAAAGGACATCAGCTGCCCTGCTCCTGAGGGATGCTGCCAGGCAGAAAGAGGGCCCAGGGTTACGAAAAAAATCTCACTTTTTTCCCCCAAAGGAAGCCAAAGACAGGGCTTTTGATAGGAAAGTTCTCAGTTTGCAGAACATTGGAGGGCCAAATACAGCTCACTTGCAGGTCACCATTTGCAGCTGTTAATCAATAACAAACACTCCCAGTGATAACAGTGGCGTTAATCGAGTGTTAACTATGTACTGGCGTCTTGCTAAGCGCTTTGTGTGGAGCATCTTACTAAAATTTCACAACCAGCGCATGCGTGAAGTACAGTGTTCCCCATTTACACACGAGAACAGCAGCTTAGAGAAGTGAAATTCCTTGTCCAAGGTCACAAAACTGGTGGGTGATCAGGCTGGGATTTGAACCCAGGCTGTCGGATGCCAGAGCTCATGCGAACTTCAGGCCTGGCTAGAACACATTGCGTACTTTAATTACGATGGTGCTGGGGGAAAAAAAGCTGAGATCGTGCATCACGATCTCAGATGCAAAGCTTTTTTCTATACTCATTCATTCAACACTGGCTGAGGACCTACTATGTGCCAGGTCCTGGAAACACAGATGTGGAATCACTCTATCCGAGATTAAGGGTACCATCCTCTCCTGCAAATTTGTCCTGTTGGCGCCTTCTCAGTGGAGGTCACTCACTGTCACACCTTACTGAACACAAGGGACAGTCCCACGTCCTGTGGATCCTCCCACGTCTGTTCCCTTTGCTCCCTTTGCTCTGGGTCAGCCGCCTCATCACTTGCTGGGCTGTGCAATCGCCTTTCCTGCTCTGTCCTCCTCTTCTTCCTGCCTCTGCTTCCCACGGCTTCCTGAACCATCCTCCTAAAATGAAAAACTGATCGTACCATTTCCTTCTCAAAATTCTCCTCTTTTCACACTAAGTGTCCCTTTTTAAGGTGCGCTCTGTCCAGGCTCATGCCTCAAACACCCGCCCACACCTGGCCCTCCAGCAATACCAGAAACCCTAGGTGGCCCCCCAGACACGGCATGCCCTCTCACACCTCTTCCTGGGACAATCTCACCATCCCTGTCTGCGCTTGCGGGGGCGCCTCACATCCCCCTCTGGGGCATAAGCTCCTTGAGGGCTGGGGCTGTGTCTTTTAGCCTTTGTAAACCCGGAGCCTAAGACAGTAACTGGCATGTAGCAGTGACGAAGTACATTTTGTTGATGAAACGGAAACTTGTGGTCTGGAGGTGGAGGCAGAAATGGCAAGAGGCAACAGAGAAGATGGAAGATGCTGGGTTGAAGGCAGGCGGAGATGTTGTGGAAAGAAGCAGGGAAGGAATGTGAGCCAGGTGGGAGCAGGGTGGGAGGTGGCAGAGCTGTTAAGGGAAGTGACAGCTCAGGTGAGTCCTGAAGACAAGCAGGATGTGGTTGGGAATGGCCGTCCAGGCAGAGGACTGGGGAGAGGAATACATGTATATATTCACTTCCTCCCTCCACAAGCCACAAAGACAGGGATGTCCACGCATTCTGAGGCATCCTTCTGTTTTCAAAGCAGTGGGAAAAGCAGGCAGACCTCCCCTTTCCCCCCACTCTGCCCCAGGTAAGGAGCATATCTTAACTGAAGATTCAAAGTTTTGAAGACTTCCTCATGCATGGAGTACAAACAGCAATTTCTGCTTAGCCTCGCCTTCAACTTCAAGAAATTTATTTATAGCCTTGGGGGCCAGGGGAAAATTGTAAATATAATTAATGTAATGGAAGGCTGTGCACAGGTATTGGGGTTGGACAAGCTTGGCTTGGACTCCCAGCTCTGCCATTTGCTGTGTGACCTTGGGCAAGCTACTTAACTTCTCCGAGCCTAGGATGGAGCTAATGGTTATCATAGCACATACCTTCAGAACTGTGACGATTAAATAAGAACGAACTGCTGGAAAGCGTGTAAACAGTGATCAGCACAAAGGATGCACTCAATGAATGATTAGTTATTGCTGCTGTTATTTGTGTTGAAGTGACGCCTGAATAGTTTTTCTTTTTTTTTTTAGGGTTATCTTCTTTGCAAAATATGTTGGAGGAGAATTGGGGAGGAGAGTTCTCGACCTTAGGGAAAATTTAAGAAGATTAAAGAATAAAACTTGTGCAGACAGAGATTGGGGTTGAGGGGAAAAAGTGACAGAAAAGAATGAATGACCCTTTATGCAGAGAATCTGAGCAAGGAGAGCCTGGGGCAAAATTGGGATCAAGAAAGCCACAGCTGGTCACCAGTGAATGTTGCCCCCGGCAAGGCCAGGAAGAGGCTGGCGCTGGAGTATGTAAATTGCACGGTGGATGATGTAGGAAGTCAAGGGGCTGCTCCCCCATTCAATGAGGCCACAGCAACCTCGCACCTGGGATCTCATACCTAATCCTTGGCATTCTAGGTAGCAGCTGGAAGACGACCCAAGGTCGAGGAAGTTCGGGGAAGGTAAATAAATACAGTGTCTATAAGGAGAAAGGGAAGACCAATCCAGGACCGCTAAATCAGTTCCTCTGGGCCAGTGATACCGGGCAAGGATTTGGATTGAGAGAAATGTGACAGCTGCCCGGGAGGGAAGAGGCTCGCAGCAGCTTATCAGCTTCTCAAAGCTCTGAGGCAAAGCTGTGGCCCAGGAGGAGCCGGCAGAGCGTCCTAGGTTCTGGGGAGCCGGGGGGGTGGGGGCGGAAAGAAACACCCCTGCCTGATCCCAAGTACATTTCAGCTGCTGTTCCAGCCACTCCAGCAGGGGGGACTGGTCAAGAGGTAGCCTGGAGTTTTGGGTTAAGAGCCCCACTTCCTCCCCCGAAGGGAGCTCCTCGAGGGCAGGCACGGATTCCTTAGTCATTCACTCAACAGTTAGCCCCTAAGCCCTCTGGTGCCAAGGTCAATGGGCCCCTATCCTCACGGAGCTCACGGTCTTATGCGGGGGCACAGATCATAAACAAGTCAGTGCTATAAAAAAAAAAAAAGGTCAATGTTAAAGAAGGAAACAAAATAGGGAACCTGGACAGGGGGCCGAGATAAGGTGTCTGGGAAGTCTTCCCGAGAAGGTGGCATTAAGCAGACACTTTCTGCATCCTGTTAACCCCAGAGCCCAGCCCATAGCCTGCGTCCAATAAAGGCTGGTCATGCTGGGAAGGGAGGGCCTTGAAGCGCCTCTGTTGTATATGGCTTACAATCTTCTCCCTTTTCCCTTCACTCTCTTTTTCTCTACAACTAATTTTGGGGCGAGTCACTGGGTCATTGTCACAACTTCATCGTGCTTGCCCTTCCCAGTTAAATCTCACCAGCTCTGACCCACCCCTGATCCCATCCATTAGGGCTTCAACAGCCAGCGATCTCACTGAGGGGCAAAGCCGGTTGCAACCCTCCCTTTCTGACAACCTCTCTTGACCTCCATCGTCATCCACGCTGAAACACAAACTGCTCTGTGAGAGTCATTTCTGTCCCTTTGGGATCACGTCTCCGCTGCCTCCCAGGCTCCCCCACACCCTGCCTTCTGCCCTCAAGCCACACTGGACGTTGGGCATGGCTGCTCGGGCATCTGTGTTTCTGCACAAGCCGCTCCTTCTGTCTGAAGTGGGCTTCCTCTCCCCGGCTTGCTCACCCCTGTGCGTCCTTCAGAACCCCATCCTCCCTGGCATTCCCTGCTCACCAGTCTCTGTGCTCCCAGAATCCCCTGTGCTATGTTTCACACTAAGCCGTCATCATCATCTGTTCACTGGTATGTCTTCTCTTCTAGACTAGAATTCCTTGAGGGCAGACTGGGCCGTTGCCGCTGTCTAGACGCTCATACTGCACCTGGTAAGTACTCAGGGAACAGCTGTGGAACAGAGATCAATTATGGCCCATTTCCTCGTCAAGAGAGGTGCTCGAAAGACCACATGCTTCTCCCATGCTACTTCCGAGTCACGGGACAGGCATTTACGGCACCTTGGAGAAACCTCTCGGGCTTTGTCAACACCCTGCCCACGTTCCTCTCTGCCAGGAAGGCAGCTTATCATCTTCCTTCAACTCCAAGGCACATATTTTATGTTTCAAGGTTTCTGAATTAGAGTGTGTTTTACATCCAACGCGTACATTTCATTTGTTTTTCCCTCCCCCGAAAGCTAAGTGGATAGTTCATTTTTTTTTTTTATCATTGATGATATCAGAACTCAGGGATGATGAAACTGGGAGATTAGACCCCTTGGTAGACCCAGGAGAAAGGACCGGGATGCTGGCGAGGCCATAGCGCTCACCCACGATCCCACGATGGCTGACATGCATTGCTTGGCTTTGGAGAGGACAGTTCACATCTCTCTTTTCTCATTCCTGTTTTCAGAAAAGTCTGGTGGATTTAACTGAGCCTCATTCCAATTCCAAACGAAATCCTCGATGATCCTAACTGATGGTAAAGAGATTCTAGGAATCTCTCTGTGTTTGCGGGGGGTATTAAAGAGAGGTAGCAGCGGGCTGTGTCAGATGTTTTGCATGGAGTGGAGTCTGTGAGATGCCCATTCTTTGGGATTCCCAGCTCGGACTTACATGGAGGTTCCCGAGGGAGGGTGGGGCTTGTTCAGCACAGCCTCCCTCTGTTTTAGTGTAGGGTTGGCCCCTACTGTCAACACCTCCACTAAATATATTTTGAATTTTGTTAATTGGAATGGAATCAAACGATTGCTTCCCCTCTCTGTGCTGTCATGGGAAGTGTTGAGGCCAAAGAGACCACCACACACAGATCTGCATGGAACCGGGGAGAGCATGACAAGGAAAAAGGAATAGTGTTCTAAACTTCATAACAGCCTTAGAGGCCAGGCCTTCTCGGCTCCATTAGATAGGCAGTGAGAAGGAGGCACAGAGATAGAACTAACTAGCTCAAGGTCACACAGCGTATAAGCAAGAAGCCAGAAGTCAAAGCGCAAAACCCTCTAACAAGACTAGCAAGGCCCCACCCCTTCAGGTCCTAACGACTTTTGCATCCCCTTCCCTGCACCATCCAGCGTCACCCATCCACCTGGGCTCTCCAGCCACCCTGACCTCCTCCCAGGACTTGCCTCCTCCGTTCCTCACTGGCCTCTGCACTCGCTGCGCTCCCACCCGGAATGTTCCTTCTTCCTCTCTCTACTCAGTTAACGTCTATGCATCATTCAGACAGCCATTCAATCTCACCTCCTCAGGGAAGCCTTCTCTGATTGGAACGATCTTAATATCATAAATTCTCATCTCATGTGACTCCCCTTGAGAGCACTTATCACAGTTGTAATATATACATATGAGAATCTTGGACGTACAGTCTCTCTCTTCCAGAAGGCTCTAAGGACCTGGAAGGCAGGGACCCTGAAAGGAGCTACCATGACCCTGACCCTTGGCACATTTCAGAGACTCATCAAAAATTGAACAAATACCATAAACAAGGGAAGGCATTGCTTGATCTGTGACTATAAATCTAACCTGGAAACTTAATATGCACATTTCACATGAATATGTTTTTGTTTGGCCAAAATACTTATATTCAAGGCTGAAAAGAACCATTGAATGTTGACCCATTAAAAAAATCTCTTGCATTATTGGTCTGGGTACGTAACTCCTCCTCCCCCACTGACCTGAAAGCAAACACTCATGGGCAGCTGTCCCCAAGGATCTTTGTGACAGACACTCTGGATGATGCGGAGAGAGGAAAAGCATGGCCAGGATTTATTTAGAGGATGTCCACCCCCCCCACCCCCAGCACTTTCTTCCCAGGCATTTCTTTCCTCTCCAAACAATTTCTTTTTAATTTTCTTTGATATTGTCCCCACGTGTTGAAACTCTGTCTCTCTCCTTTCCTGCCTCCCTCTTCTCTCTGTGTTGAGTCCATTACTTATTTTTTGGAATAAATAAAAACAGAGATGTCTGCTACCATGGCTCATGGTGTGTCATTTAAAGAACAAAATTTTGATGATAGGAAGAGACCACTGTTTCTCAAGGCCCACCATGTAGCAGGCAGTTGTGCTGTGTTCATTCACCACCGAAAGTGAGTTGAGGTCTGGCCCCCTCATAACTGCTGTGGCTACTGCAATGGGCAGAACAGGCAAAAGTCCCCACCCTCATGGGGTTGGTGGTCCCTACCGTCTATGCCCTTGTCTAGTGGTATAGATGACAAATAGCATGAGTAAATTTCATGGGGTGAAAGAAGGTAGGAAACACTCTGAAAAAATAAAACCCGGTAAGGAGGCTGGGCAAGGGGTACGGGGTAGAGGCTGTTGACTCTTATTTCAAACCAGATGGTCAGGAAAGAAGGTGACAGACATTCATTGGTTTAATCCCTAAACCACCAACCACCCGTGAGAAGGCTATTATACTTGCTTTTGAGAAAAGGGAAACTGAGGTTTGGAGAGGCTGAATAACTCGCCCCCAAGTCATCTGGCTCATAAGGTTGCTGTGCTCGAAGCGAACTCAGGTCTGGGTGGCTGCGAAATTCTTTCAGTTGCGCCACACACCACAAAGCTGCCTCTGCAAAATTCCATGACTTCGGGGGACAGAAATTTTCCTATTTTCTGAAAAACGCTTGCAAACATAAAACCCATGGATAGTTTACACCGAGGACACTTCAGAAATGCAAGGGCAAAACCAAAGAAGCGCATGGCGGGCCTGGCCTGAAGTTCAGTGTTGCGCTCCCTTGGCCTTGTGGGAGTGAGGGGATTATGGCAGGGCTGTCACCCTGCAAGGCGCAGGTAGCCGGACAGAGTGGTGTGTCAGGGAGTCAGGTGGGCCAGTACTCAAGTGTCCTGACATGCTCGGGCTGGGCGCTCAGAGAGGACACTCGGTGGGGTGCAGATGGACTAGAATCCAGTACGGCAGAGAATATGAACACAAGGCCACAGGAGGCCAGGGTCTGGAAACAAGAGGCCGGGATTCAAGCTCTGCTCTGCCACCCTCTACCCATGTGGCCTCAGTGCGAGGTGTCACACCTGGTGCCTCATTCTGCTCACCTGTAAAGGGGGGCTCAGGAGGGCAGTATGCACCTGCTGGTGCCCGAGGGCTGGTTTCTCAGTAAAGGAGTCAGGTTTGTCTTACAAGGTGACGAAAGTTAGGAACGTGGGGCCTGGCTCTAGGGAAGACTGCTGATCAGAACCTAAGGCCTTGGTTCTCCAAGTCCTAGGAACCAGGTGGGGTAGTTTGATAAATTCTGGGGAGGATTTCTAGGAAGCTGCATAGGAATGGTCCATGATGCCTGCTCTCTGCCCAAAGTATCTGTTCCGGTGAGTATTAGGTTCAAACTAGACTTTGGCATACTTTAAAAGCTGAAGAAGGAAGAAAATCAATGGATTATTTTTCTTCTTCCCTGTAGAGACTGCGTGTACTGATAATTTTTCTTTAGCCAGCTGGGAGCTGTGCAACCCAGCGACTGATTCCTTTTGAATTCTCTTCTTGTACAATAACAAATTCATAACTCATTGTTATTCTTTTAAAGAAGTTCCGGGAAGAACAAACAAATCATCCTGATTTCCTCACTCCCTTCTCCTCCTCCTCCTCTCTCTCTCTCTCTCTCTCTCTCTCTCGATAGCTTGATTGCCATGGGTCCTTGTGATCTTTGAATTAATTTCAATAATTTTAAGAATTTCTGAATCAATCCATTGAGGACTATGTTTCCGACACCTACTGTGTGTAAAGTACCCAAAGACAGTCAGATAATCTTGGGAGTTTGGAACGACGTGTACACAGTATGGGGCTCATTAGTAACTTCTAAACTCAGTTCATCCATCCCTTAAAGGCAAGAGTGCCCAGAAAAGGCAGTTGGAATTCCTAAAATAAAAGATATATACTTTCCTTCCGCAGAACGAGAGAGCCGCGGCTGCGCCCAGTGTGGAGCCCTTGGCCACCTTGAAGGCCAAGCAAAGGCTATGCAGTTATGAACTTGGAAAAGACAGTTCAGGAAAACCAAGATACTTCTTACCCAAAAAAAGAGAGGGGTAGAGAATGAATGGCGAAGCCACTGTGAGTTAGCAGCATGTGTTGAGGGGAAAGAGCAGAAACCAGGAAGGAAGAGGAGCTCAGAAACTCAGCAGAGGGCATTGAACAGCCTGGGCACAGAGAAAGATTTCTGCTCTGCCTCACAGCAAGGAAAGGGGCGAGAGAGGGAGAGAGGAAGGCGGGTACCAAGTTGTATTGCTGCTGGCTCCTCCTCTGCAGGGCTGGGAATCCTCTGGGGGAGACAGGGAGCCCAGACGGAGGGGAGGAAGGTGCGGGAGAGAATAAACACAAAGAGTGAATTTCTCGCTGCCCCTGGAGACGATGATTCCTTTTGGTGACAACAGAGGTTAATAACCTGAGCAGCAAGTCACCACGTGGCCCAGTGACAGCACGCTTGGAACAAGCTGTTTTAGTGTCCTGTTGTAGATTTTATTGAATCCTTCCCTGAAAGGGCCAGTGCATCTCATTTGGAGGCTCTTAAAGCAGCTTTCCTGAAAAGTTGATAAACTTCTCCTATCATTTTCTACCTACCTGCGTCCCTGAGCAGAAACCCCCCACCCCAAGTCCCACTATGGACCCTAGTCTGCCAGGTGTTTCAAGTTCACGTACAGAGATGTTATTGCTATTTACTCTGCAGAGGGAGAAAATCAAGGTTGTGGTTTCTTCCTGATTGCTCTCCTCTTCCCACTGTGCCTACCCCATAACAGGTGGTCCCGTCTCCTTCTCACTCCTTAGCAGATGAATTCATTTCAAAAGCAGCCGTAGAGGCAAGGCTATGTTTTCTGATTCTTACTTTTCACCAAGAAGTGAATGAAAAAAAAATCATCTCAGGAGACAAAAGGCCCTAATGCAACCCAGAGCGTCAAAGAGATCAGAAGACAGGGGTGTTTTTCATCTGGAGTCATTAGCAGCACAGTGAGAAGGAGAAGATTGAAAATCTATTCACAACTTTTTGGGTATGTGCAAGAAACACAGTAACCAAGTGGCAGGGGGATCTTTTTTGAAAGTCCAGTTTTTTTTTTTTTTCAGAAAAAGCGTAGGTGGGGGGACCCTGACAACATGATTTCTATAAAGGCCAACCCTATTTTGAACGCAAACAGACGAACGCCCCGCAAGAACCATCTATGACAGCCTTCAAAACTAAGTGTACTTACAATCTTCAGAAATTTGTGCAATCTTTGAAAATATGTGGCTTAAAACATTCAGACCACTTCCTAAGTGGCCAAGGCCCAACTCTCTTGTTGGGGGCGGGGGTAGCGGTAGGGAGATTGGTGTCTAGGCCTGCAAAACCCCATATGAACAGGAGATTTGAAAATTGAAAGCTAGGTTGAACTGGGACCTTGAGCACCCACCCTTCCTGTCCGGGCCTCGGCTAGAAGTGAAAAAGGAATCCTGAAGGGAGCCTGGCCCTGCATCCCCTCACTGCCTGGAGGCCCCACGCCTGGGGAGAGGAGCCGAACCCACGGCTCCTGTGTGCATCGCACAATCCTTGGGAATTGTTGCAATTCTAACCCTTTTAGGGATGATTCAGAGAGCGAGGCGGGGGTGCAGCTTGGAGAGCAAGTCAGAGGGGGTGAGCAGCAAACCTGGGGAGGTGGACACCAAACAGACAGAATTTTAAGCAAAATACGTAAGCCTTTTAACACCCAAGGGATCCAAACCACCTCTAGTCCTCTTCCCTTCCAGGAATTATAAAATGTTCCAAAGATCGTGGTATTAAGAGCCTGCAAATAAAACCCTGATAAGAAAGTATATTTAACCCAACTCACCAGTGTCTGGGAATGTTTTTCCTAAAATCATGCCCTGTCTTTAATCTCTCTGCTGCATATCTCCATCCGTTTAACTAAAATCCAAGGCAGGCAAATTGCTACTGGGATCATTTCCCTAAAGCAACGCTCATTCCCTTTGCTTTTCTTCTCTTTTGGAATAAAAGTCTGCCATAAATGTTTAATTAAATGGAAGTCTTTCCACTGTTAATGACTAGCCGCATGAAAGGCTCTTCATTTTTTAAAAGAGGGGTGTGTTTAAAACAGCGCCTATTAATTTCCCGATATTGATTCTCTGGCTGGGGAAGAGCATATAGTATTCAGCATTGAGCTCCTCTGCAGACGATGTTCGAGGCAGCGGTTTGGATTGAGAAAGGGCACCAAATGCAGTATGCGTCAAATAGACCATCGCTCAATGAAGTCACTTAGCTATTCAAAACATGTTCAGCCATCACTCAACCGTTTGCACCAAGAATGTTGGGAGAGGGGGCATGGAATTGTCGCTCCTTCCCAGACATAACCGTTTCCCAAAGAGCCGCTTTTGCTCAGTTTGCGTTGACCCTGGGGCCACATCAGTTCCTCCTCTCGTGGTCTGTTTCCCTCTTCTTTCTCTGCCCCCCCCCCATCTCCTGGCTTCAACTCCCTGCATCACCATCCCATGTTGAGCTTAACAAACAATCCTGCAGTCCCCGCTTCCCGACGCTGCCTCAAACGGCCTCCGTATTGGTTCAGAGCAGAAGCAAAGCACACAAGCTTTTCTTTCCACCCAGAAAGAAACACGTATCTCCGTGTGCATGTCTTTCTAGGGGTGGCTGTAGCTTGTACACATACACATAGATAGCCACTCAAATGTAGCCCCTCGTATATTAAAGTCTGTTGCTAAATGCAGATTGTATGACCTGCAGGACTTGTTCCCCCCTGCTTATTAATGTGTCTCAGAAGCACATGCTTCCGTCCATACCTTGATCTCCTAGCCTTTACACCGTGGGGACCACTTTGCCCACAGCACATGCAAAAGCACACATGTCCCAATGACCCTGCAAGATCAAGGCAAACCCCACTGCTCTCCCCGTCCCCCCTCAACCTCTCCATGCCCTCACCTCCTTCCCAGCCTCCCCGCACAATGTCTGATTCCCAAGCTGGCTGCAGTGCTGACTCTACTTGCTTCTGGATAACAGACATGTCACTCTGCGTGGAAGTCAATTGGTTCTCAGCCTAACCTGCAAGTGAATTGCTGTTTATTAGAACTTGAGCTTGTATCCTGTGAGAGACGTATGTATTTTTAGACTTTGTAAACATTAAAACACACATACACACATGCAGCCAGTCACCTCGGACGATATGTGTAGCTCATAGACATTACGAAATGCGCTTGAACTCAGCTTGAGATCCTGGAATAATTAGGATTTACCAAATAAGGGTTCTTAGAAACAACAGATTCTTTTTTCAAAAAAAAAAAAAAAAGAGAGAGAGAGATTTGCAGGTGATGATGCGTCTGGGACTTTTGGGGAGTAGTGTGGAGGAGGAAGGGAAAGGAAGAGCATTTTGAAATTCTTCATTACGAAAAGAGGAGCAGTGTTGAGAGAGGCAATTATTTTTAACCCCCCCCCCCATAGATGGCAATGCTACATCAAAAGGCAAATCCTAATGATTCCAAAGCCGCTGGAGCACATTTGACTTTTAAAGACAATCTCATCATATCACAGATTATTCCAATGAAGAGGTTTGGGGAAGGGAGGTGGTGGAGGCTTGAGAGTTGAGCATGGGTTTCGCTTATTGATTTTCTTTGCTCTGAAACTAACCCAACAAACCTTGATCTGTGGTGGAAGGAGTAAAGTAAGAAAATGGTGGAATGCAAAGGGGACTTATTCAGAGGAGGGTGGCGAGGGGGGAGTGAGAAGGGGAGGGGGGGAGAGGGGGAGGAGACGGGAAATCAAATACCTTCTAGGCAGCAGGTTCTCCATAATCCAGAATGGGTCATAACTTCCTCATTCTTTTTGCTGGTTTCATTCTCACTGACACTTTTGGTCTTGCAAACCCCTCTGGAGTAGAGCCAATAGTCGGTTCCCACAGCTATGGTCATCAGACTGAAGGCAGCGAAAGCACCAACGGTGGTTAAAAGCATTTGAACACCTCGATCAAACAGCCCCATAATTCTTCATTATATAAACACCCAACCGACTTCTGGTTCTCGGGAGAGTGTGTGTGAGGGTGCAAGTACTAAAGCAAAAAAAATCAAAATAAAAAAATAAAAAAAATTCCACTACTAATATAATGGATATATGTGTGACTAGAGGATATGGAGAGATATAAAAAAAGGGAGGTAAGAAAGCTCACGGAAAAGAGTGTAAATTATAAAGATCACACGGGAAGAGAGGCTTGCCTTTTGAGATCAGAAACTGTTCCAGTTGCAGTGATTAAAAAAAAAAGGGAAAAAATAAAAAGACACCCCCCACCCCCCCAAGTGAGATGCCTTAATCTCTTTTCCTAAAATTCTGGTCTCCAGTTTCCATATGTGATAGCTAATTTGGAGATGGCTTCCACAGTGAACCAGGGAACAGCCGCATTCTCAACACAATCTCTCATGGTCGGGACCTAGACAGTTAGAGATTGTAAAAGCCGAGACGCAACCTTCCGTCTTCGCTCTCGGCTCTGCGGCCTGCGCCATGAAAATCCTTTGCTTTGCCAGTTCTCTTCCTTGGGGGGTCTCGAGCGCTTTCGTTTCAGACCAGACTTCCCAGTCTTCTGCAAGCCCTTGATCTCAGCTGAACAGGTGCAAGGGTCTCGCCTTCCATGGTTTTGCCCCGGCAGCGGCAGCGGCAGCGGCAGGGCGGGCAGGCGCGGTGGCGGTGGCGGCGGCGGCGGCGGCGGCGGCGGCGGCGGCGGCAGGACGAGCAGCGGCGGCGGTTATTGTTGGTGGCGGTGGTAGTGTTGGCGAAGTGGGGGAGGGAGGGGGTTTCTCCCGGAGAATCGAGGCGGGTTTCCCTCCCCCTATCTGCAAAGCTCCTGGAAACAAGGGAGCCGGCGTCTTGCTGCAGGATGGGCCGCCCGCCTGCCCACCCCCCCCCGCAACTCCCTGCCGGCTCGGCCCCCGGCGGCGGCGCTCCCACCTACTGCATTACCGGGTGGTGCTGAACTGGACAGCTCCCTGCGCGGCCAGCTTCGCGCGCTCCCCGGCTCCCAGGGCGGCCCGCCAGGAGGGGGGCGCGGGCCAGAGTCCTCCCTCCCCTTGGGGGCAGCAAGGCCAGAGCTGAGCCGGGGCTGCCTTTCCTCTTTTCACCCCTCTCCCCAGTCCTAAAATGAGCGCTCTCCTGGGCTCCCGGAGCTTAGAGGAAGGCGTAGCTAGAGATAGCTCCGCTCCCTCTCCCTCTCACACTCTCCCCTTCCCTCCCCCCCTCCGTGTTTCTTCCAGCTCAGCCTCCTTCTCATTCCATCTCTACGTGCCCAGAGCTTCAAATACAACCCTCCCATCACAATCCGACGGGCACAAAACTTCAACCAGCCGTTTCTTTGCCTGGGAGCCCTGAAAATATAGCCTGGATGGGTAATTACAAACACGGTCTCTATGTGTTTTTTAAATCATCATTTTCACTTTGCTGTTTGGGGGGTTTGTTTTATTTTGTTGGCACGTCAGCTGTGTCTCCTTTTGGTCGTTCCTCTCTCATCTCTGTCTCTTTCTGGCTAACAGGGGGTGTGCGATGCACTGTGTGTGTGTGTGTGTGTGTGTGTGTGTGTGTGTGTGTGTGTCTGTAGTTTTCCGTGAAATTCCGAATCTTGCTCCTATAAGCAGACATTTTGGAAAGATTATTCATGGAAAAGGGTGCAAAAGACTGGCTGGCGGCTGGGGCTTGGGCAATAATTTTCATCTCAAGGAAAAATATGTTTGCAGGGGAAGTGGGTGAAATGTGACTCCTTCTAAGTTTCCCATGTCATTCGTAAACTGGACTGGAAGAGATAAAAATCTCCCTGCTGTGAATACAGAAACACACCATAATCCTCCCCTTTTCCTCAGCGGAATTGTTATCCTGGGTTAGTTACAGCATCACCTCTTGTTTCTATATGTGCAGCATTTCCTTAACGTGACCCTGGGCGAAGAAGCCCATCAGATTCCTGCTGTTAGTGGTTATATTTCTCTCCGATCAGTTTCGTAGTTAGGTGAGACAGAGCACACGAGGCATGATGTAGGTGTACTGCTTTTAATTTTTGGGGAGAGGAGGGAGGGGCCTAGAGAGAGGTGTGAGTCTGATGGGTTACTTGGGGGTTAGAGATGTTTCAATTTCATAGCTCGGTTCTCTCCACTTTCTTCTCTCTTCTTCCTTTTTTGTCTGGAGATCATTTGCTTGACAATTTCTCAGCAATCTGGTGATTATCAAAGGGTATATAAAAGATGACTGAATGCCAAACAGACTTTCTTTGGTATTACCTACCACTTTCCCCTTAGCCCAAAGCTGGTCTGCAGATATGGCCAGAACTTTTATTTTTCTTTTTAGTGTAGAAAAACTACCTGTTTCTCCACTCTGTATAAAACTTCCTTCTCTCACCCTCTCTTCCCTTCTCAGAGGGGAAGGACTCCCATGAGGAGCAGTGGCTTGCTCCTACCTTGCAGAGGGTCCTGGTGTCCAGAGAACAGGACCAAGATTTCAGGAACCTTTGCTAAGGTACCTTTAGGGTATAGCAAGAGCTGAATCTGTGGACTGCGGATTTCTCCAGTTTGGTTTCTAGTCCCGAGGATGGGGATGGGAACTGCTATGGGAGAGGCACTGATATAATGATCTCACTCAGCAGGGACCCCAGGAAATTCAGCCAGTGGTTCAGGTGAATGATTTTCTTGGCTCCTTTCCTTGAGGAAAAAGTGAGGGGCAAGCAGAAAAGCCTCCAATGGGCTAAGCCTTTTGTTTGGATGTAGCCACATGTGCCTAAGAAAGTTGCTCTCACTTACACCCATCACCTTGGTCGCCTCTGACCTGTCCGAGAAGTCCCTTCAGACTGGAGAGGGAACCCTCCTTCTTCTTTCTTTCTTTTTTTTTTCATTTTCAAAGGTTTTATTTTATTGGAGAATAGTTGACTTACAAAGGTGTGTTAGTGTCAGGTGCAGAGCAAAGTAAGAAATCAAATATATGTGTGTATATATATATCCATTACTTTTCAGATTCTTTTCCCGTGTAGGTTATTCCACCGTGCCGAGTGGATTTCTCTGTACTATACACAAGGTCCTCCTGAAGAACCCTCCTGCTTATCTCCCCGTCCCTTTCAGACCAGCCCCCGAATCTTTTGCTGCAGTGGAATCCACAACAAAGGCTTGGAATCCTCCGTTTGTCCACAGAAGCATCTTAGCCACCGACAGTGGCTGCAGGTTTAGGAGCATCTGATTAATCTTCTAGCCAGATAATCACTGAGGAAAGGGAAGGGGGTGAAGGGGGACATAACAGCTTTCGGCTGATGGTGTGGAGAGAACAGACACTCCTGGAGACAGAACAGCCCTGGGGCACATCTTGCCTCTGCTACCTGGTAACTGCACAGTTCAAACAAGGTGGCTTCCTCAGTTTCACCATATGTAAAACGAGCACATAGGGACTGCCTCCCCCTTGATGAAGTTGCTCCTAGTTACTGGCTGCTTTTCACGGCTGCCACCCCGCTCAGACGCCATCCTCCATTTGTAGCACTTTATTTTGTGCATGTGTCAGCTCTCTCACCGACTTGTGAGGTTTTTGAGGTCAATAGCCATGTCTTGTTCACCATTATATCTTTGGGACCTAGTGCAGGGCTTGCTACGTAACAGATGCTTGATAAATGAAGGCTAAGTGATTACAGTGAGTTTTAAATGGTGTACCTGGCACATAGTAGGCACTCAATAAATGTGACTCGCTTCTCATTTCTCCTCCCACCGTTTACATCCAGACTGGTCCCCAGCCTCTTCTTCCATCTAACTCATGTACCACACTCCTTCCCTCTTTCCAACCTAGTTCTCTCCCTGAGGTCCCTTTGGCAGACCGGGCAAGGCTACCTGGGAAGCGCTGGCTTGGTGCAAACCCTGTTAGATGCTTTGGATCCACTGAGCACACATACTTAGCAGCTGCTGAATGGATGCTCTTAGGGGAGCAGCTTTGTGTGCCTGTAGTTGGTGACTTGGTAAGGGCTTAGAGGAAATTAGCTGAAATGCCACAGGCCTATTTTGAGCTCCTTCTTTGATGGAGTGGAAATAACATGGGATTTGGGTGCAGCAGACCTGGCCTGGAAGCACAAAGCTGCCATTTCCTCATTGTGTGACCTTGGGCAGTCACTTAACCTCTCTGAAGATCTCTCTTCATCTGTCAATGAGGACCACTGGCAGGAGCCTTACAGTGTGGTTGTCACTGTTACATGTTAATAGCAATGACAAGAGCTAACGTGCCAGGCACTGATCTGAGTCCCACAACAGTCCTATGAGGAAAGAACCATTTTACAGATGAGGAACCTGAGTCACTTAATGGTCTAAGTATCTGGCCCAAGGTTGTGAGTGACAGTTAGTGGCAGACCTGAGAGTCTACTCCAGCAACCCAACAAAGACCCTACGACTTAAGCACCGCAATTTGACCCAAGAAATGAGCTTTCTGAATAAGGGTATTACACCAAGGCTATTTGCTTCTCATCCACAGATTTGGCAAGCATTTAAGGGAGTAACTTCTAGGTGCCAGATGTTTTCACACAGATTCTCACACTTACCATTCCAACAACTCTGCAAATACATTTTACCATCCTGTCCTAGGGGGTGAGGAAACAGAGGTTCAGAGAGGTCGTAAATCAAGTCCCAAGGTCGTATATCAAGTTAAGTGGACCAGCAGAGATTTGAACATTTTGCACTGCTTCAAGCCTTCCTAGATCCAAGTCCCATAATGCATTCATTTGTTTATCTATTTGTTCAACAAATCAAGCACTTACTCTGTGTGGGTTACACGTAATAGATTTTCCTGGGGATGTTGAGTAGGACAGACATGTTCCCTTCCTCCAAGGACCTGAAGACAAGCAGAAGGAGCAGACAGGTGAGGAATAGCCACTTGGCGGTGAGGAGAATGCCAGCTGACGGATGCTCTGGGGCAATGGAGCCGGGAGACTAAACTCAGTCTAGGGGGTGAGGGACATTCCCCCCCTCGGGAGGACAGGACATTTAAATTAACTCAGAGTTCCCATTGTGGCTCAGTGGGTTAAGAACATGACTAGTATCCATGAGGATTTGGGTTGGATCCCTGGCCTCGCTCAGTGAGTTAAGGATCCGGCACTGCTGTGATCTGTGGTGTAGGTCACAGATGTGGCTCAGATCTGGCGTAGCTGTGGCTGTGGCCTAGGCTGGTAGCTGCAGCTCTGATTCGACCCCTAGCCTGGGAAATTCCATGTGCCACGGGTGTGGCCCGAAAAAGGAAAAAAAAAAGCAAATGAGCAGAGATTAACTCAGAGTCAGCTACGCTCAGATCGGGGTGGGAGGGTTGAAGGGAGCTAAGAAGAGGAGGGGCATTCCAGGCTGTGGGAACAGCATGTGCGAAGGTGCCGAAGTGTGAGCACGTGGGAAAAGAGGATGGGCCTGCTTTAGGGGAAGTACGGCTGATCTAAAGTCAATGCTGGGGAACGTTTTAGGCTAAGGGCCTGGAGACCTGGAAGGGAGGCTGAAGCATGAAAAGCTACCTGGAGGATGCTGGTGGGACAAGAAGTGTGAGTACCACACCTGGAGACAGGTAGGCAGTAAGGCAGCTGTGCCTGGGCTCCGAGCAAGAGACAACGGTGGCCAGGACCAGCATGTGGCAATGAAGATGGAAAGAAGCAGAAGGATTTGGGGGTACTGGGGAGAAAACTGATGAATATTGGTGTCCATAACTGTTGCTCTGAGGAAGAAGCCGGCTGGAGCTTGTGGGGGCTTCGGGGAGCAGAAGAAAGTGAGAATTCTGCTTTGGTCATGCGCACAGTTTCGCTCCATGCTACTCCCTCTTCACCCTGCGCTCCCGTTCTGTCCCGCATGCTAATGAATGAATTAGAAACAGAAACCATTCACCCAATTATGTTCCATCCCCACTAGAGCGAAACCTCATGAAGGCAGGGACTGTGGACTGCTGCCTTCTCGCTGTATTTCCAACACTTAGAACAGTGCCTGGCGAGGGTGCTCTATACAGATAAATCACTTTATTGATGTGTGTCATGTGACAGGCAGTGTGCTGAGGTGCTAGGGAGGCAGATGAGAGTAAAGTACAAAAGTCAGGGCGATTATCAAGCAGACCGCTAATTCCAAAGCAGTGTGATCCAGACCCAGGGAAGATGGGGGGCGGGGGGGTGTCTGACAGTCCCTCCTGTGTGCTCCCACAGCCACCATGCTCCTCCTCGTATGGCACTTTTCTCTCTGGGTTAGGCATTTCTGTTTAATGGCTGGCACATAGTGAGTCCACAGAACTTATTGGATGAAAGAATGGATAACATGAAGACACGTGCTTCGGAAGTGGAGGGCAAGAATCACTGATGTCTGTCTCAGAGTTTCCCATAAGGCTTTGTTCCAGACAAGTTCACCCTCAAAGACCAGGAGCAAAAGGTCACAGTTGGTCAAGGAAGAGAGGAGGGTCCTGCAAACAGAGGCACCACACAGGCAAAGGCAGAGACCTGAAGCAGGATGAGGCATCTCAAGGAGGTCGTGTGATGGATGGGGACAGGCAGGGAGGCTGGGATCGAACTCAGAGAGGCTGCTGTGCGCGGGGTGACGAGCCATCCACTGGCATCACTGCCCATACCATTCACTGGCAGAAGCAATGAAATGAGGTGATAACAGGCCGTGGTGTGAGACGGACCTGGGTTTGAATCTCAGCTCTGCCGCTTACTCTCTGTGTGACCTTGGGTGGGAATTTAACACCCTCAGCGCTTCCCTGTCTCTAAGTGGGGTGATAGGTGCCTCTTTTGTTCCCACTGGAAGTCCTTGGCACTTGCTGCTCCCTCTGTTGGAACTCTGTGCTCCCTGAAGGCCGGACCCCTAGGTCATCATTCAGGTCGTCGTCATTCAGAGAGCCATGGCTGGTCACACCATTTAAAAAGTCACTCTCTCTGACCTTGACCTGTTTTGTTTTCATCACAGTGCCTGTTGCAACTTGACACTCTCTTGTTTATTATTTGAAATCTCTCCCCACCCACCCCACCTCCCCCAGGACATCAGAGCACAAATGTCTTGTTCATTTCAGTATCCCCAGTGCCTTGGAACTGCCTGGAACGTTGCAGGTGCTCAGCAAATGACTTGTGAATGAACACCACCATGTGCAGCCCCCCTCACCTCACCTATGTCTTTATTTTCTTGTAAATACACGTGGGGGTGGGACTTACACAAGATACAAGCATTTTGAAAAAGTCATAGGAGCAGATCTCTCAAAGCCCCTGGCACTTGGCAAATAGAGTTGGGGTTGGGGTGCCACTGGGAAAGGTGACGGTGGCTCCAGGTCGCAATGGGGGGACTGGGAGCAGTACCAGTACCAGGATGAGGCAGTACCAGTCAGACTTGGGAGGCCAGCATTGGTCTGGATTCCCCACGCAGCTCCTCCTGGCAGACTCTGCTCCCTAGACCTCACGCGCAGCCCACCGTGGATCACCAGAAGTTTCCAGCGCGCACAGCTGTTCCGCCCCATGATGGAGCAACCGCTGTAAAGAGGCCCAGATGGGGCTGTCAGGCTCTGGGACTGGGAGGAAAGGAGATGCTAGGAGATATGCCCGGTTTCCCTTGCAGAGTTGAGTGCAGCCAAGGAAGCTTCAGGGAGCCCTGACTGTCTGCTGACAGATTGGCTGGGAGAGTGGGGCAGGGCTCGTGGCTAGTTTGGAGCCTGATGAGAACCGGAAGCTGAAAATCCATGTGTAGAGGTGTTTAAGACAAGAATTCCCACAGAGAAGAAGATTTCCCACGGGGATGTTTACCCCCAGTCTGAGCACTGCGTCAGTCCTGTGCTTCCTCCCCCCGCCCCCCACCTCTGGGGCTGGTGTAGGGTTTTACCAGGAACTGAGCTGTGGTAAAGAAAATGATCGTAGAAAACTGATAATAAAGTAACAGAGTAAAATAAAATAAAATGAAATACAATAAAGAGGACACGTGAAGCTGCAGAGGTCAAGCAAGAAAGAGAATGTTAAAGGGCAGCAGGGCAGGGAGAAAAGGAGATTTCTAGAGACTTTTAGTGGAGAAGCAATTCCATCATTGGATGGAGAAAGTGAGATGAAGGCAGTGCAACTGAGCGAGTAAGTTTGGGAAAGGACAGAGTATGGGTCTTGAATGTCCCACGTGACCAGCTGTGGCCACCTCAGAGTCGCTCCTATTTCAAGTTCTCTCTTCCTAGCTCCCTCTCCTCCAGCCTAACCATCCTCCTATTCTGGATCCCAAGGCCCCACGCCTACCCCAGGGCCTTTGCATCCCAGTTCCTCTGCCTGCGGTGCTCCCGGGCAGCTGGTTCAATCCTTTATTCCTGAAGCAGTCCGCTCAACTGACCATCTAATGTTAAAGCCCCCTTGCCCCCTTCCGTCATCCCTACCTATTTAATTTCTCTCCTTAACCCTTTGTAGCACCCCTTACCCAACATATTTGTTTATGTTCTTATTTATAGTGTAAGAGGAGGGGTTTCTTGTGTTGATATGATAGTCCCTGCCTCTCACGTGGGGTTTAGCTTGTAGCAGGTGCAGATATGTGTGAACTGCACTGTAAAACCCCAGGGTCGGTAGGGAGCAACATGGAAGCTCAAGCAGGCGAGAGGAGAAAGGCAATGGGGACCGCTTTGTTGGAATATCCTGGGAGAGCTGGCTTGGAACCTTGCACAGGGATGCTGACTGCATCTTCAACAGTAGCTGCAGGAGTTCCCTTCGTGGCTCAGTGGTTAACGAATCCGACTAAGAACCATGAGGTTGCGGGTTCGATCCCTGGCCTTGCTCAGTGGGTTAAGGACCCGGCGTTGCCGTGAGCTGTGGTGTAGGTTGCAGACGCAGCTGGGATCCCGCGTTGCTGTGGCTGTGGCGAAGGCTGGCAGCTACAGCTCCTGTTAGACCCCTAGCCTGGGAACCTCCATATGCCACGGGTGCGGCCCTAGATAAAAAGGCAAAAAGACAAAAAAAAAAAAAAAACAGTAGCTGCAAAGATAGGGGATGTGAACATTTATTCGACAAAAGTTTGTTGAGCACCTATTATGTGTCAAGGCACATCAGTGAGCAAGAGTGGCGCAGTCTCTGCCACCAGAATCGCACATGCCCGGGAGGCAGACAATAAGTTATTGATCACACAGTCGATCATTTAATTGGAATCACAGTGCACTTCTGGGAGTTACAGGCAATTCTGTTTTGCCAAAGTGCCCCGAGGGACTGGCCGAGATCAGGATGGAAAGGGAGGTGGACCAGGTCAGGGAGGATCTTGCACCAAGCCCAGTACCTACTGCGTGCCAAGCTCTGTGCGATGGATATAAAGATGAACAGAACCAAGTCTGTTATTTGCAGGAACCAAGACTGAATATGGAGCGATAGAGGGAGGTTCATGCTGTGACAGGAACACATCAAGGAAAGGGACAGGCAGGGAAAAGCCTTCCTGGAGGAGATGATCTTTGCCTCTTCCTCCAATTAAATAGCAGTCCCAAAGCTCACCAGCCTGGCTTTCTGGAGCCGACCTTCCCTAGCCTGTAGGCTTAAAGGGACATTTGTCACACTTAAAGGTAGCAAAGTTTTCTGAGCCTGGCAGAGTTCCTTCTCTAGGTCTGGGTTGCAAATGTGGAAGGCATTGGCATCATATGGAGGTATGGACCCAAAGACCAGAATATGCGAGGACCAACGGGCTGGCCATAGAGCCAAGGCCTCTAGCAAGCCCCTCTCTCGCAAGCTATGTGAGCTCAGGAGAGGGGACTGACTTCTCTGTGCCTTCTGCTTGCTTATCTGTAAAATGGGTGTCTTGGTGGCTTCGTGGGGCTGTTGAAGTCATGAGGACTGAGTTGGCAGCGGAATGTCTCTCCTCTTGCAAGTTTTCATTACAAGCGATTTGTTGTTGTGTTCTGCCAAGTGCACCACCAATGCTATAAATCTGGCTGACCCAGCTCCTTACAGAAATGGTCAAATCATCCAAGGGGGCTCCATGGTGGGTGGGGAGGGTAGCCAGATTCTGAGTGCTTTGTGTCCTGCTCTGACCGGTCTGATGGGGGTGGATGATGACACTGTCTACTGACCCCCGAAGGGAGCTGCAGGCTGGCAAGTTCCTCTTCCCCTAAAAAAGCCCCCTCTACAACAACCCAGGGAGCCTGAGACTCTCCATCAGTGGCAGTTGGAGTCTCTTGCACATGCATCGGCTGTCTGTCACCTGAGCCCAGTAACGCACTGTGACCCAGCAGGTCAACCCACCCCAGAGGCCTGCTTGGAATTCACTGTCTTCCGTGTAGACATGGGGTTTCTGCAGGCCAGGGTGGAGCCTCACCCCCAGACCCAGACCGGGTCAGGCTCGGTGCCCTAACTGGCCCCCTCAACCTCCCTCCCTCGGTCCCCACCCCCCGAGCCTCCAATGCTGTTTCATGTCTTTCCTGATGAGCCCCAAGTTCTAGGAGGCTGGGTCTTTGTCCCTGGCCTCCAACTAGTGTCCTTTGCCTCTTGCCCAGAGTTTGGCACAGAAGAGACCCTCAAACACACGTTCACTGATCATTTGGGTGGAGTGAGCAGGAAGAGAGGGAAGAGGCGAAAAAATGGCAGTGGCAGCAGACCTTCTTTGTTAACAGGACTCCTGTTCAGCCCCAGCTCCCTTGGCGTTTGCGGGGCGCGGCCTGTGTGCGGGTGCACTTCGCACTGTCTGAGCTCGTGTGACCCTCCCGGCCAGCCCTCCAGGGAAGTTCTGTCACGGCTGTCATTTCACAGACGGGGAACTCGAGCCACAGAGAGGTTAAGCACTCTGCCCAAGGACACACAGCTCATCCGGGATCAAGGCGACTCCAGCCCCGAGGCTCTTGCACTTTAGAGCCCCATATTTGCTCTATTGTGCGCCAGGCCCTTTCCCCTTTAAAACTGCAGAAACCTTAGGAAAACTGAGGGTAGGGAGGTGAACGTGCCGAGCCAAACAGCCAGCCAACAGCAGGATCCTGATTTGCCCGTAGCTCTGCCTGTCTGCCCAGCCTACGCCAATAGGTAATCGGGACCCCAGAGTGGGAAAGGCTCTGCGGGTCAACCACCTTCTCCCTTGCGCTCCACTCAGGGATGAGGACGTATCTACTGCACCCTTGTCTTCTTTCTGTTCTCACAGAGGGGCTTCTGGGCTCACACCCAGGCCTGCCCCTTCTGCTAAGGGCATTATATTTAGCTGTGGAAACAAACTGAACGCGGAATGGAAACAATTTGGGGTCTGGAGTGAGAAGACTAGGTTAGAGTCCCAGAGACCCTGGGGAAGGTGCTGCCTGCCCCCTGGGAGCCTCGGTTTCTGCATCTGGGAAATGGGAAAACCAATAAAGATGCCCTCAGCTTAGTACGGGTCAGTTTATACTGAGCGCTTAGGACCGTGGGCTACATAGAGAGGCTCAGCAAAGGAGAGGTGATGGAATCGCCCAGCTTAGAACTGTAGTGGCATCTACACAGTTTGTGACACCTGGCCTTGTGTCCTCCAGTCTCACCCAATGTTTAACCCTTGCCCGCTCCTCTGTCCCTCTCTCCCCTCTGTCCCCATACACCCTGTTCCAGCCACACTCCCCTCCTTTCTCTGGGCAAGCCACGCTCCTTCGTGCTATCCGTTCTCCCACGTTTTCTTTTGTCTTTCCACATGGACCCATCTGGAGATCATCTGCAAAAGGGCCTGACTGGGATCATGTGGCACACAGCAACTCTCATTCGGTCCCTTTTTTTTTCTCTTTTGCTTGTCTTCCTTCTCTCTACATAGATCCCTCTCCCAGCTATTTCAACCCCGTGTTAACAATCTGTGTTTTTCTACATGTTCACAAAATTGTAAACAAAAAATACACGCGGATACCACTTGCCCGTAAACACACACATCTGCAATTACCCATATCCCCATTCACAGGTCGGGGTTGGTCATTGCTCCACAAAATGGGACGCTGTAAGGCACCCTTTCCACATTTTGCTTTATCATTCAAACAACACTCATGGGATTCTTCTCCATGTCAGCTGCAATAGCTCTAATTCATCTTTTTAATGGCAGCATAATGTTTCATAGTGAGGAATTACTGTCATTTCTTCATCCAGCCTTCTACTGACAGGCATTCACTTTATTTCTCATTCCTCTCCCCCTCCTGCTATTCGACAGTGCTGTAATAAACACCCTTGTACAGACATCCTTTCAGCTGGCGTTTTTATTTCAATGGACTAGATCCATGGGAGTGGGATTGCTCAGTCAAAAGTTATACGTACTTTTTAAATTTCAGTCAGTGTTGCCATATTGCTTTCCAGAAATGCTGTAGCAGGAGTTCCCATTGTGTCGCAGCAGAAATGAATCCTACTAGTATCTATAAGGATGTGGGCTCCATCCTTGACCTTGCTCAGTGGGTCAGGGATCCGGTGTTGCTGTGAGTTGTGGTGTAGGTCACAGATGTGGCTTGGATCCTGCGTTGCTGTGGCTGTGGCATAAGTTGGCAGCTGTAGCTCCGACTCCACCCTAGCCTGGGAACCTCCATATGCTGCAGGTGAAGCCCTAAAAAGTGAAAAAAAAAACAACAACAAAGCTGTAATGTCACATTTTCCCCAACAAATCATGTTTACTATTTTCCCATATCTACTCTAGCAATAGGTGTTGGTATTATTTTAAATTTTTGCCAGTCTAATGGAGATAAAATGAAATCTCATAGTTACTTTAATTTCAAGTTCCTGTACAACTTGTGGGCTTGTTACTTTCCTTGTATATTTTTGCGATTTGAATTTGCACTGTGTCCTGTCTAGTCTTATCCTTTGCCTGATTCCAATCCTCCTCATTCAGTTCTTATTAATTTGTAAGGTTTCTTTGCATATTATAGGTATTAACCTTTTCTGTGACATCTATGTTGCAAATAATTTCATAATCAAATTTTTTGTTTTCACAGTGACGTCATGAATGATATTATAATACGTCTTTCTTTTAAAATATGACTTACTTGGTTTTTAGACCCAAGACTCACATTGTCATTCTTTGCATTTTCTACTAAGATGTTTATTATTATTGTTTGTGACTGTTAACTCTTTAATCCATCTGGGACATTATTATTATTATTATTATTATTATTATTATTATTATTATTATTTTTGTCTTTTCTAGGGCCACACCAGGAGCATATGGAGGTTCCCAGGCTAGGGGTCTAATCGGAGCTGTAGCTGCTGGCCTATGCCACGCAGGATCCGAGCCGCATCTGTGACCTACACCACAGCTCACGGCAATGCCGGATCCTTAACCCAGTGAGCAAGGCCAGGGATCGAACCCGCAACCTCATGGTTCCTAGTCCGATTCATTAACCACTGAGCCACGACGGGAACTCCCATCTGGGACTTATTTATGTATATGAAATCATTTCCAAACTCTCTTACGAAGGCTAGCTATTTGTGCAAGTTTTATTAATTAAACTATGACTCCTTTTCTAACTGCACTGAAATACCATTTCTGCCCCATATTGGATTCTCATGGCTATGTTGATCTAGTTCTGATCTCTTTGTTCCGTTTCACTGATCCACGTATTTCTTCCTCATCATTTGGATTGACTGTAGAGGACTTAATGTGTTCTGATAAGCCAAGTTCTTCCCCAATATTCTTCTGTTTCATAGGATCTGATTACTGCTGTGTCTTCATTCTTCTGCATGAACTTTTTAAAACTATTTTGCACTGTGGTGTCTTAGTCATCACTGGATCTCAGCAAGTCAATTGCAGTCAAGCATTCAACTGGGGAGCCAGAGATACTTGTTGAATGCTGTTGCTCTTCCTTTCCTTCCTCAATGTGTCCTACCTTTCCACCTCTGAGACTAGAAGAGATATTGAAGAGAAATATTCAGGCCAAAAGCAGTTAACATGAAAATGTGTACAGAATAGACAAATCTAATGAAATAGAGAAAGCTTCAGAGATGGTGAGACACTTGAAGGTGTCATATTTGAGACTCTCGAAGCAAAGCAATAACTCATATAAGCCATTTGTGTATTCAACACCTGTTTTGAGTACTTATTGTGTACTAGACTTTATTCTAGGTCTGGGGATGTAGTGGTGGACAAGGCCGAGATAAAAGTTTTGGTTTTTAAGCTGTGTAAGATATATTCATATATATATATATGAATTTGAGGGGACCACAATTCAATCCGTATTAAGTCCCATGAGATGGATATTATCATCTTAGATGAGAAAAACATGGCTCCACAAGATTTAGCAGCTTGTCCAGGATCATAGCTAGTAAGTGGCAGAGCTGTTTGGCCCTTTGTCCTGCTCTTAAACACATGTCCTAATTTTACATTTTCCATATCTGCTATTCATTACGATAAACCTGTAAGTGAAGAGCTATGTGTAAGATATATAGATATATAAAGATATCTATCTATCTATACCTATCTATCTATCTATCTATCTATATAGATATAAAATAAGATTGTAGAGAGGGAAAAGACAGTCAGTGGGAGCAGGGAAGACTGAAGGTGCAGGGGTTGGGTCCTCCTTCAGAGATGCTGAAGATGGAGAGGCTGCAAGGAGACCTGGGATGGATGTTCAGGCAAACGGACCGGCAAATGCAAAGACTCTGAGATCGAAATAGGAAAGCTGGTGGGGCTGGAGCCCAGCTGATGAGAATGAGGGCTGCATAAACAAAGTGGCAGGCCAGATCTTACTGCAGGCTGTAGTAAAACATAGGTGCAACAAAGGAACTAAGATATGTCAGTAAGATCAAAATGATTTATTGGCTTTATTAGCTCAATGATCATTTAAATACATTTTCCTACATTTTCCAGTGCTAAATTCATCTATAACAGAGGAATAATTTAATTCCAAAGCCAAATTAACCACTCTTTGCCTTCTCACAAAGTCACCCACTTTTGATTTTTTTTGCATAACTTGATTCAATTTTTTCTGCTCTTGCCACATTTTCCCCAGCTCCTACACACTTCTTTGGATGGTTATAACATTATTATTTTATTATTAGTCACTAACCAGGGATAATTCACTTTTCCAATTGATCTATGCTGCTTATAAAATGCTAAATCAACTGTGAGCACCAGAAGAAAGAAGTTAGTGACTTCTGAGAGCCAGTGTAAACAAAACTGTGTGTTTTCTGGGGACCAGGCATTATGACCCCTGATAAGTTGGATTTACCTATGGTCCAATGGTTCAAATCTCAGAGGAACACCCACAAGGCAGATTCTCAAGTGTAGAGGTGGTGGTAACTGTTGTGTGCATCAAACACATGTTGTGTGTGCTTAATATTTTGTACTGTCCCTGCTAGTTTGTAAGCATCTGACAATGTCAAGTTCAATGGACTCCGTGAATAAAATGTGCCCAGGAACAATATTTCCCTTGAAAAATGGCCAGTGATAAGGCATTTTGTAGTGTAGCCTTCAAATGCTGCAAGAGAAGGGGAGAGAGAAATGGAGCCGTCCACTGGGGACTCATAATTTTTCATGGTGTTGGGGGAAAGGAAAACATGTTGGAGGAACTTCAGGGGGGGATGAGGGAGGCAGGAATGGGGGGCAGAAAGCAAAGGTGGATTTTAAGAAATATTGCTGCAGATTATAAGCTCCTTTACAGTGTTTGAGAAACACAATCAAGGATCTTGAGTTCTCTTAAGTTTTTGGGTTGTTGGATTGATTCTTTGACTATTACATCTCTTTGTGGCCTGGACCACGTGGATCACAGCTTCAACAAGGCTACAGAGCTCAAGGGATGGATACTAGGGGAAGCTGCTCTGAAAGGATGGTAGTTTGGCCAAAGGTTTGATGAAAATTTATACCAAACTCTAAGTTTAAGCATTAGAATTTGTCTTTTGGTTTTAGGTGTTAGGTTAAAAAGCCAGACGAAATAAATAGCTCTAGACTGCGAGTAAAGAGGCCTACATATTTGTCCTTGCTTCCCTAGATGGTCCCTTCCTTCATTTAGTAGATGATTGAGTGAGAAGTTCTCTCTGCCAGGTCTAAGCTAGATGCTGAGAATATAAAGACAAATTGTTCATCCTGGTAGGTAATTTTGAGGTGTGTGTTGAAGGGTGGATAGGAACTTAAAGATGGAGATGAAAGGAAGGGAATATTAGGCAAAGGCAAAGAGGCTTAACACGGCAAGGAGTCTTCTAAAAGCAGAGAGTAGGTTAATGGCCTCAAATCTAGGATACGTGTGGTTGGGGAAAAATGATTAATTTCCTGATTGCTGACGTCAAGGATGTTTCTGTTTTTCATGATTATAAATAATACTAAGTTGAACATCTTAGTACATAAATGGTTTCCAGGTTTTGTTTTAGGGTAGATTCCTGGAAGCGAAAATCACAGTTTCTGTGGGAGAGTAACCTGGTGGGCTTTGCCCTGTGACGCTGGCCAAGTCAGTGGCCCTTCTGGGCTCCTGCTTCCCCGTCTCTCAGAACATGGATGTCAATCAACTTTATGGATGTTTGACAACTGGGTTAAGCATTGCTGATGCTCCGTTGAGGGCAAAACCCCTTCTTCTTCTTTTTTTTCTTAAACTTTCACGCTACTCTTGTTTTATTTATTTTTAAAATATTTTAATTTTTAATATAATTTTAAAGGTTACACTCTGTTTAGAGTTATTACAAAATATTGACTATATTTACCCTGTTGTTGAATACATCGTTATGGCCTATCTCACGCCCAGCCATTTGTACCTCCCACTCTGTATTAACCCTCTCCCTCTGGTAACCTCTAGTTTGTTCTTTATATCTGTGAGTTTGCTTCTTTTTTTGTTATATTCACTAGTTCATAGTATTTTTTAGATTCCACTTATAAGAGATGTCATACAGTATTTGTCTTTCTCCAACTTATTTCACTTAGCATAATGCCATCCAAGTCCATCCATGTTGCTGCAAATGGCAAAATTACATTCTGGCTTTTTTTGGCAGAACAATCGAAATAGTATTTCTATCTATCTATCTATCTATCTATCTATCTTCTTTATCCATCTATCTATTGATGGATACTTAGGTTGCTTCCATGCCTTGACAAGCCCTCTTCTTTCATCTCACTTCATTCAACATGTTCAGACCCTGGCCTGGAATTGCTATTGTCCATCAGTTCTGAACATAAAGTGAACAGTTATTTGCCTTTTTGGGTTTGTTAAGCTTCTGGAAATTGTTCTTCAAGATTCCCACCCTTACCTTATGTTCATAGGCTCTGGAATCAGATCCCTTGGGTATAAATTTTTGCTCTGTTACTAATTAGCTATGTGAACACATGTCGGTTACTAAATCTCCCAGTGTCTCAGGTTTTTATATATAAAATGGGAATTCGTGGTAGCAATTTTTTGTCTTAGTTATTGCTGTGTGTCAGAGCAGCCCCAGACTTAATGACAGCTGCAACGAGCATTGCCCTTTCACTCCTGCAAGTGTGGGGTAGGAGTGGGATCCTAGCTGTGGATTAAGCATAAATCTTCATTCGTCTTTCATTTTCTTTGTACCAACGGCTACCTGGGGCATGTTCTCAGGGCAAAACACAGGGGCATGTTCTCAGGGCAAAACCCAGGAGCATAGGAAGGCAAGTCCAACCGTGTCAAAACATATCAAGCCCCTACTGAGTCACATCCTCTAACATCCAATTGGTCAAAGCAGGTCCATGAGGCAGAGACGTCTATACCCCCTCCATGGTGGGAGGGGGAGGGCAGTGAGCCTGCTGAACAGCAATTCTAACTAGCACATCATGTTGTGGTTAGTTGTGAAGGTTAAATGAGTTCACAACTTAAAAGCACTTACAGTAGTACTGGGCATGTAACATGTACTCAGGGAATAATAGTCATTATTTGCACTGATAATGTTAATACTAGTGATGAGATCGACAACAGCATTTGCCCCAGTATATGCACATATCAGAGACTCTTTTCAGAATGTACATTCACACTACAGTGTAAATGTCTGATGAGATAGCGTAACACCGACTTCCAACATTTATCTTTAACAGAAGTTGCTTAAGTCAAAGAAGCAAAGGCATAAGAATGGAGTTTGGAGAATCAGTAAGCTCTAGCAGCTAAGAGAGAGAGTTCTGGAGTTACTCAAATTCAAATAAAAATTCCAGTTCTGCTACCTTTTCTTGGAGTGACCATGGCCTGGTTTCTTGTCTTCTCCTCGCCTTCTAGGATTGTTGTGTGATTGTGAGAAAACAGTGTAAGCAAAGCATGGAATAAAGTGCCTGGCGCAGAGCAAGGTCAATGAACGCCATGGTGAAAAAGGACCGGACGGGAGTAGGCAGGAGCTGGCAGGAGGCCTCTCATTGGCTGAACCTTAGCGGCAGGTGGCCGCTGGCTTCACCTGTGCCCATCGGTCCATCCAGCACTCATATGAGCACTTACCATGTGCAAGGCACTCACTATAGAACCACAGTTTCACTCTGCTCAGTCTGTTCCCTCAGTTTGCTTCCTGGTAGTAAATTATCTGGAACTGGATGTTAACTAGGGTGTCAAAATGACAACATGAGGGCTCCGTAGCAAATCAAGTTTGGGAACCTGTGTCAAATGGCACTCAGCAGGCTCCAACAGCTGTGGGACTTCACGCCTTTGCCTGTGCCTGTGTGCTTTGAGGCTCCCAGAAAGAGAGACATGGAATGTGGGTGTCCAGAGTCACGTGACCTCTGGACTCTTTGTTGAAACATCTGGGGCTTCTTTAGCATCTTCCTCTCCATCCTGCAGGTCATGTCTGCTTTGGGCATCTCCAGTCGTGCTGGTGCTGAAGTCCCATTCCTGGTCTGCAGCCCACTCCTCCCTCCCAGGGGAAGCAGAGTCAGTGACACTCATGCCCTTAGCTTGAATCATACACTCTTCCTCCAAGTGTGATGCAGGAAGCATAGAGAAGCCACATTCCCTGGGTCGCTCCCCCCATCACCAGCCAGAGGTTCAGAGGGTGATCTGAGTCTGAGATCACCACGCCCCAGGGGCGTGACCTTGGCAAAGTTGCCTCACTCGCCCAGGCTCAGTTTGCCTATCTGTCAAATGGGGGTGATGATGTCACCTCTGTCAGACCAGTGTTGCTGCTGGAACAGAATGAAACAAAGCACACACAGCACGTAGCAGGGTAATTAGTAATCATCATCATTATTATGATTTATCTCATTTACTAACAACCCTTACAGGTGCAGGTCCAGGGTCCCCAAATTGGAACCATTACATCACCCCTCCGTCTCGCGCTCACTGGCCTGGTCCACACTCGGGGGCATTTTCTTGACATCATGAAAGGCACAGCTCGGTAGTCCCCAGTGCTGGCAAAAGCACTAATGCCTGGCACGAGTGCAGCACTCCACAGCATACAGAACACTTTATTGTACACAATACACATCCGCCCCTCACACACCTCTAGCACTTTACAGCTTAGACATCAGGAAGTGACTTCTGGGGTCTAGAGATGCTGACCCTCGACTTGCAGATGAAGACGTGGAGGCTGAGGGAGTCATACTTGGGCCCTGCTCCTGGCGGGGTCCCAAGGAGGGAGGCGGGAGACTGATTCCAACTCCAGTCCCGTGTCCTGGGCTCTGCCTCCTTGCGCTCTCTCTGCGTCCTGCAGAAGATGGAGTCTTCCTGAATGAGGCCTGGGAATGTTGCCACTGTTCAATGAGCTAATGGCGAAATCAGAAACTCAAGGCTGGTAGCAGAGGGGGGGAAAAGACAAGCTTTGATTTATGGGCAGGAGGATTAGTGAGTGGGGAAGACTCACCCCTGCAGGAATCAGAGGAGCAGAGTCCCTTCCAGAGAGAGGAAGAGCTCACTAGTGGAGACCTCGGCCAGCCCAGCCCGGCCCCTTAGCATCTGGGGCCAGACCAGGGAGGGGAGGGAGCAGACAGACCTGAGCTCAAATTCCAGCGATGCACGGGAGCAACCCTGCTGAGACTCACGTGTGAAGGGGGGTGTTCTTGCTATTACAGAGCTCCCCCAAGTAGGGTGTCTAGACAGCCGGTAAAAACCGGGCACAAAAGAGAAGCTTGCAAAATAAAAACACCTGGAAGCTTCTTTTGATCAGGGCCGAGTGGAGAGAATTTCCTGTCTCTTTAGTAGATGGGGGTAAAATCTTTCAGCTGGCTTCCACTGGTCTCGAATGCGTGAGGGAGTCAATTTCTACAGTATCAGAGCTGACTTCTGGTGCGGGGTGAATCGCTGGAGCCATGTCACCGTTCCTAAAGGTGGCTAGTTATGAGTCTAGTGGGAGCTTTCCGGTGTAGTCCCTCTCCTCTGCTTTTCAAAGAGACTCACTGAGCTGGGCCTTAATGATCACAGCAACTGAGGTCTCAGGGATCAGAGAGGGGCAGCGGTTTTTCCCAGGTCACACAGCTAGTGAATGGCAGAACCGGGCCTCCGGTCGGTATCTCCTACCTCCAAATCCCCAGGTCCTTTCCATATTCCACTGATTTGAGGAGGAAAAGGTAAGGCCGGGGAGAGAGGATGGAGCACTAGACAGTAAGAAGAGGCGCACTGTTGAACCCTGGTTATGTAAGTTTCTTTAGACCCTTCAGATTGGCGAACTTCTCTGTAAACATGTTTTGTGCTATGAAAGCCCCTAGGCTGCAGCGAGAAAACCTTCAGGTCACCAATTTTTCGTTTACACATCAGGTTCCCAAATTAATGGAGGCTTCCTCTGTGAGCTGGGAGGATGGCAAGAAAACTTCTCTGCCTGAAACGGGGCGACGATAGCTAGCGATGAGTAAAGCCGGTGTGCGTGAGGAGCTCCAGCTTGCCAAGTAAACAGACAAGCTCGTGTTTTATTTTTTTTTCTAAATGACTGCGCCCACGGTACTCTACTGAGCTTCGTCTTTCTCTTGTTTCCTGCAGGACACCTCGGGCCGATTCCATAACTTTCCCATCGCTTTGGGTTGCTAGAAAGAACAATTTCATTTTGGTTATTAAGACCCAGTCTGGTTCATATCAAACTGTCAGTCTCATATGAGACTCGGCACTCCCCTGCCCGGGTGTGTGTGTGTGCACGTGCGCGCATGTGGCTGCTCTCGAGTGGGGCCCAGGAGAAAGTGATGGGCCTCGTCATGTGATTGCATCTGGGGCATGAGCTGTGTCCACCTGGGGTGTCTCAGACCCTCTGATCCCCCGCGGACAGCCCTGTGTCTGAGATGGTGGGTTTGCTGTGCACCCGCCCCTCAGCGTGATTTTGCCTGTATTTCTGTCCACGGCACGGTAGCCATCAGCTCCCTCTGTGAGTCCGGTACCCAAGGGCGGGCTCTCAAGGAAGGAGGTCCTGGTTGGATGCATCTCAGGCTCAGCCTCTCCCTCCTTCTCTTGGTTCTCACAGACAAGTGGGGGTCCATCTCAGAGCCCTAACTCCCAGGGCCCTTGACCTTGGGGGTGGGCTAGCACCCTAAGTCCTGGCCAGCTACTTTGATAGCCATTCAAGCTATGGGTTGCCCATGGATCTTGGCCACACCCAGTAGTGGGCACCTTCCTCCCTGCCTTGCCATCTCCTCTGACCCTTTCTCCAAGCATTGGGGATGTAATGCAGTTTCAATGGCTCAGAACAGTCAGAGGAGGAGACTTACTTACCTGGGGAGGTGGGCAGGTGAGGTGGCTTGGGGCACCCCTGCTACTGTGAAAATGCAGCTGCACCCACATTGTGCGTCCTGCCCCAGACATCTCCTTGCATCTCTCACAGGGAAGTGCTGCCTTGCCAGGTTGGTCCCTCCTGCCCCGGCGGCTGCGGGAGGTCTGAAGACTCCAAGAATCAGGTCTCCTTTAAGACAGCCCTGGATAGGAGTTCCCGTCGTGGCTCAGTGGTTAACGAATCCAATTAGGAACCATTAAGTTGCGGGTTCGATCCCTGGCCTTGCTCAGTGGGTTAAGGATCCGGCGTTGCCGTGAGCTGTGGTGTAGGCTGCAGACGTGGCTTGGATCCCACGTTGCTGTGGCTGTGGTGAAGGCCAGCAGCTACAGCTCCTGTTAGACCCCTAGCCTGGGAACCTCCATATGCCGTGGGTGCAGCTCTAGATAAAAAAAGGCAAAAAGACAAAAAAAAAAAAAAAAAGACAGCCCTGGAGAAGGCAGTCACTTTGCTCCGCAGTGAACAAACAAACAGACAGACAGACAAATGATAAAAAGGAGCTGGAGGCCGTTAACTCCAGCACTGGCCTGATGAACTATTAAGTAGCTCAGGCTGCCCAGATGCTGGAACCACTGCAGTTCCTGCCCCTTTCGGGACCCTAGTTCTCTAGCTCTCCCGACAGCTCAGCAAACTAGCCAGTGTCCTTCCGCTCAACCCACTCCACTCTCCATTTTGTTTGCTCCAGCCAGCCACGGTTGGTTTCCATTGTTTGCAATCAAATAATCCTGTGTGGGAGTTCCCACTGTGGCTCAGCGGGTTAAGGACCTAATGTTCTCTCTGTGTGGATGTAGTTCAGTCCCTGGCCTGGCTCAGTGGGTTAAGGATCTGGCATAGGTTGAAGATGCGGCTCGGATCTGGCATGGCTGTGGTTGTGGCATGGCTGCAGCTGCAGCTCCGATTCAACCCCTAGCCCGGAAACTTCCATATGCCTCAGATATGGCCCCCAAAAGAAAACAAAAAACAATAAATAATCCTGTCTTGTACCCCAAGCCTGGTGTTGGGAGGTCCTGCTCTTTGCCTGATGAAACTACTCTGTTCTTCAGGTCTCAATGGGTTCTGACTTATAAAGCACTCAGGGCGGGGCCTGGGGCAGGCTGGCACTTGTAAACGACTATTGCCATGGTTATTACTGTTCTCCTCTTGGGCTCTGCGTCACGTCCGGGATCCAGGCCGGGGGTGTGGCCACGCCTGGCCCTCCCAGGCTTGGGGCTGTTGGTAAGCCTCCCACAGCCTGAGCTGACAGGTCTTGGTTCAGTTCCTACCAGGCAGATGCTCATGTCACATCAGATGGCCGCTCACGGCAGCTGGCACTAATGGACCATGTTATGGTGTGGCAGCGGGCTCAGGCGGTTGGCAGGTGGGCATGTGGGTAGGAAGCTGGCCCTGCTGCCGTGTTTCAGGGGCCCCAGGCTGGGACTGATCATCTTGTTCCCCGGTTTTGCAGGCTCTCACCAACAGGCAGGTGGGACCTCAGCCGGGGGAGGGCCAGACTCACCGTTCTCCTTGTTACCAGCATCACCCTCGGCATGGATGGTTATTAGGTGGGACAATTGTTATTGTTCTGAGCACTACTACGCCAGGCCCCTTACAAAAGTAAGAACAACTCTAATTATAAACGCAACAACAACATAGGTTGTCACAGTTACTCTTCCCAGAACTCCAGTGAGGAGGCGTGCGCCCATACTGTGGATGAGTAAGTTGAGGCTGAGGGATGCTGCTGGGGAGATGCAGAAGTTGCTTGGGTCCCACTCGGGGTCTCTCCTTCAGCAGTGGCTGTGCCTGGCTTCTTCTGATTTCCTTTAAGGCAAACACAGAAGTGTTTGATCCTCCTAGAGAAAAATTTGATCTCTAGGAGAAATATACCCACTCCTCCTATTAGTGTGGGGTTTCTCTCTCTCTCTCTTTTTTTCTTTTTTTTCATTTCAGGGTTGCACCTGTGGTATATCAACAGTCGGAGTTGCAGCTGCCATCCTAGGCCACAGCCACAGCAATGCCAGATCCGAGCTGCATCTTATAGCAATGCTGGATCCTTAACCCACTGAGCAAGGCCAGGGATTGAACCTGAATCCTCATAGATACTAATTGGGATCTTTCTTTCTTTTTTTTTTCTGTCCTTTGTCTTTTTAGGGCTGCACCTGCAGCATAGGAGGTTCCCAGGCTAGGGGTCGAGTCAGAGCTATAGCCACCGGCCTACGCCACAGCCACCAGCCATGCCAGATCTGAGCTGTGTCTGCGACCTACACCACAGCTCATGGCAACGCTGGATCTTTAACCCACTGAGTGGGGCCAGGGATCAAACCCGCAACCTCATGGTTCCTAGTCAGATTCGTTTCCACTGAGCCACGGCGGGAACCCCCACTAGTCAGGATGTTAATCTGCTGAGCTTCAATGGGAACTCCTGGTATGGTTTCGATCCTGCTTCTTGTAAAACTCATCCTGGCTCTGTGATACTAATTGGGACTTTACCTCCTCCCTGGGCCACGTCTGGATGCTCTGGGGACAAACTGTGTTATCCTCACCAGTCTCCTCTGTCCTCTATCCATCAACGATGCTGTCATCCGTCAGGCCGCTATCCTGCACTCTGGACTCTTCGCTCCCAAGACTTCTCATCTCCATGGTGACATCTGGCAGGCACCTCAAATCCATACCTCCTAAGCCTGGACCTCCACCATCCCCAGCCCTGCCTCTCCTGCAGCTTCCTCCGCCTTTATTCCTCATGTCTCCAGCCTTCCTGTTCTCCGCCCATAAGCCCCGGAGTCATCGCTGGCTCCAAACTCTCTTAAACCCCACATCGAATCCATTAGGAAATCCTATATTCAGAATCGACCACTTCTCTCTGCTTTCACCCTGGTTGAACCAGCATCGCCTCCTGCTTGGGTTATCCCATTAGCTTCCTAATTGATCTTCCTGTTCCTGTCCGGCTCTGTCTCCATCCATTCCCAACCCAGTAGCTAGAACAGTCCTTTGAAGACATAAGTCACACGGTGTCACCTCTCTGAAAGAGCCCGAGTGGTGACTCTTCATTTCACTCTGGGTAAAATCGAAAGTTTGAAGCGGCCTTCGGGGCCCCTACCCCAACCTCATATCTCATAACCCGCCCCTGCCCCCTCCGTTCAGCCACACGGGTCACTCTGCTGTCCCCCAGCTTAGGAGGCACATTCTTGCCTTAGGGCCTTTGCACCGGCTGCCTTTTCTTGCCCCAGACACATGCGTACCTCACCCCTCCCCTTTAAAAAAATGAATTACCTAATTAATGAAAGCATAGTTGATTTACAATGTTGTGCCAACATCTGCTATACAGCAAAGTGACCCAGTCACACACACACATATAAATATATATAAATAAATATATAGGCTCCTGCTCTGTCGTACCCCAGGGCCTTTGCACATGCAGTGCCTCTTTCTGTCCAGTGGACTCCGGGTTGTCATTCAAAGCCCTGGTCACATGTTGCCTCTTCCCTCCATTATTCTCCCACTCTCTTAAGTCCTGAGACCTTCTTCCTTCCTCGCAATGACTTCTGTACCTTGAGTATATTTCTCAGTGCCTGGGTTGCCTTGTCTCCTGTGGCCATGTTCACGGCACCATGAGGCTGTGCGCTCCTTGAGGGCAGAGTCTGGGCTCTGTGTCCTGAGCTGGCCCAGGACCTGGCATCATGTGGCAGTTGCCCAGTCAGTGTCTGTTTGCTGTGGACGATGGAGAAAAATCTAACACCGCCAGGAGACAACAAAGAGTTCTGAAGACACTTTCAAGGTCACCAGCTGGCAAGGGATGAACAATGTCTTATTATTTGATCATTTATTTATACTCTACTTTCAAATAGGATTTGAGGCAGCCTGAGATGAAAGGCAGAGATCCGGCAGAAACAAAACCTGTGCCTTAAAATGACACTTTCCTTTCCTACAACTGGCTCTTCCTCACTGCCATGTAGACATGCCTCCGTCTTTTTTTTTTTTTCTTTAATTATTTTATTGAAGACTAGTTGATTTACAGTGTTGCATGTTAGTTCCCGGTTTACAGCAGAGCAATTCAGTGATGCCTGTGTAACAATTTGCCTCTGCTAATCCCAAACTCCCAATCCATCCCTCCCCGACCTCTCCTGAGCAACCGCAAGTCTGTTCTCCGACTGTGAGTCTGTTTCTGCTTCATTTATACGTTCATTTGTGTCACATTTTAGATTCCACATATAAGTGATATTGGACGATATTTGTCTTTCTCTTCCTGACTTACTTCACTTTGGACGATAATCTATAGCTCCACCCGTGTTGCTTAAAGTGGCATTATTTCATTCTTTTTTACGGCTGAGTACTATTCCATTGCATACATGTACCCCATCTTAATCCATTCATCTGCCAATGGACATTTAGTTTGTTTCCATGTCTTGGTGACCGCAAACAGTGCTGCTGTGAAGACTGGGATGCATGTATCTTTTCAATTGTACTCTTATCTGGATATGTGCCCAGGAGTGGGATTCCTGGATCACATGATAACTCTATTTTTAGTTTTCTGAGGAATTTCCATACTGTTTTCCATAGTGGCTACACCAACTAACATTCCCACCAACAGTGTTTCCTTTTTCTCTACATCCTCTCCAGCCTTCCTTATTTGTAGACTTTTTAAGGATGGCCATTCTGACTGGTAGGGGGTGCTACCTCAGCGTAGTTCTGTTGTGCATTTCTCTATATAAATTGCAATGTTCAGCATCTTTTCAAGTGTAAACATGTCCCAGTCTTAACAAGAGCACCCCACTAACCCCCACAGCTCACTGTCCCTCGGGAGCTACTGCTTTCAAGCCAGGCCTTCAATGATTGTCTCTGTTCAGACCCACCTTCTCGTCCCTCCACTAACCTGCTTTCAGCCGGGTCAGCAGCTACCTCTATGGCACTGACTCCAGTGGATGCTTTCCGACCTCCATCCCTGGCGCTCTGGGTAACACGGAACTTTCTGGTGCCTCTTCCCTCCAAGAACCACCTTGCTTTTGTCGGCTTATGTGCTACCATGGCCTTGAGGTTTCCTTCCACCTCTTGGTTTCTCCATCCCCGCTTCCCTTGCGGACGGCTCTTCCTCTGCCCACGCCACAAACATCTGTGCTCCCCAGGGTTTCTCTCCCTGAACCCCTCTCTGCCCGCCTACACCCATTCCCCCAGTGACTCTACTACTGAAGTTGGTTGGGGCTGATTCTAGAAACAGAACCCCCCCCCACACCCCAGTGGCTTAGCCCAGAGAATGTTTTTTACTTGCATAAAATCCACTCAGTGGGGGCGGGGGGGGGGGCGCTCTGCTTCCTGTGGTCATCGCGGCAGCTTTCACTTGGCTGTCACTGACCTTGGCTCTGTGTTCAGGGGAGAACGTGCCTCTGGACAAGGGCAGGAGTGGGGAGAGAGGGAGCGTGTCATGGACGAGGCGTGTGCGGTAGATAGAGGCCAGGGAGAGCCAGGTGGCTCCAAGCCCCTGGCCCAGCCTGTTCCCCCTTAAATTCTGTTGTAAGGCTCCATGGCAGTGTGGACGAATCCTCTGCTGATGAGGAAGTCCCCTGTAGGCAGGAACGTGCTGCTCGCTCTCACATTTCTTGGGCGCGGGAAGGACCTGTCAGTTGGGTAAACCCAGGAGCTGAGCGTGTGCGCAGAAGCAGACAGGTGGTTTGCTGCTGGGGACTGTGCAGGGACTCCCGACTAGAGGGCAGCTGTGTGACTGGCTCCTTCTCTATAAATTCATGGCCAGAGCATGAGGATTCACCCAGAAAACTGACTCAGCCTTTCTGCCGGGGCTCAGAGCCCGTGCTGGGAGTGCAGCATGGTCGGTTTTCAAATCCATCACCCACGATCCATGGCATGACGGTGGGCATATGTCACCAGCTCCTGAAGCCAGGCAGGCTGGACCCTCCATTCTCTTCAAAGGAAAGGCAATCCAACAATCTGACACTGATTGAGCACCTACTGTGTGCCAGCCATGCTCCTAAGTGCTTTACATCCATTGTCATTGACTTCTTGCAATAGCCTTGCAAGGAAGGGCCAGTCTTCATCCTCTTCTCACAAATTAAGTAACCAAGGAGCTTAGGAAGCTTAACGTATGAAAATAACAAGGAGGATCCCCAAAGGTTGCATATTTCAAAATTCCAAGAGCTTATTATTGTTATTGTTATTGTTACTGTTTTGCTTTTTCGGGCCGCACCTGCAGCACATGGAAGTTCCCAGGCTAGGGGTCGAATCGGAGCTGTAGCTGCCAGCCTGCACCACAGCCACAGCAACGCTAGATCTGAGCCGCATCCGTGACCTACACCACAGCTCACGGCAACACCGGATACTTAAACCACTGAGAGAGGCCAGGGATCGAACCTGCGTCCTCATGGATACTAGTTGGTTTTGTTAAGGCTGAGCCACCATGGGAACCCCCAACAGCTTATTTTTGAACTCTCACTTGGCCCACATCTTTAACGCTTCTAAGACCACAGGATAGAAAGGAAAGAGGCATGGCCTGAGCGTGGTAGTACCTGCGCCTACAATCCAGAGCCCAGCATTCTAGACGAGTGATGTGTAAGAATCATTTTAACCTCTTGAAGACTCAGTCTCCTCATCTGTCAAATGGGCACAATCTCCAAGGGCAAGAACGAGAAGTTTTCAGACTAAACGTCCGAGTCTTTTCTTTATTTAAACTGCTCCCGTCTCTGCTTAGATGTTTCCTCAGCATCTTCTCCTCTTTGATCTTTCTCCTTCCTCTGCAGCATCTTCTCTGCACAGAAGCCAGAGAGATTCTTTATTTTTTTTTTTGAAACAGAAATCAGTTCATATCAAGTTCTTGCTTAAAACCTTTAAATGGATTCATATGCCACTCCAGTACCCCATGAGACATGGCCCTGCCCGTCCCCCCAGGGCCTGTCTCTCGCCACTGCCCCTGCCTTCAGCTCTTTCTCTTTGGCCCCCTGGACACATTTCCACGCCTTCTCCACACTGTGCTCTTTTCCTGTCCCTGGGCCTTTGCACATGCTCACCTCTCAACCTGGAACATACTTTTCTCACGCTCTTCACCTGGCAGCACCTGCTCCTCCTTCAAACTGCAACCCAAACTAGCTCAGGGGGAATTCCTGTCCTGGCACAGCAGAAACGCATCTGACTAGTATCCATGAGGATGCGGGTTCGATCCCTGGCCTCACTCAGGGGTTAGGATCTGGTGTTGCCGTGAGCTGTGGTGTAGTTTGCAGACGCACCTTGGATCTGGCATTGCTGTGGCTGTGGCATAGGCTGGCCGCAGTAGCTCTGATTCGATCCCTGGCCTGGGAACTTTCATAGGCTTCACGTGCGGTTCTAAAACAAGGCCAAAAAAAAAAAAAAGAAAAAGAAAAGAAAAAGAAACTTGCTCAGGGATGCCTCTTTCTGCCTCCTCTCTAAATCAGGTCCCCCAATTTTTCTCTCTTGCAGCACTCCATGGGTTTCCTTTACCCTGTATAATCTGTCATTTTTGTGCTCTCTCTTGTGTGTGTGTGTGTGTGTGTGTGTGTGTGTGGTCTGGTTTGGCCTTGAAGTCTGTCTCCTTCTTAGAACATGAGCTCTGTGAGGAGAGGCACCTTGTCTGCTCGGCTCATCGTGGTGTCCCCCCTTCCCCACTGGGTGCCTGGCACCCGGTGGGCACTCAATGCTTTCAGTCGAGCGAATGAAGCTGTTTGCCCAGGATGCCTGAAACTGCCCCTTCCAGTCTCCTGCTAGAAAGCGCCAAGGAAAAGAAACCTGTCCCAGATGCAGTGGTAGCTCTGGAGCTCTTTTCAGATCTCTTATCTCATTTAGCTTAGCCCTGAGGACATTGAAACCTCGATTTCAACATCTACGAAATGAGAGTAACTTAGGCTGCCGCTTAGGCCGAGAGGTCAGATGGGAAGCACCCGGCACAGTGAGGATATAAATAAAGTGCTGTTTTTCCCCCATTTTACGAACATCCTTGATGTCCCTGGGGCTGATATTTCTCGTGTTTGCGAACGAGGATGCTGAGGACCCAAGGAGTTAAGCAGTTAGTCCCCGGGCTGAGCTGGGCACGAGGTGAGTCCTCTGCATCTTCTCTGAGATCAGGCTGCCTCTGCCACCTGCCCGCCATCAGGAAGTGGTCCCCCTCTCTGAAGGGTAAGGAGCATAGCCTGCCCCAGACGAGGCCCTCCCTCACTCCCGGGCCCCAAAGAGAAGCAGGAGGAGGCCCTACTAGTTCCAGAAGAGCAGCCCGCCCATCTCTCTCTCTCCAGCCACGGTGCCAGGTCCCCTCCTCGCAGCTTCCCCGAGATGACCCCAGATGAGAGGGTCTCCTCTTCCTGGGACCACGGGGACACTGCTCGGCAACTGACCTATATTCGTCGCAAGTGCTATTCGCCGTCTTGGTCCCCTCCCACCCAGCACGCGACCCCGCCCTGCGCAAAACACCTCGATCCATCCAAGGACGTTGTAAAAATAAAATGATCGCAACCTGGCCCTCCGGGAACCTCAGCTTTACAGCGTGTCCTGCTCCGAGGCGGGCAGCATTCACAACCCAGTTTGAGGAAGAGAAGAAAGAGGAGAAAAATGCAGGGAGGAGCTGGGAGGGGGAGAAAGGGAGGCAGATGCCTGCAAATTTGCAAGGGGGAGAGTGGACAAAATGAGAAAGATGGGAGATAAAGAGACCAAAACAGGGGAGAGAAGAAAGTTAGCAAGAGAGAGTCGGGACGGGGGATAACAGGGTTGGGGGGACTATAATGTTGAAAAGGATAAATGAAAACCTTAGAAAGAACGGTTAGTGGATGGAACGGAGAAGAGAAAGAGTCTCGGAGTAAAGCTGATGAAAGAGGAGGAATGGAATGAAGGGGACACAAGAAATGAAAAGCGGATGCAATAGACCGCCTGGAAAATCAGAGGGGGCTGTTTGTTCGAAGCAGAAACAGACAATGTGAAATAGAATGAGAGTATACTGCAGAGACCATCGCAACCTTGTAAATCAACTATATTTCAATAAAACTTAGAAAAACAAGAATGACAATATACAAAACTTCAAGGCTGGAGAGTGGGGGAGGGGGAAGGGTTGGTGGACAAGACGGAAAGCAAATTTGGGCAGGTCTGGGGCAGCTGGGGGCTTTGGGTGGTGAGTGGACCAGCCTCTGAGAGCTGGGTGGGACTGGAGCCCAGCCTGGGCATGTCCGGCCCACAGAGCATGGCTGCCGGGCAGGGTCCTTCCCAGACCTCATGCCTGTCCTGTCCAGCCCCAAAGTCGTCAGTCTAGGGAGTCTTACTGCTGGTTACTCAGAGCAAACTGTCCTCCGAACCCCAGGTTACACGCATGGACTTGACTTCTCTCTTCTTCAGTCTTCACACAGGATCCTGCGCGGTGGAGGGCTCTGCCTGGGGATTTTCAGTCTCTCCTGGGTCCATCCTGGAGCCCGTCTCCAAATGTGCATTTAAAAACTCAGTTCATTCAGAGTTATGGTCCTGCCCTTTCCCCTTCTTTCACTTATTCACTGGTCAATGTGTATTAACTGAGCACCTAGTGTGTACCAATCCTCTTCAGTGACTAAGAGACACAAAAAGCCCTGCCTAGGGCACTCCTAGTTCCTTCTTTCTTCCTCTTCCCTCCTCCCTTTCTTTTGCCTTTATTCTCCTCCTCACCCCCAGGGGCATCAGTTATTTTTGCTGCACTGCAAACCATCCCGGATTTAATTGGGATGTGTGTCAAACAATAGCAATAACATTATGATTATCTTTTATGGTTCTGGGAGGTACTGGGCTCAGCTTTGTAGTGCCCACCTGAGGTCTTATGAAGTCACAGTTGGACGGTGGCTGGAGTCCTTCTGAAGCACTGCCCTCTCGTATCCCTGGTGGCTGGGACCTCATCTGAAGCTGGCAGCCAAGATGCTTGCACTTGGCCTTTCCATCTGGCCTGGGCTTCCTCAACAGCATGGTGACTGGGTTCTAAGAAGCTGTTCTGCCTTGAATGATGTACATTTAGAACGCAGTATCTCTCATGTTGTGCTCTACTGCAGTAGTGTTATCGTCTAGGGCAGAAGTCCATCCAGATTCAAGGGAGTGGACACAGTCTGCCCCCCGCCCCGCCCCCCCATCCCTTGGTAGGGGAGTTGGGAGAGTGCTTGTAAGAAGATTACGTGGGACCATCTTTTGGAAAATACAATGGCCATCGCGTACCCTCTGGCCAGAATGATTCGCAACAACTCACCTCCTTCCTGTTATGCTGAGTTATGTCTTCCCTGCCTGAAGTTCTCTCACCCAGTCCGTACATCAGACATGTAACTACGTTTGGAGATAGGGCCTTTAAAGAGATGATTAGGTTAAACCGAGGTCATTAGGGTGGGCCCCAAACCAGCAGACTTGACTGGTGTGTCCTCACGAGAGCAGGAAACCTAGACGCAGACCTCCACGGAAGGAAAGACTCACAGTGAGAAGAGAGCCAACTCTAAGCCAAGGGGAGAGGCCAGGAACAGATCCTTCCCTCGCCGTCCTCAGTAGATCTCGATCTTGGACTTCTAGCCTCCAGAATCGTGAGGAAGTAAGTTTCTGTGGTTTAAGCCCCTCAGTCTGTGACTTTGTTAAGGCAGCCCTAGGAAACTGACACATACCCTCACATGCAAAATATATTCATTCTCTTCTCCCAGGACATTGTTGTCTTAATCAAGGGCAGATAAGGACGTGTCTCCTTAGGTGGAGTTCCTGCATATAGCTCCTTGAGCACTACTCCTCTCAAAAGGAAAATCTGTGAGCTAAAGAAACCAGTTCTCTGCCCTCTTCCTCATAACCAGCAAACAGTGGTGACACAGGCATAGGATAACCACTGAAGGGGTGGGGTGCAGGAGGCACAGAGCAGTCACTGCAATTCTAAAATCCATCTGGGCACATGTGGCCAATTCCTTGATTAGTTCTCGGTCCACCTGATGAGAATGATTCTCACGGCTCTTGACTCTGCCCATGGGGTCTTGGTTCTGTTCTCCGAGTCATCCTTGTAGTCCTGTAAGAAATGACCAGTGTCTGCCACTGAGTAATTTTCTTAGTCTGCCTTCTGCCCATAGAGATTTGAGGGCCCTAAGGGCTCTCTTTTCATTTGATGATCTCTCTGCCCACTCCTTCATAGCCCAAACAATTCCTTTAAAAGTTCCATGGGTTTCTTATGAATCATTTCGTAATTCATTCCATTTCACAAAAGGCACACCACAAATCTTTTTTTTTTACCTTGGGCTCCTGGCAAGGCTACCCTTAAGAGTCTTCAAAGCTTGACTATTTTTAGCAGGAAGGGTGTACAGTATACACCGTTAAGATTCTCAGAAAGCCTTTGTTTGAGAGTGCCTGTGAGGCACTTGAACTCATTCTCAGGTCTTAACAAAAGGCTTCATTGTCAAACCTTGGATTCATCATTACACCCTTTTCCTGATAGTGACCCTGGCTTTGATCTTTGTCTGGAAGTCATTTCTTCGCCTGAGAATTATTTGTCACGTGGGTAGACTGGGAATGAGAATGCCTTTCAGACCCAGCAAGCCCTGGCTCCTTTATACTGAATAGTCAGTTCTTTGGCTTCTCTTATTGACAGAGGCAGGATCTGTACCCAGAACTCTCTGTTCTAAAGCCTGTACCCAGGAGTTCAGCAGAAACAGATGTGACTAGCATCCATGAGGACGCAGGTTCAATCCTTGGCCTCACTCAGTGGGTTAAGGATCCAGCGTTGCCATGAGCTATGGTATAGATAACAGATGTGGCTGAGGGCGTTACTGTGGCTATAGCTCCAATTCGACCCCTAGCCTGGGAACTTCTATATGCCATGGGTGTGGCCCTAAAAATCAATCAATCAATCAGTCAATCAATTGATAAAGTCCACACCCCATTGATTACATCAAGTTTTCATAAATGTGTAGATACACTGGATTTATAGATGAAAACAGTCATTTCATGAATATGTGTCTTCTCCTCAATATGGTTTATAGATATGGCCCAATCCCAACAGAAATTTAGGAGAAACATTTTGTGTAGAAACTGACAAGCTAATTCTAAAATTCATATGGAAAATAAAGGAATTTAAATTCCCTAAGTTTTCAAAAAATAAAATGTGGATGACTCACCCTATCTCATTTCAAGAGTAATCAAATGAATATAATACTGTTGATTTGAATGTAACATGGATACATAAAAAAATAAAGTTCAATGACTTGAACCTCAAAGAAAAAAACAGAAGTCTGGAAATGAATCTGACTAGTATCCATGAGGACACAGGTTCGATCCCTGGCCTTGCTCAGTGAGTTAATGACCCATCGTTTCCGTGAGCTGTGGTGTAGGTTGCAGACACGGCTCAGATCTGGTGTTGTTGTGGCTGTGGTGTAGGCCGGCAGCTGCAGCTCCAATTCAACCCCTAGCCTGGGAACTTCCATATGCCACCGGTGCAGCCCTAAAAAGCAAATAATAAATAAATAAAAGCCTCACCTTCGCCTAGAAACTCTGCTGCTGCTCTCCACGCTGGGGCACTTGGCGACTTCATTAAGTCCTGAAGAAAAGTGGGGTGGGAGAATGGAGGGGATGTGAGGCAGGGGTTCCACACGGAAGATTTCCAGAAATGGTGGAAACAGCAAGGCTCCAAAAGTGTGGTTCCTTTCTGTCCTTCCTCCCATTGGCCAAACATCTAGTTCCCCTTGCCCTGTCCCTTGGGACCACTTTTTACGTCCTGTTGCAGCACAGGCCCAACGACATCCCCCGCGCCCCACTCTTCAGTGGGTTGGCTCAGAGGGGTCCCGTCTTCGCTGAGAATGCCCTTCTGCATCTTGCCAGCTGGGAGAGCGCCTTGCCTGGCAAGGCCCGAGATGAACGCCACCTCCTCTGCGAAGCCTTCCGCGTTTGTTACTGCTTGCTAGCTGTTATAAGAACACCCCAACACCACAGTCTTTGACACGCCAAGAGTTTACTTTTCACTCCGAGCACAGTTGAGTCAAAGCTGGCTGGGGCGAGGTGGGTGAGCTCCATTCCACTCAGTTTCATGGGGGTCCAGTTCCTTCGTCCATTTGCTCTACCATCCCCTAGGACAGCGGCTGGAGGACTAGGACCTGTTCTTGTCAATAAAGTTTTATTGGGACCCGGCACACTCATTAGGAACACATTGTCTAAGTGGCTTTGGTGCTATGACGTGGGCATTGAGGAGCTGCCCTAGAGGCCCAGTGGCCCACAAAATTTAACAAGGCTTGCCCTCTGGCCTCCACAGAAAGCATTTGCTGGGCCTTGCTCAAGGGCTCTGTGGGCCTATGAAGAGAGTATGGAAGGTTCTGGGGGAGCTTTCTAGCAGCCAGACCTGGAAAAGCCGCACATCTCTTCCTCCCACATCCTACTGGTGACAGCTGTCCACTTGACCCCACTGAGCAGCGGGGAGCCTGGGAAATGTAGTCTTCCTGATACTTGGGAGGACTGTGTCAATACCTCTGATCTGGCACTTACATCACTGTGTTTTCCTCATTCTCTGCCTGTTTCCCTTCTCCGATTCCTCTCTCTACTCCACCAGTTTGTTTCCGGGCACCTTCTGTGCAGGAACTCCTGTGAACAAAACAGACCCAGCTCATGCCCTCTGGGAGCTTGCAGTCCAGCAGGAGAAACCAGCAAAGGGCAGAGAATCAGAGAATCACAATCGTGCAGCCGAATGTAATGTGAGAAGGGGAATTAAACACCCTAAAAGAAAGGGGCAGCGTATGTGCTTGGAGCACCTCTAAGGAAGAGACTTGATCAAATCCATTAATCAGGGAGGGCTTCCCTGAAGAGGTGACATTTGGGCTATGACCTGAAACAAAGCGGATGTTAACCAGGCAGAGGGAGGGTGAGCAGAGAGGAGTGCGCCAGGCATGGGGGACAGCCTGGGCAAAGGCCCTGCGGTTGGAGAGAGTTTTATATCAGTGGTGACAACGACAGTAATGGCATTTGTATTATTATAGCTCAGACCGAGTACCTGCTATGTGCCAGACGCTGTATTAAGCACCTTACATGTATATGTCAGCTAATTTGCACAGTGCTGTGCGAGAGGTCTTCCCAACTGCAGAAGCCGTGAGTGCTCTGCCCCTAGGCCTTCTGCCCACCCCAGGGGTCCCCTGAGGACTGTTCTCCCACGTGCTGGCATCTTCTGTTGGAAACGCCGGCGAATCCACACTTACTGCCCTCGCCAATGACGGATGGGAACTGGAGGAGAAATACGCTGCTTCCTCGCGCTCAGTGGCGATGCTGAGGCAGACTGACACCACCTCTCGGATACCCCCAGGGGACATGGAGACCCCCTGCCACAGGAGTCCCCCCGCTAATGCTTACTTCCTCTGCTTTTCCCTCTCACTCTCTCACTGCCCCCCTCCCACAGGCTGTGCTTCTGGGGTCACCTCCAAAATGACTGCTTGCTCCTGAACACCTGCATGCGAGCCTGTTTTCGATGTGTTTGTGGGAGAAGGTGAAGGCCACACCCTACTCCTCTGCCGTCTTGACCCTTCCCCCCACCCCCACCCCGGGCCTGTTTCTGGAATAATCGAAACTAAGATATTAGTTAGGTATTGCATTTAATAGATTAGGAAACCGAGGCACAGAAGAGTTAGAGAACTGAAAGGAGGTCTTTGTAACTAAAACACCAATAGTGTGTGTGTGTGTGTGTGTGCGTGTCTGTGCACGCGCGTGCTCGCGTGCACCTGTGTGCATGATGGGTCAAGATGAGACAAGGTCAGATGGGTTTGCAGGCCAGGACAAGGATTTGGGTCACTTAGGGACGCAGGAGGACTTCAAAGGACTTTATGGGGATGGGGTGACACGTTTTGATTGATGCTGGGACAGTGTTGCCATGGTGACAGAAGCAAACTGGGATTACAGGGGTTCAAGTGGGTGCAAGGGGGAGCAGTGGGGACTCGGACAGCCCTCTGGGGGCACTGAGGCCCCCTCTTGGTCTCTGGAGCTCTAGGGGACACCATGAATGCCAGGGAGTCTCCGGGCATCAGAGGGGCTCTGTCCCCTGCAGGGTTTGTCTCTCACGGGGGAACATGCACTTGGTGACCTGGCTCCACCCCTCGCCATCCTGTGCTCCTTTCCCACGCTCTGAGGTCATGGAGTCCCTCCTTGTCCCCCCCTTCGGAGCCCCCTGTCAGAGAGGGTCTGTGCCTGGAGCCTGGCACCCCTACAGCCCAGCCGGGGCTGGCAGCTGCCGTGGAAGGGCCAGCCGGGCCTCCTGACCAGGCAGGCCCCGGAGGCCAGCACGTGGCCAGCCTGGTGCCGGCTGTTTCTGCCCCAGTGCCCGGTGTGGCCGTAGCCTGCCTGAGCAGATGGTCTTGGAAGTGAGCTCGGCCTGAATGGAGTCAGGAGGGTCTGCCGGTCCCACCGTCTCCGTCTCTGCCTCCGCTGGGCTCCCTCGCTGCCCTTGCTGCCGTCCCGGAGAAGCCGACAGGCCTGGCTGGCCAGGGCCAAGGCGCGGCATTGGCGAGGTGACACGGCCCAGACGTCCAGCAGTGCCGGGTGTGCGGGACAGGATCCCGGGGGCTCTGGTGCAGCCCACGTAGGACCGGAGGGTAGGGGTGGCAGGATCGTGTGGAGGGGTGCGGACCGCCCTGCAGGTGCCTCGGGGAGCGTCTGATTACAAGGGAGGCCCTCACCGGGTGGCCTGTGGTGGCAGGGAGACCTCCCCGGGGGAGGAGGTCAAGGGGACCCACTGTTTGCTGAGGCCCTACTATGCTCACAGTCCTCAGTAAGTGTGACCTTGGCTATTCCGCCCACTTCCTACTCCCGCCTCTATCCTTCCCCAGGGGCCTTTGTCCAACTCCCAAAGCCCCCCGCGTTTATCATGTGCGTTTTCCCAGCAAGTTCTCCAGGGCAGCTGCTCCCCTGAGGGCCTGTCCTTGAACATTCCTGGCTCTGGTGACCTTCCTGGATACCTGCTCACCCACCAGTGCTGCTTCTTAGTGACGAAAAGAATACAGTTTCCATGTGGGTTCCACTTTCTTTCCCCCCTTTTTTTTCTTTCCTTTTTTCCTTTTTGGCTTTTTAGGGCCATATCCACGGCATATGGAGGTTCCCAGGCTAGGGGTCAAAGAGGAGTTATAGCTGCTGGCCTACACCGCAGCCACATCAGTGTGGGATCCGAGCTGCATCTGCGGTCTTCACCACAGCTTGCAGCAACGCCGGGTCCCTAACCCTCTGAGGGAGGCCAGGGATCGAACCTGCCTCCTTATGGATACCAGTCAGGTTCATAACCTGTTGAGCCACAATGGGAACTCCCTGGGCTCCACTTTCTGACTGCATTGGAATCACGGGCTTTGTCTCGCTGAGCCTCGGTTTCCTCACCTGTAAAATGAGCAAGATCACACCCGCCTGGAAAGGTGGTTATGAGGATTAAAAGCGATAAAGGGGTGTGAGACGCCAGGCACAGAGGAGGCTCTGGCTCGGGGTCGCTCTGCCTTCCCTCCTTGCTGGCTGTGTGGGCGAGTCAAGTCACAGCCACAGACCGCGTTGCCGCCTGGGGGTCTTAGGGCCTCCCCTGCCAACACGTGACTCTCACCCTTTGTCTCTCACCTCTGAGGGTCAGCGGAGGCCTCCCTAGGGACTTTGCTCTGATTCTGCAGCCCATAGATGGGCCTGCTGCTAGGTCAGTCCCAGGTGGAGCCCCAGGGCTGCCCAGGCCGTAAGGGGGGAGGGGAGGAGCCCCTCTTCACTCAAGACCCGTGTCTGAGCGTCTGTTCCTGACTGTCTGGTGTCTGCCACTCTTTCGCGGGTAAGAGTCCCGACATGTGGAAACCTGGGAGAGCGAAGGCCGAAGAAGAGGCTCTGCTGCGAGCTAAGAGAGCGGAGCTGCCGCTCATCTCCGCCTCAGGGCCTCTGAACGTGCTGCTCTGGTTAGCTGACATACGATTTCCCTCTTTCAAGCCCAGCCCCCATCCCTGCTGTCCATTCACATTTCAACGGAGAGGCCTTTGCTGGGCCGCCTTCCCACTCTCTGACAGGCCCCCTCTGCAGGCTTGTTGAGGGGGTTCTGGTCTTTTCCTTCAAACAGCTTTTACAGCTTGGTTATATATGTGTGTGTAAACTCGCATGTTGTCCCGCTGGACTGTTCTCCATGCTTAGGCAAGGGGAAGGGTTGGCCGCGTTCGTCTCCTGTTTAGCGGTGAAGACCCTGCGCCTAGAATAAGGCCTGGAACATGGTTGGTGCTCAGAAGGCCAGGATCGGACTGAGATGCATCAGCTCTGCACCCATAGTGGGTGGTTAAACCCTTCTTGCCTGCCTGCTGGGCACGGAGAATGGAAGACGTTAGAAGTGAGAGGGCTCTTGGGGATCATTGGTCCAACATGGTCATTTCAGAGGCCCCCACAGCAGAGGCCTTCCCAGTGGGGGGAAAAGGTGGACTTGAACCCAGGCCTCCTGGCCCTCTGTCCAGTCTCTCTCCGATCTTCTCTGGGCCACGGCTAGCTATTTCCAGGGGTCACTCACAGGGGACCCAGGGCTCCCAGCCCCAGAGCTCCTTTGGATGAAGGATGGGGGCCAGCAGACTCAACTTCTTGGGATTCCCCAGGATGGCGATGACACAGCAACAATAATAATAAAGCCAGAACAGTGACGGGTCCAGCATGGGCTGAGCATCCTGTAAGTACCGCGATACCACGGACCCTTAGCAACCGGCCAAGGGCAGTGGTGTTACAAGGCCCAGAATGGGGAGGTGACTTGCCCAGAGTCATCCTGTGAGCAAGTGCCCGAGTGGAGACCCGAACCCAGGGCTGTTTGACTCCGAGAGCCTTGGACACTGCGCGCAGGCGCACAGCTCATGCTCTGCTGCTTGGTGTCGTTACCACCCTTTGCTTCTCAGAACAGGAGGCACTGATGAAGGGTGCTGGAAGGAACCCAAGCTTCCCCAAGGTGTGTTGAGATGCACAGATCCCTGAAGGCGACATTTGGAACCAAGTTCACAGGCCTGTTGTGTCCTCGGCCATGACATCAGAACGTGGTCTCGGCCTCCTGGGCAGTTGTGCGAAGGCTGAGTCAGAAACAGGCTCGAAAGGGTCTCGGGGGGATCACAGGGCTCCTCTCGCCAGGCCCCACTTTCACCTCCTGGGAAAGAGAACTGCTCTTGGAATCCACAGTGAGGCACAAGGTGGGGGACAGAAAAGGCTCACAGATGCCGAGCAGACAGCCCAAGGTCACGGAAAGAGGCCCGAGTCGGAGTGAAGGAAGGTTCAAGGTCTGACCCTGATGGGTGGGAGAGTCATGTCACATTCTGGGGCAAAGCATTCACTTCAAAGCGTGGGTGCACAATGTAAAATTAAGATGTGTGTGGACTGCTGATACATTGTTCATGAAGCTGTTTTTTTTTTTTTTTTCATTGAAATATAGTTGATTTCCAATGTTTAGTTTCAGGTAAGTGGTTCAGTTTATACACACACACACACATATTCTTTTTTAGATTCTTTTCCATTAAAGCTTATTACAAGATATTGAATACAGTTTCCCGTGCTGTACAGTAGGTCCTTGTTGTTTATTTTCTACATAGTAGCGTGTCCCTGTTAATCCCAAATTCCCAGTTTTTCCCTCCCCCACCCCCCTTCCCCTTTTGGTAACCATAAGTTTGTTTTCTATGTCTGTGAGTCTACTTCTGTTTGGTAAATAAGTTTATTTGCATCATTTCCTTTTTTTTTTTAAGATTCCACATGTAAGCACTAGCCTATGATATTTGTCTTTGACTTACTTCACTTGGTCTGGTCATCTCTAGGTCTATCCATGTTGCTGCAGATGGCATTATTTCATTCTTTTTTATGGCTGACTAATATTCTATCGTGTATATACTGAATCTCCTTTGTCCATTCCCTTTTCGATGGACATTTAGGTTGCTTCCATATCATGGCTATTGTATATAGTCCTGCTATGAATAGTGGGATGTACATATCTTTTCTAATTACAGTTTTCTCTGGATATGTGCCCCGGAATGGGGTTGCTGTATCATATGGTAACTCTATTTTTATTTTTTAAGGATCCTCCATACTGTTCTTTTATTTTTTTTTGATCTTTTTGCCTTTTATGTAGAGCAGCATCCACGGCATATGGAGGTTCCCAGGCTAGGGGTCTAACAGGAGCTGTAGCCGCCGGCCTTCGCCACAGTCACAGCAAAGCGGGATCCGAGCCGCGTCTGCAACCTACACCACAGCTCACGGCAACGCCGGATCCTTAACCCACTGAGCAAGGCCAGGGATCGAACCCGCAACCTCATGGTTCTTAGTTGGATTTGTTAACCACAGAGCCACGAAGCGAACTCCCTCCACACTGTTCTTCATGACTTTAGCAATTTACATTCCCATCAACAGTGTAGGAGAGTTCCCTTTTCTCTGCACCCTCTCCAGCATTTTTTATTTGTAGACTTTTTGACGATGGTCACTCTGACTGGTGTAAAGTGCTACCTCACTGCACTTCTGATTCGCATTTGTCTAGTAATTAGTGATATTGAGCATCTCTTCCTGTGCGTATTGGCTGTCTCTGAGGCTGTTCCTTGATCTTCGCTTGAAAACGTCCTTTTAGACCAGCGAGAATCCACCATGACCTGGATCCTGCGTGCTCGAAATTTCAATACCATCTTACAGATGATACAGCCGCCAAGGAGGTTCTGGACCATGAACTCATCGCAGTCCTTGTTAGGATGCTCAGTGCCTACAGCTGGAATGGCTTTGTCACTGAGGCCTGGCTAACGCTGACCCTTGGACAAGTCTGTCTTCGGTGTTTGTCCTCCATGTGGGAAGAGCATGATGTAAATAGGAGGGGGTGAGTTAAAGAGAAGCAAAGCATCGTGACCTCCACCCACGGGGCAAACATCTGACATGACCCAGATGGCAAAAGCCAGCACCAGCCGCATCTTCCATGTTGGGTGTAGAGCCGGGCCTCAAATATGTCTTCATTTTATCTCCTTTTCTCAAACCTGAAATAAATGGTAGGTTGTAAGCTACAGCAAAAAAGAAGAGGGAGAAGCCAGGTGGGTGCCTACCACCTGCCACGCATGGGTCTCTTCCTTGCCCTCCTCCCCCTGCCCTTTGCAAGAACAGGATCAGAAAGGTGGGCATCCTTGGCCCAAGTCAAATTCTTTAACCTTGAGAACAGGATCCCTGGATTGTGAACACAGCGGATGGAGAGCTTTCTTGGGATTTTCAGAAAAAAAGACAAGCTTCAAGCACAGCTGGGCTGCAGTTTTGCTTTTCTTTTCTTTCTTTCTTTTTTTTTTTCCTCCTTGCTTCAGCCACGGCAGCCTGTTTCTGATTTCTCTGGAAAGGCAGCTCCTAATTAGAATGGATCGAAGAGTCTTTGCTCCAGCTTTGTTCTCCGTCTCGACTGAATTGTTGCTTTAGGACTTAATCCGGTGCAGTCACTGGTGTGGGCTGGGACCCTTGCCTCTCCAAGCTGCTCTCAGTCGCCCGGTAGGCTGGTCCCCAGGGGACCACCGAGAGCTCAGAAACACACGCACGCACACATACACACACACTCCACATCCTCTCACCCCAGGCTTCTTTTCCTTTCCCCTTTTCCTCTGCACCTGCTTTCTCTCCCTTTAATTTCCTTTCATTAACAAACCAAGGCCGTCCAGGGTGCCAATCCCTGCTGGTGGGAGTGTAAATTGGTACAATTTCTCTGGAGGGCAATTTGTCAAATGCTATTAAAAGCCTTAAAAAAAAAAAAAAACCTGCATAGACTTTGACCTGGAAAGTCCCCTTCGAGGAATTTGTCCTGTAGAAATAATTGGACAGGGGTCCACAAATAGGTGCAAAAAGATGTTGCCCTCGATGCTTTTCCTGAATGACCACTTGGAAACCTGGTAACCATCCACAGGGGGTCATTAAATAGGATCATGTGATAAACCAACTGGAAAAGAACCTTTTGGAGCTAATTGGAGAAATTTGAATACTGTCTGGGCATTAGGTGCTCGTAAAGAATTACTGTTAATTTTGTCAGGTGTGATAATGGCCTTGAGATTGGTTTAGAGACGCATGGCAGGAGGTTGGTATTTGGTTTTAAACTGTTAGAATGATAATAGTGACGGAAAGTGGACCAGGATGAAGCAAGGGAGGTGACATTTTACAGGTGCTGAATCTAGCTGATGGGTAAATGCGTCCATTATGCTGTTCGCTTTATTTCTGTGTATGTTTAAAATCTTCATGATTTAGTAGTTCCCGTTGTGGCTCAGCAGTTAGCAAACCCATGAGGATGCAGGTTTGATCCCTGGCCTTGCTCAGTGGGTTAAGAATCCAGCCTTGCCCTGAGCTGTGGTGTAGGTCACAGACATGGCTCGGATCCTGCATTGCTGTGGCTGTGGTGTAGGCTGGCGGCTACAGCTCCGACTGGACCCCTAGCCTGGGAACCTCCATATGCCGTGCGTGCAGCCCTAAAAAGACAAAAAGACCCCCAAAATATAAATAAATAAAGTCTTCATGTTTAAAAAGAAGTAAAATGATCACCTAAGACTGTGTTTTTTGGCCTGAAATGATGCCCACAAGATATTGTTAAGCAAAAAGAGAAACATTTCAAATAGCAGATATGGCATTATCACATTTTTGGTTTAAAAAATATGTACGTATTTTTATATGCAGAGGAAAAATGACGGAAGTACACACACCAGGATATTAATGGTGTGGTTATTTCTGGATGGTAGGAGTCGAATAATTTCCATTGTCATCTTTATACTTTTCAGTAGTTTCTGACTTTATCATTTTTTTTTTTACAATAACCAAACATTACTTTTATGCTTGTAAAAAAGCTGGTAAAGAAGCTTTGGGAATCACCTACTATGCACTGAGCATTATTTCTGTGTATGTTTATATACCACGCCTTGTAAAAGGAGGTTGTACATATCTTACTCCACACACAGTAATAGGTAAGGTTGATGCCTTTGATCACGGGCCATCAGAGAGGGTGAGTGCCTTGCCTATAGACACACAGCTGCAATTCTAATTCCTTCCCCCGACATGAAACCAGTGTTCTTTACACTAAACCCCAGAGGCTTCTAGAGGAACTATAAGTGATACTCAGTGTGGTTCTTGCCCCCAAGGAACTGACACTGTTTTTGCTTTCCTGGTCGCTTGCCCCCATGCTCCATCTTGGAGTCCCCTGCCTCTGTCCCTGGAACCAGTTACATAATGGCTTTGGCAAAAATGCACCACCCCCAACCCCAGCACAGGAAAAAACTCAAACACTGTTCAAAATTTTCTCCTAATGAGCCTTCCCAAGCTTCTTGCCTTTTTAGGATGGAAACATGCTCTCCGCTGCCGTCCTCTTCCTATTTATGAGCTCTGTTTACTGGCACAGGGGAGGAGTGAACAGGCATTGTATCCTAAATACCATAAAATTCACCGAGGGCCGGCAAGCTGGAGTTCTTAATCCTGGCTCCGTCGCTAAGAATGTGCAACCCAAAGAAGTCACTCTCTCTGTGTTTCCTCTGTCTCCAAAAGTAAATAGAGGATAATGCATGAAAAAAAAATCAATTGGCATTCAGAGGAAAAGGTGGGGGAAGGCATCTCTACATTGGGCTGAAAATACCAAGTTTTTGTTAATGCTGCAGATGGGTAGAGCCTTGTCTCCTCCTCTCCCCATCAGCTCCTGGCCCGAGTACTGTGATGTCTCTGACTTTGTCTCTTTATTAAGTTCCAGGCACTGCCTCTCCCACTCCCTCCTTCAATTTCCCCCGTGTTGATCTTTCTAAAGCAGAAATTCAGGTGAGTTGCCTCAGTTAAAACCCTTAAAGCTTCCCAATTTCTTTGGAAAAAGTCCAACTTCTCTGGTCTACGTGCCAAAAGCTCCATGCTCTTACTTCATCCTTTTCTCCAAACTTTCACCGGTTGGGTACCCCTCTCTCCTCACGGTGCTGCATGCACAGCTCCACAAGGGCGACCCTGCTTCGTGCCTCAGGGCCTTTGCACGCGTGGTCCCTTTTGTCTGGAGTGCTCTTCCCTGGCTGGCATCCAGGGTTTCCCCGCAAGGTCCCTGGAAACCCTTCCTGCCCACGGACTTGAGCTCCTTGAGGGCACAGCCTCAGTCATTTTCTATACACAGCCGGGTCCCTGCACCGAGATGGACACAGGAACGGGGCATATGGGTGCAAAACCAAAGCCTTCTCCCTGCATCTCCAGGATGAGCAGAACTCCAAGAGCTTCGGGTTTGCGTGAGTCTCAGCTCCCAGCCTGGGCTCCACTGAATCTGCGTTGACTGCCATCCAGTGCAGGAGAGGAAGTTTTTAGTTTTCAATATTCCATTTTAAAACACACATTTTAGCACCAGAATGAAGGTATCTTATCTATAGCAGGTAGCCTCCTGCCTCCTGAGTCTCCTTGCAGAAGACTGTCTAACCAAGGCAACTTTCCCAGCCACGGAAAACGACAGGGCTGGTGCTCAGGGCAAGAACAGCGGCAGGGTAAGCCACTGGGCCCAGGACACGCCCTGGCACAGCCTCCCAAGCCAACCACATCTGAACTGGGAACCCTTCTGTGATGGGACCAAAAAACAAAAAGGACTCGGCAGGGAAAGTGCTTGAAAGCCAGGCAGACATCAGGCTGTAACTGGGGTCTATATTTCTAAGCAACCACTTCCAAATGCGATGGGCCCCTCCGCTAGGTTCCCACCCTCCCACGCATCTGGGGTTCTCTGCCCTCTTGGTGGGTGAACCCAAGTGAGGCTAGCAAACAGCAAAAGGTACCGCAGAAGGGTCAGCTTCACAAAGCCAGAGAGTGAACAGAAAGATTCCAGCCCCCCACCCCAGACCACTCTTTGCAGAAAGAAGCAGAGGGTGGGAACAGCGCCTCCCTCTGCAGTCCCGGAGACAGCAGGAGAAGTGCTCCGCTCCTGGGCCCGTCCACGGCAGCGGGGCCCCTGGTGCCGGTGCTATGGGAGTCCCACTGGGGTTTCAAAGTCAAGTGTGGGCTCATCTTTTTTTTTTTGTCTTTTTGCCTTATCTAGGGTCGCACAGGCAGCATATGGAGGTTCCCAGGCTGGGGGCCTAACAGGAGCTGTAGCTGCCGGCCTTAGCCACAGCCACAGCAACGCGGGATCTGAGCCACGTCTGCAGCCTACACCACAGCTCACGGCAATGCCGGATCATTAACCCACTGAGCAAGGCCAGGGATCGAATCCGCAACCTCACGGTTCTTAGTTGGATTCGTTAACCACTGAGCCACGACAGGAACTCCCTGGGCTCATCTTTCTAGTCCATGGCTCATAGAGATTCTGCGGCAGGGACTGAGTACCATTCAGCTCCAGATGCCCCAGGAATCCACACTCACAGCTGAGTCCCTGTGCTGGGCGCCGGGGCACGAAGTGGGAAGTGGGCTTTCTACTTTTGAGAGGCTGATGGACCAGCCACGCCGAGAGGGGCCCAGATGCTCTGTCCTCTCTCAGATCTGGCTGAGCTGTCCCCTTCTCGGGGACCTTCTCTAATCTCCCTATTTCTTACTGCCACCGTCCCCAGCACATCCTTTCTGTCCCTGCTCTGTTATCACTCTATATCACCCAGTAGACTGAAGAATTTATTTTTACTTATTTATTTTCAGGGCCACACCCAGGCTAGGGGCTGAATCAGAGCCACAGCTGCCGGCCTACGCCACAGTCACAGCGATGCCAGATCCGAGCCGCATCTGTGACCTACACTGTAGCTCACGGCAACACCGGATCCTTAACCCACTGAGCGAGACCAGAGATTGAACTCAAATCCTCACAGACACTGTGTCTGGTTTTTAACCCACTGAGCCACAAAGGGAACTCCTTTCTCTGTTCGACTGAACCTCTTTCTTACTGACTAGAGTGTAAGCTCCCCGAGGATAGGGACTTTTGTTTTCCTCTCTGACAAGTCCCCAATTCCTAGAACAGGGACAGAGTAGGTGTTTAGTTAATGCTGAATGAATAAATCTGCAGACATGGGCATTCATTTCATAAATGTTTGCTCATTGAGAACAGCATTGGTCTTCAGGCAAGAGAATTTTTTTTTTTTTTTTTTTTTTTTTTTTTGCTGCACTCGTGACATATGGAAGCTCCTGGCCTAGGGACTGAATTGGAGCTGCAGCTGCCGGCCTACACCACAGCCAAGAGCATGCCAGATCTGAGCCGCATCCGTGACCTGTGCCACAGCTTGTGGCAACGCCAGATCCTGAACTCACTGAGCGAGGCCAGGGACGGGAGCCGCCTTCCCGTGGATACTAGCTGGGTTATTAACCCGCTAAGCCACAACGGGAGCTCCAGGAGAAGCAATTATTAACCGTTTACTACGGTTCCCCAAACAGTGCTGATGTGTCAGGACAGAAGAGTCTGGGGTCTGTCCTCTGCCGGCTTCCTGCTTCTTTTGCAACGAAAGGAAACGGCAATTCCTTCCGGGATGGCCGCTGCCTGCCTCACCTCCTCTGCTTCCCCCGCACGCACCAGACCACACCCTCACCGGCCCTAAGTTCCTTGACGATCCACGCTTGTTCATACCTCCCTGGAGATGGGGTGCGGGCTGTTTTGGGGCAGAGCCCCTTCTGTGTCTGGCATCTCCTCGGGAGGGGACAGCCACAACACCCCTTCAGGCCCTTCCCTAGTGTCCCTCTGCCCTCAGTGTCCCCCCCTCTGTGTGGATCCTTACACCAGCCCTCGGGGGGTCCTGTGCCGATAAGGTGAAGGCACCTGCGCCCCCTGCTGGCGGTGCAGGCTTCTCCCCCTCTCCAGTCCCCTGGAGGGAGCCAGGGGAGGGGTGCCGGGCTCCCCCAAGGACGCCCTCACCAGTCTGTCGCTGCACTTGGCACCAGGCTCCTGCAGCTCAGCTGGGGAACGAGGTGCCAGCCTCCTCCTTCTGGCAGCGTCCTCCGTCCTCCGTCTGGTCTTAGGAGGATTCCTGCGGGTCTCCTCCGTCTGGTTCGGGCGGGGGGCGGGGCGTGGCCAGAGAGGGAGTGGTACCCATTCAGCAGCACCGGCCACTCTCCCTCCCCCTTCTTGTCTCCTTCATTTTCTTCTAGAAACAGGAAAGGGCAAGGGGCCCAGGGGTGGATCCTGGCAGTAGGGCCAATTTTGCCACCTCCAGGACACCCCGGGGAAGGTGTCTGGCCCCCGCCTTCTGTGATCTCTTTAGAAAGTGGGCTTCTCAGCACCTCTTTGGCCACAGCTGTGAGTCGCGATACCCAATTCTGGGGCAACTGGAAACGGCCCCCCTCCGTGCCTCCCAGATTGTTTACTGTCCGGGAACACAGGAGAGGAGACCAGCAGCTCCATACGACTTGTGCTTAGAAAAATGCCAGGCACATCGCAGGCCCGGGGGAACTATTTTCTGAAAGAGTGGCTCGGACAGGAAGACAGTTGTGGCTGCAGTGACTTTGTGTTGAGAAGTGACAGGAGGTGGGTGGGAGGGGCCTGAGGTGGTTGACGCTCTGTGCCCGATGCCCCTCATCTGTTTTCACTCCTCACCGTGACCTTGAGGGGCAGCCTAGCCATCACCTCCTCCCGCTCCCGGCCAAGCTGAGGACGATGCAGGAGACGGCAGCGGCTGTGGGCCAGGCTCTGGCGGCCATGATTCTGACTCTGGTCCCTCATTTTAAAAGTGGGACAGTTAGTAAGGATTAAATGAGCACACGCATGTAATGCGCTCAGCTCATGGAGAGGCGCTGCAGGTCACGAACAGGAACCAGAGCCCATTCCATTATCACTGCCATCACTGGGATGGACCCAGAGCTGTCTACCCCCAAAGCCACCGCTCTGCGCGCCGTCCCCACTCCCACCAAGCAGGGGGCTGAAGGAGGGTGATGACCCCTGGGGCACTGGAGCTGAAAGAAGCCGAGAACCCCCCCTGCGTGAGGGTGACACTCCGAGGCAGCCTTCGGTGCCAGACCTCGGCCCGGAGCCCTGATGGAAGAGGCCGTGAGGAACCTCTGTGGGTCCTTAATCAGGGGAGTGAAACGATGAAAGTGGTGTTTTAGGAAGATTAATCTGGCAGCAGCAGAGACAGAATGGAAAACAGTCAAGCTCGGTGCAAAGAATTATGACGGCTGCCCGGCTAGCCCAGAGGCAGGTCATTAAAGCAAAGTGGCCTGGTTCTTGGCTCCCTGGGTCCGCAGGGTTCCCGGCACCGGGGAGGTGCTGGATCTTTATCAGGAAGAGGCACCAGGGTGGCTGCAGAGGGCGCTGTTCTGCCAGGGAGAGTAGCCGTGGCCAGGAGCCTCTGGCATCTGGATTGGGGTCGGGGGGAACAGGCAGCAGAGTTGAATCTGTTAGAATAAGGAGGGGGCCACTGGTTCCCGGCCATGCGACAAGTTCCAAGCCTAGCAGCCCAACTGCAGCAAAACTGGGAGCAAATTCCAGTCCCTCGGTGGGGTGTGCTCTTGGGGATGGGGGTGGGGTGTGACCCTTCCGGGGAGGGCGGGACACCCGCTGTCACAAAGGCCAGCTCTGGGGCGGCTCTGAAAGCAGCAGCCAAAGTGTAAACCGGCACCAGGGCTGCCCCACCCAAGAACAGCACAAACTGCGGCCTCTCCATTTTCTCATTTTATTTAAAGTTGATACCAAAGACTGCAAGCGCCTGGGAAATTCCATCTTCTCCCATCTTCCGAGGAGACGGAGCCCGCGGCCTGGTGCCCGGCAGCGCCAGCCTGGCTTGGGGAACAGTCCAGCCAGCCCCTCACGCCAGCGCCTGGAAAACCTCCAGCTTCTCCCGGTACAGGTGGTGGAACTGCTTGGCCAGACAGTGGAAGGGGGCTTCGTAGTTTTCCATCTCCTTCTGGAGAAACAAGTCGAAGAAGTCGGTTGGGTGGTGTTGGGATCGTCACAGAGCCGGCGCCCCTCGCTCGTCCCTCCTGCCAGGCTCCGACCTTCGCCCCACTTCTCTGCGTGGGGCGGCCACCACCATCACGCCCGTTTTACAAGAAGGAAACAGACACAGAGAGATCAGGATCACCTGCCCGAAAGCCACGCACTTGTCCGTGATGGCGCTGGGTCTGAACCCAGATCTGTTCCTACGGAGTCTGTACTTTTAGCTGCTGTCAGTATATGTGTGACAAGGCGTTAAAATGAGACTCTTTCTCACTTAGTTTTGACCGAGGCCCCAAAGGTCAAAGCAAAACGAATGGCGGTGACCTCCGTGCCCCGGGGGAGGGAGGGTCAGATAGGTGGGGCCCCCTCACTTGGAGAGCAGGAAAGTGCTGTGGCAGTTCCTCCCCCGGCAGCAAGGGGGCGCTTCTCCCGCAGCCTGACGTCAGTGGAAAGGTCCCTAGAGGAAGCCTGCAGCCAAAGGTCTGGGGCCAAGGCTGGACCCAGGGCTGGGAAGATCAAGGTGAGACTGGGGCTGGCTATTTGGTTGGCTGAGCCAGGAGAGGACAGACTGGGGACAACCTGCACAGCTTCCTGTCAAACTGGGGCTGCAGCAATGCTTTCCTGCACCCATAGAGGGCCCGGGGTGCGGGAGGGGTGGGGGTGGGGCATCTGAAGCTGTCTCTCTTTTTTTTTGGTAGGGTCGCATCCAAGGCATATGGAGGTTTCCAGGCTAGGGGCTGAATCAGAGCTGTAGCTGCCAACCTATGCCACAGCCACAGCAACGTGGGATCTGAGCCGTGTCTGCAGCCTACACCGCAGCTCACAGCAACACCGGATCCTTAACACACTGAACGGGGCCAGGGATCGAACCCGCGTCCTCATGGACGCTAGTCGTGTTCGTTACCGCTGGGCCACAGCCAGGGACTCTCTGGAGCTCTCTTAAAGGGACTTTGTGGGGACAGCCTCCAGGAGGGTGATGGGTCCCCACGAGAATGTGCGGCCAGGAGCCAAGGTCGCAGGAAAGGTGAGGAGGTCTAATAGCCCGAGGAGGTGTCACCTGTGAGAGGGGAGCTGCAGGGGAGAGAAAGCCCCGATGGGGACAGGCAGGGCAGCCGGGAAGTGGTCACAGAGCGCCAGTCTCGGACACCAGGCAAGTCCAGAGGGCCCCAGCAGGCCCCGCCAGGTGAGCTGCGGGGAAGTGCAGAAACACAGACGCGGCCGCCTGGCCTTGTTTCCCACAGCAGGCTCAGGGGGCAGCGCTGACTGTGAATTAAGAATTTTGACAGTCACTCAGGCAGGGCTGGGCATTTTAATAACTGAAATAATGAATAATTTTGTGACTAAAGGTGCCCAAAGGATTTTTTTTTTTAATTATTGTTTTCTGAGAGAGATCAGAAAAGTTCTGGAACTTTCCCTAGATTTTCTCCATCGGGCGGGGTGAGCTGGCCCTTCAGAGTGAGCACGACAGGCTCTGGGCGAAAGAAAATGGCGCCCTCGCAACTCAACAGCAATGGTCCCCCACTCTGTGTGCGCCCATGCGTACTGTAAATTTTTTAAAAAGAAGGAAGTTGGCAGAAGAAAGCACCCTCTACTTTCAAGACGGTAGCTCAAGCTACGAATGACAAGAACCTGTTTTCAAATCTGTGGCAGCTGGCCAAAGTGCAGCCTTGAGAAGCGGCAACGAACTATCCCCAACAAAATGGACCTCCCGCCTTCCTTCCTTCTTTCTTTCCTTCTCCCTTTCTTTCCCTCTCCCCCTTCCTTCCTTCCCTCCCCCTCTTTCCTTCTTTCTTTCTTGGGCCACACCCACTACATATGGAAGTTCCCCGGCTAGGGGTTGAATCGGAGCTACAGCTGCTGGCCTACAGCACGGCCACAGCAACGCCAGATCCGAACCACGTCTGCGACTTCCACCACAGCTCATGGCAAGGCTGGATCTTTAACCCACTGAGTGAGGCCAGGGATCAAACCTGAGTCTTCATGGATAGTAGTCGGGTTCGTTACCACTGAGCCACAATGGGAACTCCGTGGAAGGATTTCTAAACCAAAGAATGGAAGGAAGTCATCGAGCTCGGTGTCTTCGTTTTACAGACAGCAGCCAGGGGCCCAGCAGTGCAGGGGCCTAGCTGGTTTATGCAGAACCCAGCCTAGAATTCAGATTCCCCAGCGGGAGAAGAGCAGCCTTTCCACCCTGCCAGCTGGGGTGACGGAGACCCTCAAAGGAAACCAGTGCCTGTGGAGAAAGTTACCTGGACTTCCTAGCAAGGGAAGTCCCACAGCAGAAGAGAAGAGTCACCGAGAGCAGAGTCAGAGGTGGCGGTGCTGAGGAGCGAGGGACAGCGTGTGGCCCAGACAAGCATCTACACTAAGCCCCTGACTGCCAAGGACTGGAAAGCTGTCACTCTCCAGGGGGACACAAGAGAAAGAACTCAGTTATACCTGCAAGGCACCTCTAGCTGCGCAGAGCACAAGGTCCTCGGCAATGTCAAAGTCAAATAGGAAAACGTTTCATCGGTTGCAAGTACAGTTAGATTTTGAATGGGAAGAAAATGAGGCCCGTAAAGCACACACACAAGGATTTACAAATGAGTATGAAAGCTCTCGAAACCTAGATCTTGGGAGAATGCAACATAGAAAGTAAGGAATTCAGCAGAGGCAAGCCTCTTTATACACATGGCGTGCTCCTGAAAGAGAAGATATAAATGGAACCATTTTCCAAATGCAGCAAGAGAGCTCGCCAATGACAGGAATCCTTTTGTTCGATGACTAATCATAATCTCACTGACATGGTTTGGACACCGTTAGAGGAGGTCTGCTGTGCATGAAGAACCCTTAGCGCAGGGTCAGACCAGTGCTCGATCTGGCCGAGAATTCTGCCCTGGAGACTCCCTGAGCCCCTCCGAGAAGGTTATCAAGCTGGACAGGCGTGTGTTCTAGTTCTGGCTCCACCGCTGGTTAGCTGGGCAACCAGGGGAAGCTACGCAATCTTTCTGAGTCTGTTTGTCATCAGGAAAGGGAAGACAGTGGCTGCCTTGTCGGGCTATTAGAAGCCTGAATAGATAATATTTGAAAAACACCTAGGGCACATTAGGTGCTCAACAAACATTAGGTTCCCTTCTCCTCATCTTCCTGCAAAGGGAGCCAGCCACTCATGTGGACTTTCTTTCATTTTCTTTTCGGTTTTTGCTGCACCTGCAGCATGCAGAGCTTCCTGGGCCAGGGACTGAACCTGAGCCACAGCAGTGACCATCTTGGATCCTTAACCACTAGGCCACCAGGGAACTCCTGTATGAATCTTCCTTGAGCTTGGCTTTATGTAATAATGTCCAGCTTCTTACAGTAATAAACGATATATTTAAAAATTGTAACTTCTGTTTAAAGAAAGGCTTTTGAATTTTTGGTGTGAAAATGCCAAATACTGAGGGGTGTTAGAAAGTCAAAGAGGAAGCACAAATGACCTTGAATAGCCAAAGCAATCCCGAGAAAGAAGAACAAAGTTGGAGGCATCAAATTTCCTGATTTCAAACCCTATTACAAAGTAACAGTAATCAAAACAGTATGGTACAGGGATAAAAACAGACATAAAGACCAATGGAACAGAACTGAGAGCCCAAAAATAACCCTCTCTATATATGGTCAACTAATATTTTACAGGGGAGCCAAGACTAGTCAATGGGGAAAAGACAGTCTCTTCCATAAATGGTGTTGGGAAAACTGGATACTCACATACAAAAGAATGAAACTGGATCTCTATCCTATACTATTCACAAAAATTAACTCACAATGGATTATGACACCATAAAACTCCGAGAAGAAAAGGATTTGGCAATGATTTTGTGACCACGACACCAAAAGCACAGGCAATAAGAGCACAAAGCAATAAGTGGGACTCCATCAAACTAAAGAGCTCTGCACAGCAAGGGAAACCATCAATAGAATGAAAGGCAGCCTAGGAAACGGGAGAAAATATCTGCAAACCACACATCTGATAAGGAGTTAACATCCAAAACATACAAGGAATTCATACACTTCAACAGCAAAAACACAAAGAATCTGATTTTAAAATGGGCTGGAGTTCCCATTGTGGCTCAGTGGATTAAGAATCCGGCTAGTATCCATGAGGATGCGGGTTTGATCCCTGGCCTTGCTCGGTGGGTTAAGGATCCAGTGTTGCTGTTGTGTCTGGAATGGGATCCCTCATTGCTGTGGCCGCAGCTGCAGCTCCAATTTGACCCCTAGCCTGGGAACTTTCAAATGCCACAGGTGTGGCGCTAAAAAGGAAAAAAATAAAAATGGGACATTAGGGAAATGCAAGTCATAATCACAATGAGATATCACCTTGCAGCTGTCAGGATGACTATCGTAAAGAAAGATGAGAAGTGACAAGTGTTGGAGTTCCCGTCGTGGCTCAGCGGTTAACGAATCCGACTAGGAACCATGAGGTTGCAGGTTCGACCCCTGGCCTTGCTCAGCGGGTTAAGGATCCGGCGTTGCCGTGAGCTGTGGTGTAGGTCGCAGACGCGGCTCGGATCCCGCGTTGCTGTGGCTGTGGCGAAGGCCGGCGGCTACAGCTCCTGTTAGACCCCTAGCCTGGGAACCTCCATATGCCGCGGGTGCGGCTCTACATTAAAAAGGCAGACAAAAAAAAAAAAAAAAAAAAAGTGACAAGTGTTGGCAAGAACGCGGAGAACGGGACCATTCTTACACTGTTGGTGGGAATGTAAACTGGTGCAGCCACTATGGAAAACAGTATGGAGGTTCCTCAGAAATTAAAGACAGAACTACCATATGATCCAGAAAGCCCACTTCTTAGTATATAATCAAAGGAAGTGAAATCTGTCTTGGAGAGAGACCTACATCCCCATGTTCACGGCCAAGGTAATAGTCAAGGGATGGAAATAACCTCAGTGCATCCTGATGAACAAATGGATAAAGAAAACGTGGCTGAAATGGACAGAGCACTGTAAATCAACTCTAACAGGCAAAATAAAAATCTTAAAAAAGAAAACGTGATGCACACACAGAGGAATACTATTCAGCCATAAAAAGGAAAGAAATCCTGCCACTTGTGACAACACGTGTGAACTTTGAGAGCATTATACCAAGAGAAATAAACCAGATGAGAAAGACAAATACTGTATCTTCTCACTTACATATGGAATCTAACCAAAAAACTCAGAAACAGAGGAGACTGGTAGTTGCCAAGGGCAGAGGGGACTGGGGGTGGGAGAAGCGGGGGAAGGTAGTTAAAGGGTACAAGCCTCCAGTTTTAAATGAATACACTCTGAGGATGAAATTATAAAGAAAACAGAGTCAAATGACCACATAGGTACCTCCCTTTAGGACAATTGCTGCTGTGTCTGGTAAAACGAGAGGAGGAAATGGGCTTGGTATCAAGACTTGGCTGAGTCTCAAGCAGCATTTGGTTATATTTCTCTCTCTCTCTTTTTGGTCTTTTTTTTAGGGCCACATCTGCGGCATATGGAAGTTCCTAGACTAGGGGTTGAATTGGAGCTATAGCTGCTGGCCACAGCCACTCAGGATCCAAGCCGCGTCTGTGAGCTACACCACAGCTCACGGCAACGCTGGATCCTTAACCCACTGAGCAGGGCCAGGGATCGAACCCACATCCTCATGGATACCAGTCCAGTTTGCTACTGCTAAGCCACAACAGGAACTCCCACATCTGGTTATATTTCCTTTTTAATTACAGCTTTCTTAACTGAGCTGCCAGTGATGCTTCTGTTAGCGCCAACTCAAGGGGGACTAGTTAGCTTGCACAGTTAATACCAAGCACTTAACTGCAGCCTCCTCAAGCATAATTTATACCCTCCTGTTTCAACAGTCTAGCAGTGAACACCTGACCAGAGTTTAAACATGCAGCCCAGTGGCCTCTGGTGATGAAATGTGAAGAGTGGGTGTTCATTTTTCAGTTCCATCGAACTCAAAATATTGGATGCGGATGCAACTTCACAAGTGCAGGTGGAGGAGGAGGGAATACAATTGTTTGCTGTGGGTGGTACAGCCAACTGCTCTGCGTCAAAGATGGGAAACCCTCTCTAACAGCAAAAGCTCGCTAATTGGAACTTCACTAATTTAGCATTTGTGATTATTGGACCAGAGGCGAGGCTGACATTTATCTTGGTCCAGTCTAGGAATACAAGGACTTAGCAAGTAACGATAGTATCAAGAGTACTAAGGGGAATATTTATGCTTATAAAAAGCTAACGTCTACCGAGTGTTTACTAGGCCCCAGACTTTGTGCTACGTGTTTTTATATTTACCATCAGACTCAATTCTGCTATTTGGTACTCAATGAGGGATATATTTTACTATACCCATTTCGTAGGCAAGGAGCTTGAGGCACCAACAGCAGGCGGAGGGGCCCACAGCTAGTTCTGCTGGTCACCGTCAGAGGTCCGGCCCCTGCCTCCGCTCGCTACATTCTCCTTAGGGAAGCACGCCGCTTTGGGGGGAGTGAAGTTCACAACCAGATGACCACTGAACAGCAGGATTTGTCAAGTGTCGTACATGCAACAAGAGTGCCTGTGCCTTAAGCCAAGTTTGAGTAGAAAACAACCTCCAGGCTATTTCTTAACTAGCCTGCCAGCTCTCTGGGTGGGTCAAAGCATCAGGCCAGAGGTCACAAGGCCAAAAGCGAGGTCCAAGTTGCCTCCCCGGACGTGTCAGGCTGAGCCAGGCATGGCAAGGAGCCAGCTATGTCACCCCGGCAAGGGACACTGCAGCCAGCACCTTGGCCCCTGCTGGCTCTGAGATGGATGTTTCTGGGCGGCTTCAACAAGGGGGAGTTTTCACTTGACTCCTTTCCATAGTCACACATGAGTGCATTTGATGGGTGCAATCCGGTCATGTACCCGCACTCTGGCTGCGGGGAGGCTGGGACCTCAACACTGCTCACCTGGGAGGGGGCTTCACCTGATACTAAAACTATGCCACAATCGTGATATCATGTCCTAAAGGTGCTGGAATAGGAGTTCCTGTCGTGGTGCAGCGGAAAGGAATCCAACTAGGAACCATGAGGTCAAGGGTTTGATCCCTGGCCTCGCTCAGTGGGTTAAGGATCCGGCGTTGCCGTGAGCTGTGGTGTAGGTTGCAGACGCGGCTCGGATCCCGCGTTGCTGTGGCTGTGATGTCGGCCGGCGGCTACAGCTCCGATTAGACCCCAAGCTTGGGAACCTCCATATGCTGCGGGTATGGCCATAAAAGGCCAAAAAGACAAAAAATAAATATAAATAAAATAAAGGTGCTGGGAATAAATCTCTCTGACCGTCCCCCTTAATAAGGGGCCCTGCCGACCATACTGGAGGAGACTTCGCAGCCTGGTGTTACCCTGGAGCTGCGGCACTGAGGGGAACCGGAAGTCGGGGATCCCGGTTCTGCCTCCGCCCTTTACGACTCTTATGACCTTGGGCCAGTCCCTTCACCCCAACACAAAGTGGGGACTGTGGTGCCTGGCTCCTGGATCATAGGACTGATGTTGAGGATCTATGAAATAATGTCCCACCCACACCGGAACCCACCATGCCTCCTGCACACGTCAAGTGTTGCTGTCATCGAACGCGACGCACGCTTGTATTTCTTCCTAATTGAGATACGACTTTTCCCAGGACTGGCTGGCTGGCTTTATTGTCACATGTGAGTGACTCTTGCTATACTGAGAAAAGATCTTGGGCTAAGAATGTAAACATCAGCTCCAAATTAGGCTCCGCATATGGTGGGATAACAGCTCGATGCATGTGAGGTCATGTGAAAAACCGCTTCCAGCAGAGGCCCAGTCCAGACTTGGCTGCGGTGCAGGTGGGGACACTTACCACGGATGTTTCAAAGCAGTCCAGGCCTTGGCTCAGTGCCCACGCCCGGGCCTGAGCCGAAGCCACCACTCGCCTGCCGGCCAGGTCTGTCTTGTTCCCCACCAGCACACCTACTCAAAAGAAACAGACCAGAGTGTTGCATTTGACCGTGGCGGCCTGGGAGGACAGCTGGAGCGATAAAAGAGCAGGCGGCCCCATTCCGAGGGGTGCAAAACGCCAGCTGAGACAGGCCGCCTGATCCGAAGTGCCCCGTGCTGGCCCCCAAGGGCTGGGGCGGGGGAGGGGTTGGGGAGCTGTGCTTTTCACGCACAGCTTTGCGGCGGGCTCCTTTTCTAGACCTTGTGGGTACCTGTCCGCCTCGTACCTCCCTAGGGCTGCCAGCGATGCGAAGGCGAGGACCAAACTGATGTGAGCGTTGGCGGTAATTCCCAGCACATGCAGCAAACTCGAAATATGGTCATTAATACTAATCTGAGGGCTGGGCTCAGAGTCAGGGATTCAGAGGTAATTTCGCCCTGTTCCCCCGCCACATCCGCTGCAGCTAATTTTTGAGCCCGTCTCTGGAGATCCCTTTCCCTGGCCTATAATGAGGAGAATTTGTTGATCTCACATAGGGATGAAAAATAAACTGACTGAAAGCATTCAGAAGTGACGGCAGGACCTGCGTGTTTACTGGGGCCCCCCACGTGGGAGAAAATGAGGACTGCCTCCCTGGGGTTGGCTTTCTGGAAGTAACAACTCATATTCACGTCACGGCACCTTCCCTGGATCATCCTGTCACCCCACAACCCTGCCGGGGGTGGGGGAATTGTCATCAGGCCCATTTTACAGACTCACGGAGGTGTGACAATTGAGGTTTCTATACTCGGTAATGCTAAGAGGCAGACCCAGTCCAGACCACCACACTCAAAGCCCAGGGCACCTTTTTTTTTTTTTTTTGGCACCCATGACGGCCACCTCTGCAGTGACCTTGTGCTCTCTCTTTTTTTTTTCTTTCTTTTTAGGGCCGTACCCACAGCATATGGAGGTTCCCAGGCTAGGGCTCCAATTGGACCTGCAGCGGCCAGCCTACGCCACAGCCACAGTTATGCGGGATCTGAGCCGCATCTTCGACCTACACTACAGCTCAGGGCAACGCTGGATCCTTAACCCACTGAGTGAGGCCAGGGATCCAACACGTATCCTCATGGATACTAGTCAGGTTTGTTTCCATTGAGCCACAATGGGAACTCCGTGATCTTGCGCTCTTGAACCTGAAGCACAGCGGTGCTGCTGCAGACTGATGTCTGCCGCTCATACCTGGCAGGGTGATTCCTGGAATCTGCGACCGGGCCTTCTCCAGCCACTTGCTGCAGTTGGTGAAGGACTGTTCATTGGTCACGTCGTAGACGAGACACAGGACGTTAGGACTCTCCCACTGTGCAAGGGGGACAGGATGGGTGCACGTCACTGACGGCGCGAGGGACTAGGAGGCTGGGAGGAAACGCGGCCTTCCAAGGGAAGGGACACGTGGGTGGAGGGAAATGAAAAATTCTAAAGGGGATGTGAGTCAGAAAACCGAGCCTCGTTTAAAGAAGAAGACGATTCACCCACAGGAATGAATGGGAGGGTGGGGCGCAGTGGCGGGAAAGGCTTAGGTGCGGTGACGGTGACAGCGAGGGCAAGAGCCTGCACTGTGCCAGGCTCACTGCTGGGCGTTTTCTGTGCATCACTGAGAAATCGCCCCACTTTGTGGGGCTGATCTGAAGACGCCTACCGTGTAGCTGAAAAAACTGAGTTCAGAGAAGGCAGCTGATTCGCCCAGGTCAGACAGGCTTTCAATACCCGGGTGGGTGGGGCTTTTCTTAACCCAGAAACGCTCTGTCTGCCCTGGTTCCATTAACTCATTATTCCACTCACTCTTCTCGAGGGCCCGATATAATGCAGGTTGATGCGCTTTTCTGCTTTGCAGGCCTGAAAGAGCATCCTTTCTTTCATTAGCCGGCCACCGGAAGCTGGTATGCTTACATATTCTTAATCAGGGCTGGCTTTGCAAACTGCAAAGGGCACTTCCTGTTCCTCCTGCGGTGTGTCAGCCCTAATCCAAACCTGACCGACAACTGGACAGGGCTCGCCGTCCCAGTCAAGAACTATGGCTATGCTCTCTGGGCTGTCATCTTCATGGGGTGCCGGCAGTTTGGGGATGTCCTGTTACCTGGCATGGGGGCCACCGGACAGCCCGGCTCAGGCTGTGATGCTCATCCTGGTGTGTGGGACCTATGGCCAGGCCCTGGTCTCCGGGGACCCCCATCCTGCACAATTAGAGCCTGGTTTATTTCTGGGATGTCGTCAACTCCCAGGGTGTGAAGAGGAATGCTCGTCCCTCCAGCCATCCTTATAAGGTCAGCCCAGAGTTGTCTAGAGGCTTCACCCTCCAGCCCCCAAGGCTGCAATGGCTCCTGGAGGCATCCAGGACCGGAGGAGCTTAGACCAAGTTGACGCAGCCCCCCCGCCTTCACTCCACAGTCTCACTCGGGAATTCTAGCCAGAGCCACCCCTGTGCACAGGCGAGAGACCTCCTGCCTCCAGGCCTCAGTGAGGGGACCCAAGGCGGACCTAGGATGGAGCCCGGACTCTGGGCTGGATGGGGGAGGGTGTGAGCTGACCGACAGGCAGCGTGTGGCCCTGACTCGCCCTGATGCATCATTCCCTCTGCCGGGCACATAGTAGGTCCGTGGTGAACACTGAGAACTGATGTGTGAGACCAACCCTGTGTGAAATGACCATCATTAGATCTATTTCTCATAGACCAAAAAAAAGGGGGGCAGCAAACAACTTCTGTTAAAATGGGGCTGTTCTTGGAAAGACAGGGGAAGGCTCTAGAGATCTCCAACCTTTTAATTAGCTCACTGGCCCAGATTAGTGGAACTGTTACCTTGGAAGGTACAGCAAGCTGGATCCTAAGAGGATGGCGGGATGGGCTGGACCAGCCTGGGGCGGCCGCAGGGGACTCTCCCAGAGCCAAGCCAGGCGGGACCAGGAGGGTGGGCCCTCACTATGGGGCCTCCGGGACACCCCGGAGTGGGGAAGGAAATCTTTGTTCTAATCCGAGGAGGTGGAGGACGGCCGAAAGAACACCAGCAAGGAGGCGGGTGCCCTCCGAGTCGGGGGCGCGAGGACAAAGCCACGGAGCTCTGGCACATTGGGAGCCTGGCCATTTCTGAGCTGGGGGCAGGGGTCAATCGCGGATCACGTGCTTGAGCCTTGCCTACCTGCGAAGGGGCCACGAGTGGCCTGTAGCGCAGTGAAATTTCTACAGGAGCATTGTAAGGGCCAAACCTTTAGAAGGAGGTGGTGGTTAGAAAAAAGACTGAATGCTACTTGCCAATTTATCCAGCATGTCAGAAAACAGCTCCTTGCCGGCAGAGTCAAGAATGAAGAGTTCCTGGAATCAGAAAGACGGGTCCCAAGAAAGTCTACTCACGGGAAAAGCCCAGGCTGCAAGTCCGCGGAAGGACTCCACGCGCACCTGCACGGTAGTACACGCATGCGCACATGGACGTGCGTGCATCTCCGACCCCAGGCACGAGGGAGATGATGGGGAAAGGCAGAAGTTCAAGTACAACCATTTCCCACACCAACTGGCTCTTTCTGGGCGGCGTCTCACCTCTCCTAACCCCGAGTGCAAAAATACCAGGAACAAGCTGACTCCCCACCTGGCAGAACAGAATGCTAAACAGGCTGACAAGTGCTCCGGTTTCCAAAAGGTCATCCTGCACTTTGTTAACCAAATTGATTTTCAAATCTTAAAACAATCCTTGTTAAAGGAGGTCACTGAGGAGGCCTGGGGAAGGCATTTAAAGTAGGACAGCCTGGCATCGTTCTGGAGGGCCAAGGTGTGCTTCTGACAGAGGTCGCAGGGTGACCCTTCCCGCCCGAGTCCAAGCCCAGGTGACAGCCCCTCCCCAGTGCTGCCCTTCCGGGAAGTCTCCCCGCATTTACCCCGGAAGTTCCTCCAGGAAATCGGTATCTCTCCAGCTCTGACCCCCAGCACAGGCTGTCTGAATGTCAGCGCCATCCTCTGACCTGCATATTGGTTACCTGTGCATTCACCTCAGCATTGCTCACCGTCAGCGGGATACTTAGAATGTGTTTTTGCTCATGGACCTCTTTAAGAATCTTGAAGTCCTTCCTTCCTTCCTTCTTTTTCTTTTCCCTTTTCCTTTTTTTTTTTTTTTTTTTTTTTTTTGCTTTTTAGGGCTGCACTTGCAGCATCTGGAAGTTCCCAGCCTAGGGGGTCAAATTGGAGTTACAGCTGCTGGCCGACGCCACAGCCACAGCAACGCCAGATCCGAGCCGTATCTGTGGTTTACATCACAGCCACACGGGATCCTTAACCCACCGAGTGAGGCCAGGGATTGAACCTGCATCCTCACGGATACTAGCTGGGTCTGTAGATCGCTGAGCCACAATGGGAACTCCTGACTCTGGAGATTCGTAAAGCCTGCCTCCCCGGAAGCACATGCAAAGGTAACATCTCACAATTCACTGTCGAGAATGGAGCCTTTCCCGTAGGGGGCTCGCGAATAAGAACCTTGGTATTTGGTCAGCTCTGGAAGGGCAGGGCCCAGGGCCCAGGCTTCCTCACTTCCTCTTCTTCGGCCCCTCCCTAGAATGCTTCCCGGGTCGGCCCACCTCCAGTTCCCAAACGCAGACTGGTCTGAGCCGAGTCCTGGCACCGCCTCTCTCCGGGGAGGAAGACTGGGGCCACGGAGCCCGTGGTCTCACTGGGGCAGCACTGAGCTCCCTCGGGGCGAGGGCGCCACTCACCACGCTGTCCCCTGTGTCCGGGACTGGCACTGTCTTCACCACCAGATCCACCCCCGTTGTCTGCAGAGGAAGAAGGAGAATACGCATGTCAGGGGCCCCCAGGACATGCGCTGCAGGACAGGATGGGCACCGGACCCTGGGAGGCGTATCCCGGCTCCAGGGTCTGTGTTCTGGACTCACTGCTGGTGCAGAGGTCAGAGACGACCGAGCTCTGACCCCAATCCCCACCCCAGGCCCTCAAGCGAACTGTTTATGGCGACCAGCCCACCCCCAGCCGGTCTGCTCCATTTGCCCCCACCCCTACCCTGGGCCTGTGGCCTTGTAGCCAGACCCCTGAAGGCTTCTTCTTCTTCTTTTTTTTTTTTGTCTATTTGCCTTATCTAGAGCCACACCCGCGGCATATGGAGGTTCCCAGGCTAGGGGTCTAACAGGAGCTGTAGCCGCCGGCCTTCGCCACAGTCACAGCAAAGCGGGATCCGAGCCGCGTCTGCAACCTACACCACAGCTCATGGCAACGCCGGATCCTTAACCCACTGAGCAAGGCCAGGAGGGATCGAACCCGCAACCTCATGGTTCTTAGTCGGATTCGTTAACCACTGAGCCACAGTGGGAACTTCCCCCCTGAGGGCTTCTTAAAGAAATGTGGCCTGTCTCTCCCTCGGGGTTACCTGATCACCTGTCTTCCAGCCTCCCCCAGCCCTACACCCCCCCACCACTCACCAGGTTGTAGTTCTTCTGGAAATGGGCTCCGTCGCTGCGGAAGATCTGCGCCAGGGCGGTCTTGCCCACGGCTGGGTCTCCTGTTGTGGTCAGAATAGAAGAAAACACCGCTTTCAGCCCAGTTAGACTTGAGACTCTCCCACTCCAGTCTGTGAATTTTCAGAGGAAACATGCTTGATTCTTGTGGGAACTTGCTCTAGGTCGCTGGTGGCGCAACGGGTCTCTGAGATGCATCTTCCAAACCCACGAAGGCCAGTCTCCTCTCTTCCAGGCTACAAAATCCATCTACAAAAACCACTCCAGAAGGGAAAAGAAGCTGGAGGAGGGCCTCTGAGCACTGGACATAAAACTGACACTCCGCCACAGAAACACACCCTGTGTGGAAAACCTGTCACTTTCAAACCTGAACTTACTTTGAAGTCTTGAAGGTCAGAAGGTGCGATCAGGCCCAGACTCACAGGTTCAGCTGACTAAAGGAACCACTTTGGGTTTTGAGTTTAGTTTCCATGCTTAGAATCCTGCAGGGCTTTTTTTTTTGGTGGGGGAAGGGTGAGAGTTGGGTGGGTTTTTGCATTTATGAGAAACAAAACGTTGTCCGCCACATCTGCCATACTGAAACCCATTTCCAATGACATAGTCCACCTCCACCCCGTGGTGCCCATTAGGACCTCAGCGGACCTGTCTTCCCAGAGCCCCTCCTCCAAGTCCATTTGCAAGTCACTGGTTCCTCTAAGCCTCTCTTATACCTACGGGTCCCTCTCCTCGGCTTTTCTTTGTTACTGTTAATGTTAAGTTAGCCCCATAAACTCGTAAACCTTTGAAACTAAAGGTTTATATTACGGTTTCAAGTCTGAGACCCGGACCTTTCCTAGAACGGTCAGGGGCAATTTATTCTGGAGTTCCTCCTGGGTCCTGAGTTCCTCCTGTGTTGTTTTCTCTCTTCGCCTGAACCAGAGCAATTAGCGACGGGGCCTTGAGGTATTTCTCTGGGATCTGGCTCACAAAGGGCATTTGATCCGTGTTTTCTGTATAATGAGGGACTATGGGCAACACAGCACTTCCTGAGTGCCCGGGGCTGGCCCGGTTCATCCTTGTACTCCAGTGCACCTTGCGTGGCGACTCATGCATAGTAGGTATTCAAAAAATACGTGGATTGAATAAGCACTTGAATCATCAGGTCTTAATCCCCCTGTGCCCTCCCCACGTCCCCACTAATGGCTCTGCTTGGCCTCCTTTGATGCCACGCTGTTTTCCTTTGCAAGACCTTTTCCCCCTTGAGAGTCTTACTTTCATTCTCCCTCTGTCACTCAGCACCCTGGCAGAACACCTGTCTTCTCATTTCTCATCCCCTTGATCTGCTGCAAAATCACCAGCGTGCTTGCCTCCTCCCGACCTGCGTCCTTTGGTGTGACGCCTCACCTTCACCTCCCTCCCCCTTTTACAGGCGGCTTCAATGCACCTCTTCACTTGACTTCTTGATAGCCTGCTGCTCTGTTCCCTTTTCAGGTTTGACTTTTCTCACCTATAATTTTCTCTTGTGAGATAATTATTTGACTACCCGTGGCATTTCATTTCGTGTTAACTCCTCCAGCTCTGGGGGAGCTGGTCAGGTCTTCCTTTTCTATCCGCCATCACTTCTTAGAAGGAAACTAGCATGGGTTGAGCCTCCATCATGGGCCCATTCGTATCATCTCACTGGCTCCCTCCCAGCCCTGCCCCCCTCTGGGGAGGATCATTAACCTCATTTGACAGATGAAGATACTGAGGCTCAAGAGAAGCTGGGTAACCTGTCTCGGATCCCAGTATCACGTTCTTGTAGCCAGACCCCGCTCCTTTCCTAGTGTTCGGGGACCTTTCTGACCCACTTTTAACACAGCCCCCGAGGACCCTCTTCCCTACAGCTTTCTGGGTCACGGGCAGGCAGCGACCATAGGCAGGACCGTCGCCCGGTACCCATCCATCGCAGAGCACACAGAACGCATCATTTTCCTTCTTGCTCAATGACTGCATCCACCCTCCTGTCTTCAATTTTGCTTCTGAATCCAGTTGGAAACTGGCTCTTCCTGCTCGTGAGATTCCCCACAGATTTGTTCTGGTTAATTTCATAAGAATCTTGCTTCCGACTGTCAGTCAGAGTCACCCACGCTTCCAGAAAACATCCTGTGTCGGCTGAGGAAGGATCTGGGCGAGTGCAGGAAGGGGAGGCGATTGATAAACACATTTGCAGAGATGAGAAGTGCAAATTCAGACAGCACCAGCTGAGAACCGGGGCGTCTGAGGGCGCCTGGAGGAGAGAAGCGGACGAGGGGTTTCACCAGCGGGGCAGACTTCCCCAAAGGAGGCTGAGCCTGGGGGGTGACGGCAGGAGGGGTACTGCTTGACAGAGTGGGTGCCATCCGCAAAGACATGGTGCATGGTCACCTGTGACCTCATAAATGCCAAGTCCCGTGGCTTCTCCTCAGCTCTCACGCTCCTTGATGGCTCTGAAAGATGAGTCAGCTTGAAGCAGGGTCCCCCTACTTCCGCAGCCCTCTGGCCCTGGGACCTGGTGACCCCGCACTGGCCTGGTCCTCTTGCTGTTTTTCCACTCCTCCCTCCCCAAGGTGGAAACTACTGTGGGTCCGTCCTGGATCCTCTGCTCCCATCTACTCCAACAGTCCCTTATGCAAAATCCAGGCTCTCTACTCCTATTCTCTTGATCCCTGAAAATCCCTCGAAGGTAAGGTCCTCCAGGTCTCCCTGACTAACCCAAACGCTGGTGCTGCCCATTCTCTGCCAGGTGGAGCTCAAGGAAGGTCCTTCCTGCCCAGCCTCCGAAGGCTGTCTCCCGCTTCTTTGTCTTTAGCTGTGTGGCTCCTGTGGCACAGTGCGGGCAGCGTGAGAGGACATCAGAGCAGCCCTCCGGGGACACGATGACCACGTAGGTCAACAGGCAATACGTCATGATCCACAGGGCACAGACTCCATCGCTTACCAGCTGAGCGGCCCTGGGTCAGCAATCTCTCTGAGCCTTAGCCGCCCCATCCACAAAATGGGGATGATAGCACCGATCGCATAGAAATATTATGAGAATTGTTTTTTTATGGCCACAACCTCGGCATATGGAAGTTCCCAGGGGTTGAAGCTAAGCTGGAGCTGCCGGCCTAAACCACATCTTGGCGGATCCTTTAACCCACTGTGCCGGGCCAGGGATCGAACCTATGCCTCTGCAGCGACCTGAGCTGCTGCAGTCAGATTCTTGACCCGGTGCACCACAGGGGGAACTCCTGTTATGAGGATTTAATGAGTTAACACGAACAGGGACTGATACATATTAAGTGATATTTAAGTGGTTCTGAGGCACATAAAATATAGATAAATGTTAAGTGTTGTTTTCTCTCTTCGCCTGAACCAGAGCAATTAGCGACGGGGCCTTGAGGTATTTCTCTGGGATCTGGCTCACAAAGGGCATTTGATCCGTGTTTTCTGTATAATGAGGGACTATGGGCAACACAGCACTTCCTGAGTGCCCAGGGCTGGCCCGGTTCATCTTTGTACTCCTGTGCACCCTGTGTGGCGACTCATGCATAGTAGGTATTCAAAAAATACGTGGATTGAATAAGCACTTGAATCATCAGGTCTCTCAGTGACTCGTTATTTGAGAGAAAATAGGCAGACTGACTCTATTTAAACAGCAGGCCAGTGAGGGGTGTGTTTGGTGGATGCGGGTGGAGAACAAAAATTTGATGGGTGGTGGAGGTGGGACTGTGCACAGTGAATTGCTACGCTGAGGCCTTTTGGTCCCTGGAAACTTCCAAGAGGAGATGGACACCGTCGAGGCCTCGAAAGGAAGAGGCAGATTGAGTGCCGGGGTGGAGCTCGGCAATGACTTCTCAAGGCAGTGGGTGAAACGAGTTCCCGAGACTGTGGATGCGAAGACGGGCAACATGTCTAGAATAGAGGCCTGAAGACAGAATAGTACTGGGCAAAGAACAAAGCTCTTGGGTCTAGCTCCGAGCTCAGCCAAATTCAGCTGTGTGACCCGGGGCAAGGGCTTAACCTCTCTGGGCCTCAGCTGCCCCATCTGTAGGTGAGGATGACAATCATCCTGACCCCTAGGGCTGCTGAGATGAGCCGTGGTGAGGGTCCAGTGTGGTGCTGGCGCACAGAGGGTGCTCAGTAAGTTAACCTCGAGATGGAATTTGAATTAAAAAAGAAAGAAGAGAAAAAACAGAAAGAGAAGCCCACTGTAAATCCACTATAACAAACATAAAATAAGTTTTTAAAAAAATTAAGAGGAGTTCCCATCGTGGCTCAGCGGAAATGAAGCTGACTAGCATCCATGAGGAAACAAGTTTGAACCCCAGCTTCGCTCAGTGGGTTAAGGATCCGGCATTGCCATGAGCTACAGTGTAGGCTGCAGATGCAGCTCGGATCTGGTGCTGCAGTGGCTGTGGTGTAGGCCGTGGCTACAGCTCTGATTTGACCCCTAGCCTGGGAACTTCCATGTGCCACGGGTGCAGCCCTAAAAAGACCAAAAAAGAAAAAAAATTAAGAGAAGCTCATTTTTTTGTTCTTTTTAGGGCCGCACCCTCGGCATATGGAAGTTCCCAGGCTAGGGGTCAAATTAGAGCTGTAGCCACTGGCCTACGCCACAGCCACAGCAACGCTGGATCCTTAACCCACTGAGCAAGGCCAGCGATCAAACCTGCATCCTCATGGATACTAGTCAGGTCCGTTGCTGCTGAGCCATAATGGGATCTCCGAGATGCCCATTAAAAAAAAAAAAAAAATCTAACCAGAAAAAAAAATTCCCATCTTATCCACGAGGAAACTGAGGCTCAGAGAAGTACTTTGTCCAAGAGGACACAGCCAATCAATCAGAGGAACAGCAGAATTATTCTTATTACACAATACTGCCCCTCCTGGCACTTTGGAAACTAGAGCCTGCTCTTGAGAACCATTCATTTTCATTTGCTCCAGAATGATTTGAGTGGTGATTATCAGTCATCTTTCTGTGTGACCCTTTTATTTCCAAATTGGAAAAGTCATTTAAAAAACTATCATCCCTTTCAGTCTAGAAGAGAGGAATCAAAAAAAAAAAAAAAAGGGAATCTCTTTTTCCTCTATATAATTTCTTAACTGCTTCTTTCCTGAGCTGGTCAGGAAAACCTGGAAAGGCCACAGGTTTCAAAAGTCACACAAGTTAAGTATTCTGAAGGCTGGCAGATCAGGGCGTTGAAATCCTGCCTATGACCTTTGCTAGGGGTGACCTTGGGCCACAGTAAGGTCAGAACAACACAGCACTTAACCCAGTGTGCTGCCTGCTGTGAGAGGATGAAATGAAATACACATGCCTGACATGCAGTAAGGACTCAGGAAAGTACACATATGCTCCTTGGTCCCAGGTCCACAATCATGGCAAATATTTTTCCAAATGAGCGGAAATACCACAAATGTGCACACCACATTTTCATTCATTCCTCCCATGTTTAGTGAGTACCCTATCTTCCAGATACTGTTCTGTGTGCTTCGGGTAGATCAGTCGGCAAAACAGATTCTCAGTTTGGGGAGAGTCAACATTTACTTCCTCCTGCTCTCGGGGGCAGCAAAGTAACTCTGGGTCTTAAAGAAAACATACGTGACTGTTGCAAACTCTGGTCAACTGTACATCACTGTCTCCTATCCCTGTTTTCGGAGGAATGGGTTCAGGAAAAAAAAAAAATCTCGCAAGTAAAGACCGTCAAAGTCACTGATGCCTAACTCTGGGGCACAGGGCATGGTTTAGTTGAAGCACTTATGGTGAGCTTAGCCTGATATTTTTTTAATGAGTCTATTCCTCCTAAGAAAAGCTCAAATTAGTGACGGTGGTCTCAGAGTATGACAGGGAGTGCGGAAAACCAGCTGGAGCTACAAATGTGCTTTGGAAGATAATTGGTCCACGCCTAATGGAATTTACTCTATCAGTAATTGCATTAACTCGCCTTTGGAAGAGAGAAAGGGAAACAGAGTAGGCAATTTGCATGAACAAAAACTCTAGATAACTTATGAAGTCCCCAGTGGACTCCGTCGACTGTATTCATCCGCAAGTTTTCAGACTCACCTGCCAGGATGCATTTCGCTGCCAGCTTCACCATGGTAACCAATCACCTCCACGGACCAGACAGCTGAAGAGGCTGCTGGAGGCGTTGGTGGCCCTGCCTGGGAAGGAGAGTGGGGAGGGCTGGCGCTGAAGGGTCCTGTGGCGGCGGTGGGGACAAGGACCCTCCCGGCAGCCCGCGGGGCAGCTATCGAGCACTAGGGTCGCGGCACGGGGCGGAGGACCGCCAGATGGGGCCAAGTTCCAGGCCTCAGAGAACAACCTGGAAGATGCCAGCGAGGCGATTCGGATCCCGACCCAGGCACAGCTCCTGGCAGTGCGAATCGAGAATAGTGACCCAGCAACCCTCCCGCCCCAAGAACCGCAAAAAATGCGCTTCTCGGGCAACCATCCCCCGCCTGCCCCGCCTACCCTGCCTTCCCTATTTCCTCCTCCTTCTCCTTGCTGATCGCCGATTGGCTGGCACCAGAAGCTCCCGTCCCCGAAGGCTCCCGAAGACCAGTGGGAGGAAGGGGCGGGGATAACAGCCCTTTCTCGCCATATAATTCCTAGCAGTATCTGCTCTTCAAAGTTTTCTCGCTTGGTTAATAGTTGTAGAAGTTGTCAATCATGTTCACCTCCCGCCCCTTCACCTCTGGAAAGTTCAGGGAACAACAGCTCCAACAACTTATATCCAGAAGCGGTGATAAAAGCAGCTTTCTGATTGGCCAAAGGCTGGCTTGGACCATCTCGGGAGGAATGCGTCCCCTCCTGCCCTGCTGGAAGTGGGTTCGCCCACAAAGAGGGCAGGTTTCTAGCGCGGGAGACTGGCGCGGCGCCTGCGCAGTGAACAAGGCGCAGTTGCCCAAGCGGAACTTTGAGTCGGCTCTGGCATCGCAGAGGTTCTTGTCGCTCTCTCAAGTCCGAGATTCCGGGGTGCGCGGCTGTAAGGTGCATCAAGAAAGCTAGTCCTTGGCTCGCATCTCATAGGGAAATCTGATTTTTAAAGCCTGGGAATGTCATGCTTTAAAATGTAAAATATGAATGTGTTGAAAGTGATGTCGGTGGACAAAGGGAGAACAAATGAGCTTTAATGTGGGGGAGCGGTGGGACTCAGGAATTTGAAGCCCTACTTTCCTCTGAGTCCTGCCCCTCTTGTAAAATGGAGAATATATCACAGACGACACATTGAATGAAAGCCAGCCTCCAGGACACTCCCCATCCCACAGGGAGGCTCCGACGCTATCTGTTGACTTTCTGGGGAGGTCCCTCTTGCAGCGCAAACAGGAACCTCAGGCTGAAATCAGTGCCGCCGTCTTCCTGACCTGGTGCCTGTTTCCTCATTAAACATGGGCTAATGGAACCCACCTCCTGGGGTTGTCCTGACTCTCAAAAGAAAGTATGTAAGTGCCTGGGACACGGTAGGGGCTCAACAGTGAGGAATGGATAAATGAGAAGAGATTTATCTGGACAGATTTAATTTATCATCACCGCCATATATTGGCCAGGTGCCTGCACCCCTGTTCTCACTCTGCTGGACTCCGCTGGGATCGCTGGTGCTGAGCAGAAAGATACGCTCAGCGAAGGTGCCTGCCCCCCGGGGGGTCGCCATCACAGGCCTTTCAGTTACCTGGAACTTCCTTCACCTGCTTAGTGTCTTACTGTGGCTACCAGCCTTGTGCAGGGCCCTGAACACACACACGCTCCACAAATTCCTATGGATGTTTCAGCCTTGAAGTGGGAGTGAAACAGTGCAAATTGCCTGGAAGTTTTTTTCCTTGGGACTCATTCCTGGTATTGTGGTTAAGATGTGTCTCCTGCCGTCCGCTTACCTACGTGTCTTCTTTGGAGACATCGTGCAAGTCTGTCTCAGACACCCCCGGCCTCGGTGAGTTGGAAGGCCTCTGCCCGGCCTTCCTGCCCCCACCCCACTTCCAGGCTGTCCTGCTGATCTCTCAAAGGACCTCTTGAGTGAGTCACCCTCCCGAAGCAGCTCCATGGAGCTGAGATGCTGAAACACATTTGGGGGAAATACACCTGGGAGCCTTAGTTTCCCCATTTGCGAGGGGCAGGGGGAACTAACATCACCTCCCTTGTAGGGCTGTCTTCCTCTGCCCACATCTGCGGAGCCCACATCTGCAGAGCCCACCTCCCTTTCCTTGCTGCTACCTTGGGTGCTTTCGGTCAGAACCATTGTCAGAGCATTTTGGGCTTTTTTTTTTCCTGTCTTTTTTTTTTTTTTGAGGGCTGCACCCGCAGAGTAAGGAAGTTCCCAGGCTAGGGGTCGCATCGGAGCTGCAGCTGCCAGCCTATGCCACAGCCACAGCAACAAGGGATCCAAGCTGCATCTACAACCTGCCCCGCAGCTCAGGGCAACGCCGGATCCTTAACCCACTGAGCAAGGCCAGGGAGCAAACCTGCGTCCGCATGGATGCTAGTTGGGGTTCGTTACCGCTGAGCCACAATGGGAACTCCCTGTAAGAGCATTTTGGATCTCCCCAGAGAGATGGTAAACTCCATATAGTGAGTTCTATGCCCCTCACTCCATGGCCCCAAGGGCCTTCTATACAGTCTTGATGTCGGAATGACAGCTGCATGACTGTCATTGACTTCTGGGTGATCAGAGAGTTTGGGAGCCCTGAGGGCCCTGGTGAAATTCTAGTCTAACCCCTCCCTGAGTAGCTCTAACAGAGCTGGCGTTTGCTAAACCCATACTGAACGCTGGCGTCATTTTAAGTGCTTGAAAGGAGTCATTAATTTAATATTCATGTTCCTATCTGATATTCATAATAAGCCCTGTGAAGCCTGTATCCGCCCTGTTTGATAAACGGGGAGACTGAGGCTCCAGTGAGGTGAAATCAAATCCTCAAGGTCATAAGACTAATGAAGGGCAGAGTTGGGGATTAAGCACAGACTATTAAGCCTTTGGCCCCTACAGGGACCCCTCCTGCCTCTAATCCTCTGACACTTCCTTGAATCCTAGAGAGTAAATATTTATTGAGTTCCTTGCAGTAATAGCTCCCGCTAATTGGGCATTAGCTATGCCAGGCACGTGCTGAAACGCTTCACATCCTCTTTCTTGTTGGATTCAACGACTCTGGGAAGTGGAAACTCTCATTCCTTCAATTTCCCCGGGAAGGAAGCTCAGACCTACACAGAACCTGAGCTCGTGCAACAAGGCATCTAGAATCAGAACCAACCTCCCGTCTCCCGCTCTTGGGACCGATGCATTTTTTCTCTTTTTTTTCCATTGCCTGGTGCTGTCTTTCTGTTTACATTACTAAGCTTTTCCTTGAGGGCCTACCCTAGGCCAGGCCCTGGGCTGATTGCTGGGACCTGTGAAGCGAAGGTGCCAGAGACCCAGGCAGCTCTGGTGGATGGTGGCCCTGGGGGAATACCAGCCCAGTGCCGCAGGACCCTGTGTTTTCTAGAGGAGTCAGGAATCTGTTTTGTGTGTGTGTGTGTGTGTGTGTGTGTGTGTGTGTGTGTGTGTGAATTCCACTGACTCTCAAATTTTGGCAGTGAACTTAAATCTAAAACACTGCAGGTGGAGTAGAACACCTCTATTGTCTGGCTGCCCCTTGACATTTAGTCGAGAAAGACGGACGGGTGTGTGAACAAATCCTATGGCAAGACTAGAAACAGGACTCCAAGGAGCACCCCTAACCCTGAATAGGTGGAAGGGAGCTGGGAAGGATATTCTGGACGGAGAGCCCTGACGAATGGGTAGGAATTTATGAGGTGGACACAGGGGAAAGGACTCCCTTAGCAGAGGGAACAGCATGTGCAAAGGCATGGAATTGTGGGAGTGAGTTGAACATTTGGATAATAGCAGGTGACACTCTTTGCTTAGGTGCGAATGGGAGACTGGTAAGAGATAGGTCTGACCCAGGCCTTTCCTTGAAGCCAAATATACAGCAGAATGGCAAAAGAAAATGAGGCAAGCCCTGGGCAGAACCTTCTTTGAGGGGTTCATTCAACATATATTTGGTTGAGCACCATTTATTCAGCACCATGGACAGAACCATCAGTGTGGCTGTCCTCAGGAAGCATCCAGCTCCATGGGGAGGCAGGTGATAAAGCAGTGATTATCTATGACTGCTTGTGGTCAGTGTTGAGTGGGAAAGGACTAGTTGCGTTACGAAAAAGAAAAATTCTATTCTGTGGTTTCTGGACCAGCAGGATCAGCATCATACTGTGACTTGTTAGAGATGCACATTCCCGGGCCCTGCCCCAGATCAACTGAATTCTGGGCGGTGGCGGGGCGGCGGGGAACTCACAGTCTGTGTTTTTGAAAATCTTTTGGTGGTTCTGATGCACACTCATGTTTGGGAGTCTTAGGTCACGCTGGGATTCACTTGTATGCACTTTCTTCGGTTGCTTTGCTGTGTTTTACACTCCCTAAGATTTCCTGCCTCAGGGCCTTTGCACTTGCTGTTCTCATCGTGGCCACATGACCCTCTCTCATGACCTTTAGCTCTTTGTTCAAATGTCATCTCCCTGGAAAGGCCCCTCCCAAACACCCAGTTTAAAGGATCGCCCTCAGTCTGTCAGACTCAATCTCCTTGCCACTTCTCGTTCTTCATAGCACTCACCACTGCCTGCCTGGTATTATTTTCCATATGTATTTGTTTATTTCTGTAGTGTCTGTCTCCCTCCACTAGAAGATAAGTTTCGCGAGAACAGGGACTTGGTCTCTTTTGTTGTCCCGGCATCTGGGCTGGTCCCCAGAATGGCGAGATACTCAGGAAATATTTTCGAATGAATGGATGAATGGACTTCATAGGGTGTGCCCTTCCGGGCATGCATTCATTCAAAAAGCACCGATTCTAGAGCATCAGTTCCTTGTTGGAAGGGGTGCCAAGGGTGTGTGTTTCAGGGGCAGCCTGATGTCTGGGTCTGCCCCACCCCTCCTCCCCCACATCGCGCAGCCCCGTTCCAGACCCGTAGAACTCCAGACCCTCTAGAACCTCCAGACCTGTAGGCTCCATGGAGGAGGAGGGGTTAACAGCACTGCTTCCCAAAGCCAAGGCCTGGGCTGTTTGGACTGATGAGGAAGCAGGCGAGGGCTTTGGGCGAGAAGGAGGGGGGAGAGGCAGCTCCAGACAGGTTGTTCCAAGAGAATGTTCAATCATCTTGGGGTTGAATGCTTCCAGAAGGCCCTGACAAGCAGTGTGCGGCTGAGCTGCGGCTTGGCTCTGTGCCAGGGACGACCGCACTATTTCACGCAGGGGCCCCGGGACGATCATGCCCACTGCGGGGCGCAAGTCCCTCCGCCATGACTCTGGGGGTGCGGGGTGGGGTTCTGCTCTGCCTGGGTCGCTCCTCAGAGCTCTGTGCTTGCAGAGTGCATGAGGATTGTTGGGTGCAAAGCAATCCCTTTTGGTACCGAAGAGGCTTAAGGGAGACATTAGTGGAAAGTCCTCGTGATGTTATCTGGCACGAACTCTCAGGGCGAGTACCTTTCATACATTAAGGCAGACTTGCTCTAATGCGCCCCTGTTGGAGGGCAATGCAGAACAGAGGGCTGGTAGAGATGTCCGAATCTTATGTATTTAGATCAGGTTTTCCTTACCCTGGCGCCACTGACGTTTTCGATTGGCTAATTCTTTGTTGGGGCCGGGGGTGGGGGGAGTCTGTCCTATGCATGATAAGACTTTGGCAGCGTCTTGGGCCTCTACCCACTAGATGTCAGAATATCGCCTCCCTCGTTGTGACAACCCACAGTGCCTCCAGATCTTGCCAAATGTCCCCTAGGGGACAAAATTATCCATGGATGAGGACCACGGATGTATGAATTCAACGTGTAGGGAATGTTGATTTTGAAATGGAAATCTGCAAGGGATGGGACGCAGACTGTCTGGGTTTGAATCTTGCTTTGCGTCTTAAGCTGTGTTTCCTCATTCCTGCGCCCTGTGAGTGCCACGAGGATCAGTTGAGTTAACACGTGGCGAGTAAGGCGTCTAGATGGGCACCTGACCAAACACCAGCTCTTATTAACAGCCATGGGGACGTTGATGAATCCCCCTAGGGCGATCTGTAATGCAGCAGTGGCGTCTGTTTTGCGATATCCTATAATGCACTGCGTCCTAGCTGCCTTCTGGTACACCGCCTTCTCGTGGCAGTGACCTTTGCTGTTCAGTTTTCTACTGTTCACGTGGGCCGGGTTGTTTATGCCTCCGCTGATGCAGTGCTTGGCGGTGGCCATCTCCAAAAAGGGCAGAGGAAATAGGACTGACTCACCTCCTGTGCGCCTGGAATGCAAAGTGGAGCCCCGAGCTGTGGCCTTGGAAGTGCAAGGTGGCTGCGATACCGCGATACCGTCAGCAGGGGGCAGCAGCAGCCGGGACAATGCCCGCTGCCACAGGAGGGAGCCAAAGGCTGCCTTGGCTTGTTTTGATTTACTTCGCGAGTGCAAATGTTTAAAGTTCAGCAAATCACCCCTCCAGAGCTACTCGAGGTTTCCTTTACTAGCCCATGGTAGCTTCTTGCAGGAGCCAAGAACTACTTTTCTAAAACATTCTCCGTTTAGCACGTTTGTCCGTTTCTGGATGTCTCAGTCTAAACGGAGGCCGAATTCTGTTAGGGGCAAAATTAAACTGGCTGCTGTCGCTCTGTGTTCCTTTCCCTGTCTGCTCACTGCACCGCATCCTGCACCTTGTCCGAACGACACAGCACCCCTCCCAGAAAGCACCCCAAGCAGCTCTACCCCGCCTTGGAGCCCATCTTAGCTTGTTCCCCGTCCCCTCATAGAAACTCAGCAGTCCAGGGTCTCCGTCTCTGGACTGAACCAGCTCTTGACCCGAGCTACTGCATTTTTCTATCCAGCAGCCTGGGTCACCTTTAAAATTTTAAAATTTTGAACAGACTGCAGGCCACTTAATACGGCTGGACCTGGAATAACAACTCCTCACCCCCTCGCTCTCAAAGCGTTCGTGGGGGGCTCAGAATTGACACCACCTGCTGCCACAGACAGGCTTTGCGAACTGTGAAGCGCTGGGAAAGTTAAGGGCTGTCACTCTGACCGTGATCGGCTCCCTGCCAAGGTCGGTTCCTGGTTGGTTGGTCTCCTGCTTCAAGGATTCTTGGGGCATGCCGTCAGCATCCGAATGTGGCATCCGTGTGTCGGCATCTGGCAGCCTTCGAATAGACTGGAAATACGCGACAGCCGTCCAGAATGCAGAGTCAAGGGGCCTTTTCCAGGTGGAACCACGGGGATAAACATGGGCTGGCAAGTGTGCTGTCCAGTGGCGGCGGTGGGGGGGACTCCAGGCCCACCTGCCGAGCCTCTGGTGGCTGGAAATTGGTGTAATCGCCTTGAGCCACAGACGTCCCTCTGGCTTTAGAAGGGGGGGCTGGTGGGACACAAGCCTCTCGACTCATCCCCCACCGGGTCGGTGTGCCTGATGGTGCCAGAGGGACAGGGGACAGTCTTTTTTAAGTCCACAGATCTGGATTCAGAGTCTGATCTAAATGTGAAATGGCTCTGGGCCCCCTCTCAGCGAGACGACCCTCAGTTTCCCCACGGGGAGTTCTGACATTGTCTTGCTTCCTGGGAAGGATTTGTAAGATCTCCCGAGGAAAGAGTAAAACGGTTTGGAGACCTGTGCAGCCGAAGAGTAGGAACTTAGTCACGTGACGTCATCCCTCCTAGGGCTGGCTGGCCCTTCACCTCTCTGATAGCTCCACCCTCTTCTCTCAAACTGCAGCAGTCAGCTCGCCCATTTTCCAGAGGAAAAAATAGAGGCTGCATTAAATGATTTAAAAGATTTGCCTGGAGTTCCTGTTGTGGCTCAGTGGTAGTGAACCTGACTGGTATCCATGAGATATGGGTTTGATCCCTGGCCTTGCTCAGTGGGTTAAGGACCGGGTGTTGCCATAAGCTGTGGTGTATGTAGGTCACAGGTACGGCTCGGGTCCCACATTGCTGTAGCTGTGGCTTAGGCCGGCAGCTGCAGCTCTGATTCGACCCCTAGCCTGGGAACCTCCATATGCTGCAGGTGCAGCCCTAAAAAGACCAAAAAAAAAAAAAGAAAGTACCTGATGAGAAGGGAGAGTGGGACTAGAGTTCATATCTTCTCGCTCCAAATCCAGTTCCGTGGCTTCCTGGCTGGGGGGCGTTGTGGGGGTGCTCATGAACTTGGCCGAGCCTCTGTTTCATCATCTGGAAAGTGGGACCAATGACCTCCCTGAGAGAGCTGTGAGCACGAAATGGGATAATGCGTGTAAAGCACCTGACACAGCCTCAGAGGCAACACTCAACAAATACTGGTGGTTTATTACTATTCCAGTTCACCTTGTTAGTAATGAATGAATGAGTGAGTGGGTGAGTGGTGAGTAAATAACTTAAATGAACTTCTGCCCTCTGCTGGGGCCTAAGAAGCTCTCCTTGCAAGAAACCCAAGAAAGGAAGGCAGTTTCCTTTAGATGGAAATAAAGGCCCACTGAAGCAGTTTACAGTGACAAAAGAATGCCCTCACTCCCCCTGTGTCGTGTTCACAGTCTCAAAGGATCTTTCCCAAAGCAGGGAAGGGGCTGCCTCCCCTGCCCCCCCCAGTCCCCCAACACAGACCGTCAGCCACAATCTCTGGCGGTGCTGACAAGGTGGCGTTTTTTGTGATGATTGCAAGAAATCTTCTGATAACTGACCCTCGGCTCCAGCAGAAAGCTTTGAATTTTGCAAAACTGCTGGGGCATAGCGACTTCTCATCTGGCGCTGGCTCTCCCCGCAAGTTTCACAGCCATCCCAGAATTGTCTCTGAAGCGCTCAACCGAACTGATTGCCCTCTGCTCATTTCTCGAGAGTTAACAGATGCGAGCATTAGAGGAGAGGGTGACAAGTGGCCTGGGACCTGGAGAAGCCGGGGTGGTACGGGGGCGGGGCCAGGTAGCTTCTTGCTGGAGCGCATCCAGCTCAGCACTGCAGGCTCCGCTGTGAATATGGAAAATGCTAGAACATTCAAGGGCCTCCACAATCAGAGCAGCTGCCGTGCTGCTCGCTCGGCTGTTGCTTCCCTGATGCAGCCTGCTCTCTGCGTTTTAATTAGTGTCCCTAAAGGTGGGAGGCACATTGGCACTGCCATGCGTGTAACCCCACAGGGCAGAGGAGCGTGGTGGGCCTGAACTTGGGCTCTGGGTCACATACATCAGCGATGGGCTTGGCTCCAACACCATTTTGATTTGAGGTTCACCCAGAAGTGGACCCTGACCTAGGACTTGAGCACAGTGTTTTACGGTGAACCCATCCCCGGAAGCCCCCCTGGGGGGTGGGGCTGTGAGACAGGGAGGGGAGAGGAACCAGGAAGGGACACCCCTAAGCCACCTGCTGCTGTGGGCGGCTCGGCCCCTCTGAAGACTGGGCAGCGCTTCACTGAGGGAGTGGGTGAGTTCCTGTCCGGCCCCCCTCTGCCCTCATCCGGCACTGGCCAAGGGCTGCGCGGCCGTGACCCTGGGCACATCCACCTCAGCAGCCAGGAACGAAAAAAGAAAAACCCTTTGGACAGTGAGTCTTGGGTCTTCAGTGTAGGGGGGCAAACTGCTGTGGCTGCTGAGACCCCCCCCCCATTGCTGCACCATCATTTAATCTGTTTCTGCCTCAGTCTCCCGATCTGTTACAAAGGGATAATGTACCCATCACTGGGGCTTGGCGTAAGCATTAGGGGAAAGGAGACGCTAAGTGCGCGACGGAGGAAGCACTCAGCGGTGCTGCCCTTAATTATTATACTTTGCCACCCGTGTTTCTGGAAGGCCCTTCTTTATCTTAACCAACGAACTTCTATTTATCCTGCCCACGCCCAGCTTAGATGTCACATCTTCTACGACACCTGCTTTCTGTATATATTTGTGTCCCACGGCTGCCATAACCAACGATCACAAACTTGGTGACTTCAAATGACAGGGATTTACTCTCTCCAGAGGCTGCAGGTCTGACGTCAGTGTGTCAGCAGAGCCGTGGTCCGTCTGAAGGCTCTGGGGGAAAATCCTTTCCTGCCTTTTGCAGCGTCCGGTGGCCACTGGCGTCCTTGGCTCCGTCCCTCCACCCTCTTCCTCCATCTTCACATCAGCCTCTCCCTGTGTATCTTCTCCTTTTCTGTCTCCTATAATGACACCCATCGTTGGATTCAGGACCCATGCTAATCCAGGGTGAGCGCATCTCGAGGTCTTTCGCTTAATTACATCTACAAAGACATTTATTCCAGGCAAGGTCACACTCAGAACTTCCTAGTGGACCTTCAGCCCCCTTCACTCCGTTTTGTAAACTTTCTTTCATTGATGACTGCGCTGTTCAGATCGTGTTTGTGGCATGAACAAACCACAGCAGTTTAAGCAAATCGGAGTTTATTTTCCTTCTGTCGCAAGCACTCTCAAGGTGGGCAGCTCCCAGGCTGGTACGATGGTTTCAAGGAGCCAGCAGGGACCAGCCTCCTCCTCACTGTCTGGTGGCACTGTCACCAGCTGTGTCTTTGATCCCTAAGTTGGTAAGAAGGCAGCCCCATCTTTGGACACCAAGACTGCATCCTAGACAAGGTAAAGAAGGACCGCGCAGGCCAGCAGACCAAGGGGATCTGCTTCTCCAGAAGCTTCCGTGCCAGCCCCACCCAGGTCTCCATGTTTACATCTCATGGCCCCAAACCGTGTCCCCACCCAGGTCAGGTGCGTATTTTTCTCAGGATATGTTGCTGCCCTGCCCCCAAATGGGTTGTGATAGAAAGAAAGAGGTGTGAATTTGTGATAAATAGATGATTCTAATGGTAAGTAGGCAAATGATAACATAGTGTAATATATAATATAATATAATATAATATAATATAATATAATATAATATAATATAATATCGCCTGGAAGCGATGACAGTTCACATCACAGGTCTTTCCCTGTGTTGTCATAGAGCGTCCACAATGTCTAGTTTAAAGGACACACTATAGTAATTCACCAATGCCCCGTAACTTTTCCCAGGCTCAACCCTCCTGCGGGTCAGCAGCCTCCTTTCTAGACATCAGAGCCCGGCCCCGAGGGGCGGGGGCCAGGTTGTGGGCTTCAGGTGAGCCCCGTGGGGTGGCAGCAGGAGCAGCAAGCGTCAGCACCAGGGCCAGGAGGCAGAGAGCACACCAGAGGGACAGCAGAAACCCACAGGAGGGACGTTAAATGAACCTGGCAACATCAGCATGTCAGAGCCTTCCGGAGGTGGCATTCTGAACCCTGGGTCAGGTCGGGAGGGAGAAAAATAGAAAGAACAACTTGGAAAGCTCTCCGCCTCTCTAGGACAGGGTACCCTCTTTGGATCCATCCAAGCAACATCTGTGCTCAAAACTAAGGGAGCAAGCAGCCAGCAGGGGGTGACGCGGGCGGTAATGGCCTGTAAGTCAGCTGGGATCACAGCATCGCAGTTGGAGGGAGCTCGCTGTCAAGGGAACGCTCCTGCTGATGCACGAGCTCTTTCAGCAGGTTCCCGCATCGTCTCCACTTGCATGCCTCTCTTGAGAGGAGGCTCACTGCTTCACAGGGCAGTCTGCTTTACCGCCCGGCACCTCAAAATGTAGACAGAGCTTCCTCAGGTTCAGCCAGGAGCTGTTGCCTTGTAAATCCCCTTGGCTGGTCCTGATTTTGTGCCTGCGGAATCACACAAAATAAACCACGTCCTCTTCTCTCCACTCCTTGCCTTTAATTATGCAAAGTCCTAACATCCTCCACGTGCTGTGGCTTTGCTTTCTTTTTCACCTGTGACTGTTTTTCTTTGTCTTGTGTGTATATACCCCACAAAGATATAGTAAATACCTCCTTTGTGCCAGGGACTGTGTCCGATGAAGGGGTTATGAGGGCGAGTGAGAGAACCGTGATTCTGGTTCTCAGGAAACCTAAAAAAATCCAACGGGGAAGATTGGTGATGGTGGTGGTGGTGGTGATCGAGGCAGAATCCATATAACGTGCGATTATCCGTTTCAGAGCATACAGTTCAGGGGCATCTCCAGCAGTCACAACCTCGTGCGCACACCACCTCCCTAGTTTCAAAGCTTTGTCATCGCTCCAAAAGAATTGATCACTTCCCATTTCCCTTTTCCATCCATCTCGAATGGATGGCAACCTCAGTCTGCTTTCCGTGTCTATGAATTTCTCTATTCTGGATATTGCGTATAAAAGGACATTTGGGAGTTCCCTTTGTGGCTCAGCGGGTTAAGAACCCAATATAGCATCCATCAGGATGCAGGTTCAATCCCTGGCCTTGCTCAGTGGGTTAAGAATCCAGTGTTGCCACAAACTGTGGTGTGGGTCACAGATGGGGCTCGGACCTGGTATTGCCATGGCTGTGGTGTAGGTTGGCAGCTGCAGCTCCAATTTGACCCCTAGCCCAGGAACTTCCATATGCCCCGGGTGTGGCTGTAAAAAGGAAAAAATAAGAAAATAAAAGGACATTTGGTATCTGGATTCTTTCACTTGGCATACTGTTTTCAAGGTGCGTCCAAGTTGTAGCATGCATCTGTATGCTGTTCTTTTTTTATGGTGGAACGGTGTTCTATATACAGCTTTTGACTGATGGACATTTGGGTTGTTTTCACCTTTTGGTTGTTATGAATGATACTGTTATAACATTTGTTTACAAGTTTCTGTGTAGGCAAGTTTTCAATTCTTTTGGATATGTATCTAGGTTGAATTTCTGGGGCATGTAGAAATTCTATGTTTAACTTTCTGAAGAACTGCCAAACCATTTTCTATGGTGACCGAACCATTTTATGTTCTCACCAGCAACCCATGAGGGCACCAATTTCCCCACATCTCTGAAGATAATTCTTATTTTCATATTTTAAGATTATATCCATCCTAGTGGGTGTGAAGTGGGATTTCATGGTGGTTTTGATTTTCTTCTCCTTAATGGCCAATGATGTTGAGCATCTTTTCCTGTGTTTGTGAGTTATTTGTGTATATTATTAGGAGAAAAGTATGTTCAAGTCATTTGCCTCTTTTTAAATTGGGTTTGGTGATGGTTAATTTAATTTTATTTTTAAACGATTTTTATTTTCCCATTATAGTTGGTTTACAGTGTTCCGTCAATTTCTACTGTACAGAAAGTGACCTAGTCTCACACACACACACACACACACACACACACACACACACACACACATATATACATATACTTTTTCTCACGTTCTCCATCATGCTCCATCATAAGTGACTAGATATAGTTCCCTGTGCTATACAGCAGGATCTCATTGCTTATCCATCCAAATGCAAAGGTTTACATCTATTAACCCCAGACTCCCAGTCCATCCCACTCCCTCCCCCTCCCCCTTGGCAACCACAAGTCTGTTCTCCAAGTCCATGGGTTTCTTTTCCATGAAAAGGTTCATTTGTGCCGTGTATTACATTCCAGATATAAGTGGTATCATAATGGAATTTTTTTTTCAAATGATTGTTATTCTTTCCATTATAGCTGGTTTACAGTGTTCTGTCAATTTTCTACTGTACAGCAAAGTGACCCAGTCACACATACATGTATATATTCTTTTTCTCACATTATCCTCTATCATGCTCCATCATAAGAGACTAGATATAGTTCCCAGTACTATACACCAGGATCTCATTGCTTATCCATTCCAAAGGCAACAGTTTGCATCTGTTAACCCCAGATTCCCAGTCCATCCCACTCCCTCCCCTCCCACTTGCCAACCACAAGTCTGTTCTCCATGTCCATGAGTTTCTTTTCTGGGGAAAGAGTCATTTGTGCCATATATCAGATTCCAGATATAAGTGATATCATACGGTATTTGTCTTTCTCTTTCTGACTTACTTCACTTAGTATGAGAGTCTCTAGATCCATCCATGTTGCTGCAAATGGCATTATTCTGTTCTTTTTTATGGCTGAGTCGTATTCCACTGTGTATATGTACCACATGTTATTAATCCATTCATCTGTGGATGGACATTTGGGTTGTTTCCATGTTTGGCTATTGTGAAAAGTGCTGCAGTGAACATGCATGTGCATGTGTCTTTTTCAAGGAAAGTTTTGTCTGGATTTATGCCCAAGAGTGGGATTGCTGGGTCATATGGTAGTTCTATATTTAGTTTTCTGGGGTATCTCCATACTGCTTTCCATAGTGGTTGTACCAATTTACATTCCCACCAACAGTGTAGGAGGGTTCCCTTTTCTCCACACCCTCTCCAGCATTTGTTATTTGCTGACTTGTTAATAATGGCCATTCTGACAGGTGTGAGGTGGTACCTCGTAATAGTTTTGATTTGCATTTCTCTAATAATTAGTGATGTTGAGCATTTTTTCATGTGCCTCAAGATACTTACGCTCCACTTCCTCATCTTCATCTTCCCATTTCCCATAATGAGGGTAGTCTGGCTTGAGTGCCTCCACGCATGGGGCAGCCTACCCTTAGCCTTCGGGAGCCCCAGATCTGATCCCCTAAAGCCCCAAAGGCAGACATATCTTCTACCACTTCCCTGAGAAGGTACGAGAAGAGTGGAAACAGGAAATTCAGATGAGGGCCTGTTGTTCTGCACTTTGGGCTCCAGACTGGCTGCTCAGACCCTTCTCTGGCTGGACCGATGGAGAAGGAGGCAAAGTGGGTAGAAAGTGTCCCTCCCAAACAGTGTCCTGGTTTCTGCATAAGTTCCAGTGGCAGATTCACCCAGTTCAAATCTTCCAGGCTAATGTCCCTATAGAGTGGTGGCAGGGGGGCCCAGGTGTCTTTACTGTAAGAGGCTGAGCCAGAAGGAGACTGAACGCTTTGGGAAGAATTCTCGCTGTTACTATGATGACTCAACAAGGTAAGGCTTTCATGGTGCTTAGCTGTGTAGGGCACAAGCAAACCTTCAAAAGTCCTTTGTTGGGGAGCTCCCATTGTGGTGCAGCAGAAATGAACCCGACTAGGACCCATGAGGATGAGGGTTCGATCCCTGGACCCGCTCACTGGGTTAAGGATCAGGCGTTGCCATAAACTGTGGTGTAGATCACAAACGTGGTTTGGATATCCCATGTTGCTGTGGCTGTGGTGTAGGCTTGGATTCGACCCCTAGCCTAGAAACTTCCATATGCCTCGGGGGCAGCCTAAGAAAAAACAAACAAATGAACAAAAAAACAAAATCCTTTATCGAATGGATAAATAAATGTTTTCAATTTTCGTTTTCTGTTTTCATTTTTATGAGCTGTGTCAGTTGGGCCAAGTACCTAACCTCTCTGAACCTTAATGTTTTTCACCTCTGGTCTTCCTTGAGGTCACGGTGTGGACCGAGAGGTGGTTGATTATATACAAAGCATCTGGCTCGTAGGAAGTGCCCCAGGAGAAAAAGGCAGATGTGGACTGAGCCCCAAGGCCTGGGCCCTGCACCGTCACCTTCTCCAAGCCCGTGGCTCAAAGAGGAGAGTCCCCAGCCCTGACTTTCCCCATCCATCCGTCCCCACCTCTGGCCCTTCCTCCTCGCCCCCTCGCCTGCTCACCCCTCTGCCGGCATCTTCTCCCTGCTCTGGGACGGTCGGTCCGTCATTGCGCTGTCTGCCCCCGTGCAGACTGCTCCCGCTCTTATCAAAAGGCACCCAGGAACCGATTTGCCGGCTCCTCCTCCCAGTCCCCAGCTCCCTCCCTGCCTGCTTCCAGCCTGCTTCCCAGACAGAAGGGAGACAGAGATAATGAGCCAGGCTCCTCCGAGCATAGCAATGAAGATAAACAGTCATGTTCACCTGATGAGCGATCCGAGAGGACTGCACAGAGGGTGGTGACGAGGCATTGCGAGGATGGATGATGGCTATTCAGAGGCTGGTGACACTTGGTCCCCGGCAGGGCGTGCTGGGCGGGGGGGGCTTCCCCCGTGCGCCTCCGTCCTTGCTGAGTTACAGGGGCTCTGTGGATGCGGCAGCGTGGCAGGGTGGGAAAGCAGGAGACGAACTCAAGTGCCCATTCTGCTCCACACATCTGTGTGGCCCTGAGTGAGTCGCTGGCCACTTTGGGCCTGTGTGACCACATCTGTGTCACGCCGCCTCTCTGTGTGCCAGGCCCTGGGATCCAGCGGGGAACCCCACCC
>PVHT021183646.1:9769354-9786698 GCA_004024745.2 Catagonus wagneri
CATGTGGAGGTTCCCAGGCTAGGGGTCTAATCGGAGCTGTGGCCACTGGCCTGCGCCGCAGCCACAGCAACGCAGGATCCGAGCCGCATCTGCAACCTACACCACAGCTCACGGCAACGCCGGATCGTTAACCCACTGAGCAAGGGCAGGGATCGAACCCGCAACCTCATGGTTCCTAGTCGGATTCGTTAACCGCTGCACCACGACGGGAACTCCTGGGGTGCCCTTCTTGAAGATGAAGAGGACTGAGCCGGCGAAAGAGGGGTGAGGAGGGCAGGAGGGCAGAATGATCCAGGCTGCGCAAGCAGCGTGGAGGGACTGAGGGAGAAGGAAAGATGGAGCGTGAGCAGGAAGGGGGCGGTCAGACCATTCCTCGGGGCAGGGAAGGCCGATCTTGGTTTTTTTTTTTTTTTTAATTTTTAAAAATTATCATTGACTTACATTGTTCTGTCGATTTGTACTGTACAGCACAGTGACCCAGCCATACATATATATACATTCTCTTTCTCATATTATCTTCTCTCGGGTTCTATCACAAAGGATTTTTTTAATAAAATGATTTATAGACTATTTTATTATGAATACAGTTTAAAATAAACTACAAAATTATAAATAAAATAGATTAATTTTGTCCTACAGAGGGGGCAGTCACTGGATGGGTTTTAAGCAGAGAAGTGTGACTCTGGATGGAGAAGGACTGGGGAGAGTGAGAGGAGGTCGGGAGACCAGGTAGAGGCCACTGCGGTGGCAGTTCAGTGGCCGGGGCGGCTCCCGCGGGCGTCTCGCAGAGCCTGATTGAAGCCAGCACTTGGAGTAAAGGTGTCTGTATATAAAAATGCCAAAGCTGGGAGTTCCCGTTGTGGCTCAGTGGGTTATGAACCCGACTAGTACCCATGAGGATGCGGGTTCGATCCCTGGCCTCGCTCAGTGGGTTAAGGATCCGGCATTGCCGTGAGCTGTGGTGTAGGTCGCAGATGCAGCTCAGATCTAGCGTTGCTGTGACTGTGGCGCAGGCCGGCAGCTACAACTCCGATTAGACCCCTAGCCTGGGAACCTCTGTATGCTGCAGGTACGGCCCTAGAAAGGAAAAACAGAAAAAGCCGAACCTGAGTTACCAACAGTGACTGGCAGAATCGCCTCACTGGAAGAGACCCCAGTGCCCTAACTGGAGACTCTTTGTGAACGTGTGACCCGGGCCACACGGCTCCATGACGTCGGGCCCCTGCCGTGTCCACGATCGGGCCTGGACTCGGGCAGTGGCCCAGAGGATGAGGGGGAATGGGCTGAGCCCAGACCTGTGCGGGAGGCGGAGGCTGCCTGGGGCTGCCCCGCGATATGTGGGCTGTCGTTTGGGTGTGGGGGCGAGAGGCACTGAGGGCCACCCCAGGCCGGCGGGCAGCAGCAGCTGTCACTGTTCATGACCTCGGTGTCCTTCTCACAGGGTCCTGCACTAGGTTCTGGGGGACACACTCAGGCCCCCCAGTGCCTTCTCTGCACGCCACACGGGCCACGCAAAGGGCAGCCCCCTCTGTCTGCCTGTCCTCGGGGCCCAAGGTGGGGCCCCGTTTGACTTCACACGGAAACCTGGGTCTGCCCTGGTCCTGACTGTTGTCACAAGCCTGTGTGCGCACACGTGCCCTCTCGGCCGCCCACTCATACACGCCGTCTCTTACACACATCCACACACTCTCATTCACCCAGGCCCAGTTCCACCGTCTTGAGTGCACACTGCCCCGCAGCCCCCATGGCCTGGCACCGGGCTGAGCACCCCCCCACCCCCCACCGCCCACAGTGGCCCTTAGGGCTTGCCACTGCTGTGGCGCAGTTCCCATTCTGATCCCAAGTCCCCTGCCAGGTCCAGGCCTGCTGGCACTGTCCAGCGGCTACCACGGAAAGTGGCTTTTCCATCCCTGCCTTGCAGCCTGGATCCCGATGGGGTCTCCTGCCCGCTGGTCCTTGGTGAGCCTCCCATGAGCACCCTGCCCAGGGCGACACTGGGGAGGGGGAGGGGATGGGTCAGGAGGCACCGCTGGTACAGGGCCTGGAAACCTGATCCAGGAGCGGGGAATGCTGCTCCAGTGCCCACCCCCAGTCTGTTGTGGGAAAGAGCAGGCGCCAGCCTGCAGGGCCACTGCCACGTCTGCCCGCTCAGCTCCTCTCCCGTCTTCTCATCTCCACTGGGACGTCTCTCCCTACTCCTCTCCAGCCTTGACCTTTCTGCGTCACTGACCCTGCCCGTGTCCACAGACGGGCACCATCCAGAATGGACCCATCAGGGCCTCATCCTTCGGGTCACAGTGTCTGGCTCAGGGAGGGATGCAGGCTCTGGAAGTGGCTGCCGGGGCCGGGGTCCTGGCCCCACCGCTGACGTGCACTGTGATCTTGGGCGAGCACGTAACTTCCCTGTGCCTCGGTTTCTTCATCTACACAATGGAGAGAATAATAATCTCCACTTCATAGGGTTGTTGAACAGACAGAATCATATAAAGGGTTCAGCACAGAGTAAGTGCTCGTAATCACCAGCTGTGGGTATTAATAGGACTAAATTTGGGGCATTTTGATGGAGTGACTGCGAAAGAGAAGCTTTTTTTTTTAACTGCTATTGCTGAACGTACTCCCTGAATTGCAGGAGGAATCTTGCCATCAGGAGGGAGGGCCTGCCTGGTTGTGAATCCAGCACAAAGGAGAGCAGTGCTCAGAGACGGGGAAAGAAGGACTTAATCCAGATGGAAATCACTTGTGTTCCTTGATCCAGCTATTCCTGAAGACCTACCCTGGGTTATTTAGGAACATAATCCAGTCTTTGGGATTTTTTTCCTTCCTCTTTTTGCTTAAGTTACTTGAGCTGGATTTCTATCATTTGTAACAGAAAGAATCTTAATGAGTATCCACCCACCCACCCACCCATAAGTCCTAGCTGTGTGGGCTTAGACACATCACTTTCCTCTCCAAGACTGAGTTTTCGCATCTGTAAAATGGGTATTTCATCACCTACCTTATGGGCGGTTTCAAGGATGAATGGGCAATCCATGTACCAAAGGCAGAGGAGGGGCTCAGTATATCTCCCTTCCACCCCGTCCTTCCTAACTGCCTTTATGCTGCCCCATCCCCGCGCAGGTGCACCTGGAAATCCAAGGCAGGATCCACTCCCACCCACCCGCACCCCCAGGCCTGGCTCCTTTCAAATAGCAGAATTCGATTTGTACAGCCTTTATTGTTTCTCCATCATTTTCCAGAAGAATGGTGTCATTCAAGGGCCACAAGGGATGGGGGGAGTAAAAAATAACATAAACAAACTGAACAGAAAGGCAGGAGGGCGGCGAGAGGGGCTGAGATTGGGTGTTCAGGGCCAGAGGGGGAAGACCCGGGCAGTCAGAGCCTCTTAGCTTTCAGCCACCAGCGTGGAGAATTCTGCCAAAGAAAACAACAAAGGTGAGTCAAAGGTGGACCGTGCAGCAGAGGCTGGCCGGGACCTGACCACTGGATCTCCTGCTTGGTATTTTCTCTTGATTTTCAAGTCTGCTGCAGAAGGAAGAGCCGGAGTGATGGAGGGAGTGAGCGTGGGGATGAATGAATGAATGAAATGGGTTGGGAAACGAGCCTACCATATATTTTGCTTCACAAGGTCATGTCACCCACCAGGTCATGTCACCCGCAATGTTGTCATGTCACCCACAAACTGTCAGTCATAATAACCACAGTAATAATAGAGATGATAGTTTTCTGAGTGTTTTATCACATGCCAGCCACTTTTCTAAGCGCTTCGTACACAGTATCTTATTTGACTCTGACCAGAATCCTATCGTGTACATTTCAGTATCATCTCCTTTCCACAGATGTGGAAACTGAGGCTCCGAGTCCAGCAATGTCTACATGGTCGCACAGCTAGTAAGCAAAGCCAGGATTCAGATCCGGGTGTGTCTGACTTCGGACCCTGACCTCTTTCGTGTTTTTTTTTTTTTTTCCTTTTTAAGGCCATACCCACAGCACATGGAAGTTCCCAGGCTAGGGGTTGAATTGGAGCTGCACCCCCTGAGCGGAGCCAGGGACCAAACCTGCGTCCTCATGGATATGAGTCGGGTTCGTTCCCACTGCGCCACAACAGGAACTCCGGACTCTGACTTGCTTCTAGCCCATGAGGACCCCCAGCAGGATCTAAGAAGACACAGAGTCCTAGGCCCTTGCCCGGGAATTTCTGATTTAGAAGGTCACAGATAAGGAATGAGTTATTTTATTTGTTAAAAAGATGATTTTTTTTTTGTCTTCTTAGGGCGGCACCCATGGCATATGGAAGTTCCCAGGTAGCTAGGCATCAAATTGGAGCTGTAGGCGCTGGCCTACGCCACAGCCACAGCAATGCCAGATCCTTAACCCACTGAGCAAGGCCAGGGATCAAACCTTCGTCCTCCTGAATGCTAGTCAGATTTGTTTCCGCTGAGCCATGATGGGAACTCCCTAAAAAGCTGATTCTGGTGAGCAGCCAGCTTCAGGAACCACTGTCTGGTTCTGAGCACGTGACCTCTGCACGCAGCTCAGAGGGGTAAACACGTGCACGGGGGCTCAGAACGAGCTGGGCTCTGTCTTACCTAGCTCTTCATTTACCTTCCCAAACACTTAGGGAACTGGGAGCCATTGTCCCCATTTTATGAAAGGGAAAACTGAGGCCCAGAGAGGAGAAGTGACTTTTCGGAGCCTCCAGGTTGTAAGTGGCTGAGAATTCGAGCTCTGGAAGCCAGGCCCCTCTAGGTCGGCTTGCCTGCGAGTTCACGGCGGGCCCCTCCCTCCCCAGCAGTGTCCGTAGGCCCTGCTTCGCCTTGACTTAATTAAAGACGTCAGAGACTGATGATGGCACCAGGGGGCGATCAGGCATCCTACTGAATCCAAATCCACAGAAATGAACCAAGGGATGGGCCTAGCCAGGTGAGAGGAGATGAGGGGCGGGGAGGGGGCAGAGGGCGCGGAGAGGGTCCCTGCAGCACAGGAGCTTCTGGTCTATTAGGGTAAGAAGACCGTATCTGGCAGAAAGCGATCTGTGCCGCTGGCCTTTTCACTGAATCTCGAGCACGCCGAGGGCATTTGCACCCCAGGATCTTGGCACCTGCTGTTCTCCCTGCCTGGCGTGCTCTCCGGGTTTGCTCACAGCTAGCTCCTTCTCACCTGGTCTCAGCTCAAAGGTCACCCCTCAAGGTGCACCCTGTGGTGCAAGTGGTGACCCACTCCTACCACGATCCTCTTTGCTAACACCATTTTTTATTGAATTCATGGCACTCACCACTCTCAAAATACTTCTGAGTAAATTCTTGCTCATTCACCTGCTGTCTGCCTCCCTCCTTGAAGCATAAGGTTGCAGCTCCCACTCTCCTTGTTCCCTCCATCCTACAACCTGGATGCACAACTGACACCAAGGAGGCCACGTGTGTTTGTGAAGAGCTGTGAGAGGCACAACGCCTTCGTGTTCACAGGGAGAAGAGGGGCCTTCTATTTAAGGCATCGACAAAAGCTTCAGAGGAAAGGTGGCTTCTGATTGTGGCCTGTAAGAAGATGCAGGGGAGTTCCCACTGTGGCTCCGTGGTAATGAACCTGACTAGTATTTGTGAGGATTCCGGTTCAATCCCTGGCCTCATTTGGTGCGTTAAGGACCCGGTGTTGCTGGGAGCTGTGGTGTAGGTCACAGATGCAGCTCAGATCTGGTGTTGCTGTGGCTGTGGCTCCGATTCAACCCCTAGCCTGGGAACTTTCGTATGTTGCACCTACAGCCCTAAAAAGCAAAAAAAAAAAAAAAAAAAAAAAAAAAAAAGGTAGGACTTCCCTGGGAAAAAGCGGATGATGGAGGGGTTGGAGGGGTGAGGACTCAGAAGACAGGACACAATGGGGCATACTGGGGAAAGACCCAGTAGCCGTGCTGCACTGTCCACTTGCATGATAGGATGAGCTCAGCTATAGAGGCCTGGGCCCCCAAATCTGGCTCTTCCTCCACTCATTGGCTGTGTGACCTCTGACAAGGCGCCTTGCCTCTCAGAGCCTCACTGTCATATGTGTCTCTACTTCTTGAGTTAGAGACAGCAGAAGAGATCTGCTGTGGCACAAAGGGTTAAGAACTTGACTAGTATCCACGAGGACGCGGCTTTGATCCCCGGCCTTACTCAGTGGATTAAGGCTCCAGCATTGCCTCAAGCTTCGGCGTAGGTCACAGATGTGGCTCGGATCTGGCGTTGCTGTAGCTGTGACAAAGGCCTCAGCTACAGCTCTGATCCAGCCCCTAGCCAAGGAACCTCCATATGCTGCAGGTGCGGCCGTAAAAAGAAAAAAAGAAGGCGCACTGGATACAGGAGCCCGTCTGCCCCTGTTCCACGTCCTCTCAGCTGTGGGGGCTTGTGTGCTGGTTGGAAGGGACACTGCTCAGCAACCAGGTCTTCTAGACCTTTGCGGAATATTTGTCTTAGCAGAGTCTTCTCTGTTGTTTTTCTCTCCAGGAGACAGGACAGAAGGCATTTGCCACCCTTTCCAATATATGTCTCTCTGAGATGCCATGTCCCCAGCCTGCCGGACACTAGGGGCCTCAGGTAAGTCCCCATCGCCCCTGGAGACTCGGGGTTGTGCTGTGGTGGATGTTGCCTTGTTTGCTGGGAAGGCACCCTCTGGGCATCGGCTCCCGCATCTGCCTGTGGAGTGAAGGGGGTGGGCGGTGACAATGCCTGGTGAGAGACAGATGAAAAACTGGGTGTGAAGTGGCTCCAGACAGGCCACGAGAGGATTCCGGGGCTCCCCTGAGGGGTGTCCCACCCTCCCCGTGGTTGGTATGAAGCCCATGTTGTAAAGCCCTCCCTGTGTGATCTCATCATTGACACCGTTACATAAAATGTTGACATTGGGGATGCTGGACGCGGGAGCGACAAAAGTCCCTGTACTATTGTTAGAACCCTTGTGTAAAGCTATAATAAGTTAAAAATGCAAAAGTGAGGGCGTTTCCATTGCAGCTCAGCGGGTTATGAACCTGACTATTATCCAAGAGGATGTGGGTTCGATCCCTGGCCTTGCTCAGTGGGTTAAGGATCTGGCATCACTGCAAGCTGCAGCATAGGTTGCAGATGTGGCTCAGATCTCAAATGGCAGTGGCTGTGGCGTAGGCTGGCAGCTGCAGCTCCAATTCGAACCCTAGCCTGGGAACTTCCATATGCTGCGGGTGCAGCCCTAAAAAGCAACAAAACAAAACACAAAAAACTTTAAATTAAAAAAAAATAAAAATGAAACAGTGAAAAAACAAAAAACACCTAAACCAACAATGTGCTACCATCGTTGAAATGACCCGCCACTGACCCCCCCCCCACCAGGTGGAGGGCTTCTCACCTTTCTGGGGTCCCCCAGGGAAATGGACATCACCCTGCCCTCCTGTCCCCAGGTAGTCTCCAAGGACAGGAAAGGCAGGTGGCCTGGATGTGGGGACCTGGTTAGAGACTCAAAGTGGGAGAGAGGGAGGTCCTCCTGCTGGGCCTGAAGACCCCGAGAACCACGGGCCGAGCATTTGATTGTAAACACTCTAAAATCCCCTCCCTCGGGGCGAGTGCTAGGGCTTCTCAGCCACAGGTGCCTCTGATCCTGCAGCGCCTCACTAAGGCAAGCGGTTCTTTTGAGATGTTTTTAATTGTCCGTACTCTGATCCATATTGTCCATGTCTATAGAATTTAAAAATTCGGAGTTTCCCTTGTGGTTCGCCGGGTTAAGAACCCAACATAGTGTCCGTGAGGAGGGGGATTCGACCCCTGGCCTCGCTCAGCGGGTTAAGGATCCAGTGTTGCTGTGGCTGTGGGATAGGCTGGCAGCTCCGGCTCCGATCCGATCACTAGCCTGGGAACTTCCATATACCGCAGGTGCGGCCGTAAAAAAAAAAAAAATAAAAGAATTTAAAATCCTTCTTTATTGAGCACCTGCATGGGAAGCATTTCGCATTTATCATCTCAGGAGGTTCCCATGGTGGAGACACTTTTGCCTGCCTGTTCCCGATGGGGAAACTGAGGCCCAAGAGTTAAGCTGCCTGACCAAAGATCACACGGCAGATGTGATTCAAAGTTCCTTCTTTACCTTGGAGGTTTCCCACCTACTTTAACTTAGGTCCGGAGTGACACATGAGCCAGCTCAAATATCGCCACCCCCATGACTGTCATTAGCCGTCTTTTATTTACTTGATGGTATTTGGCGTTCTCTAAAATGATTTTATTCGTGCACTTATTTTTGTCAGCCTCCCCGTAGCAGAATGGAAACTCCAGGAAGGCAGGGAGCCCTGTCTCTCTTGTTCACCACTCTCCTAGTAATAGAACAGACCTGGCCCCCAGCAGGTGCTCGGAACCAAATGCCAGATGAGTGGATGGATGGGCAGATGGGCAGATGGATGAATGGATGGAATGGCTCCCTGGTCCTCCTCGGGGTTCAGCAAGTCCCTACTTACTGCGTGTAATTCTCACAACTGCGCTGGGAGGTGACAGGATGGATGGTTCCCATTCTAGAGATGGGGAAGTGGAGGCCTGGCAAGGTCAAGCGTCAGGGTCACGGGGAAAAGAAGGAGCAGGGGCTGGAGCTGGCCTGCGGTCTCGGGATCAGCCCCTCCATGAAGGTGGAGAGGCCGTTCCTGAAGGGCGCTAGCGTTCCAGATCAGGTGGAAGCACACACTCCCTCCGGCTCCAACCTGCCATTTGGTCTGGAAAACTGGCCAAAGCCGGTGTAGCCTGTCCTTGGGCGCCACGTTGCTCTGTCCTGGGATAAAGGAGACACGAGTCCGTGCGCCGACACCAGAGTGATTCGTGGAGTGATTGGCAGGAGGGGAGGTTGGCTCTTAGCATTTCCTGACCCCCACCGACCCCCAATCGTGACCTTCGAAATCCCCGGCGGCTCATCGGCAAAGAGCCTGGCCATCGTTTTCACACCAGAGAGCATCCGGGACACTCAGCGTGAGGGCACCAAGGGGCGCTGACCAGGGGACTCCGGAGTGGCGGAAAGTCCGGCCTTTTGGAGCCTGCCTGTGGGAGATGCTTCGGATGCATTTTCAAAAGCCTCTAAAATCACAGCCCTGGGACCCACTCTGAAGCAGCCAGAGTGTCACAGTGGCCATGTACCCCGGCCTTGTGCAGAAAACACAGGATTCTAATTTTGTCCTCCCACAACCTGGAGCTGGGCACTTTGGAGACAAATCCAGTGCAGGGGTCACCTCCTCTGTATCTTTTTTTCCTCCCTCGGGGCAGAGCTCTTAGGGACCAGCCAATTAACTAACAACCCTCCTATCCAAAAAAAGACTCCGCTAAAACGTCCAGGTCTCTCCTTAGAGAAAAACAGATGAGCAAGCCTGCAGCGACCCTGTTAGGTCTAGGTCAAGTGCTTTGGCAGTAGGGTGCTGGGCTGGGGAATGCCGTCAGAGGACGGGGCTCGGGTCCTGGTTCTGCACTGGTCTGAGTCCTTGGACAGGACAACTTACCCTTCCAGGTCTCAGTTTTTTTAATCTGTGCAGCCTCGGTTCTACAAAATGCCTTTGCAGCTCTCGCCTGAAATTTGGAGTAAGGGAGCTGGGAGTCAGCCCTGAACCCCCACGTCCTTCTTCCACAACCTTGGACTAGATACTTCACCTCCCTGTGCCTCAGTTTCCTCATCTGTAAAGTGGGCCTCCTTGGGTTGTTCAGAGGCAGTGGCACAAAAGCCCTTGTCACCTGCCTGATCTGTAGCCAGCACGCCACATTCGGTAACCCTTATTATCAAGATGCTTCTTTAGCTCCAGGCACTTTATTTTTTTATTTTTTATTTTTTTTTGTCTTTTTGCCTTTATCTAGAGCTGCACCTGCGGCATATGGAGGTTCTCAGGCTAGGGGTCTAACAGGAGCTGTAGCTGCCAGCCTTTGCCACAGCCACAGCAACGCGGGATCCGAGCCGCGTCTGCAACCTACACCACAGCTCACAGCAACGCCGGATCCTTAACCCACTGAGCAAGGCCAGGGATTGAACCCGCAACCTCACAGTTCTTAGTCGGATTCGTTAACCACTGAGCCACGAAGGGAACTCCCAGCTCCAGGCACTTTAAAACCAAGCCCAGGAGATGGTTGGCTGATGCCTAGGAGGAGGGCACGGGGGGAGGACTCCACAACTGGCACTGTCACCTTTATTCCTTGGCCTTGTAAGTTGCCACCCCATCCCCACCATCTCCTGTCCCACCTGGCACCTGCTGACAGCCTTCCGGCAACCCTGGAGCTGGGTCTGAATCTTGCTCCATGTCTTCCTGGCTGGGTGGCCTAAGGTCACTGCTTTGCCTGTCTGAGCCTCAGTTTTCTCATGTGTAAAATGGGTCTGATAATGTCTACTTGCAAGCTATCAAAAAGACTAGATGAGAAAATACAGAAAGATGCCTGGCTTGCAAATGGCAGCTCCTTGGATCTCCTCAGCACAACTGGCACAGGTTGGAGCTTTGAAATACCAACAACAATGACCACGAAAACCCCGACACTAAGACAGGAAGACGTAAACAGACAGGTCGTGGGAAGCACAGAGAGCAAGCAGCTGACCTGATGGAAGTTTCTGACACCATCTATCCCAACCGAGTTAGGTCCCCACCTCTAACATGCCTGACCACGGACACTCTGCCCCTCAGTTTCCGCATCTGTAAAATGGGGGCACAGAGTGACTCCTCGTGGGGTGACAGTGAGGTATGGCGCACGCAGTACCAAAGTGCCTGGCACACAGAGGGGGCTTCATGACAGCAAGCCTTATTGTTGAGGTGCCGGGGGGGTGTGCTCCAGCGGGGGGAGTCCAGCATCCTTCCTCCTAGAAGAATGCAGGTGCAGGCCCCCCTTTGCAGGGAAAGCCTCACTAGAGGTCCCTGGGACCAGCGGCGTTGTCACCCTCCAATCAGGAAGAGAGGAGAGGTGGGAGGGGGAGGGGGCAGCAGAGGGAGGACTCGGTCCCCCTCTTCCCTTAGACACTGAAATCGGCCTAATTAGTTCCGTCCCCGTCCCTGGCGCTGTGGGGATTGGACAAAATTAGAAGCTATTGACAGGTGAAAGCAGCGGCCGCTGATAGCCTGAGGTGCTGAAAGTGAGACGAACCTTGAGTCAGCGCCTGGAAGGTTCTCTCCTTGCCTCTGTCGTGATGACCAGGATGAAGGCACCGGCCTCCGGTTTATCACCTCGCCTCTAAATAGCTCCCAGGCTGGGTTGCGTATACATTGGGATTGCAAGCAGGGATCGCTTACCCACCCCAGAGGACGTGGAGGCAGAGTCATTCCGGGTCAGGCTGGGAGGAGCCGGTAAACAGTCCTGGGGGCGCCCTCTGTGCCAGGCGCTGCCCTGCGAGCCGGCCCGCGCCTTCCTCACCCGCCCTCTTGTCCCCATTTTACTTACAGGGAAACTGAGGCTGAGAGTCCCTGAGCCAGGAAGATCCTAGCCCAGGCCTGCTTGTGGCAGGATGTGTCTCTTCCACAGAGGCGGAGTCGAAGGTCCCCGGGTTCTGACTCAGGCTGGAACCCCCAGAGGCGGGGGAGGGGGGGACATGGAGAGGGGACATCTTTCTGTCCTCACTGCTGCTCCTTTCGGCAGGAGGGCAGTTAGATAAGGAGCACCGCTTGTCCTCCCTTGGCAAAATCTTATCTAGTGCAGCATAAGGCCGGAGGTAGAGGGAAGGCCCACACGAGAATAAAAGCGCGCCTCTTGCTAAGCACAGAAGCCATTTAGAACTCAGAGGGCCCAGCTCAGCCTGGAGGAGGGAGTGGCCCAGTCCGGAGACCCGGGTTCCGTTCACCAAGGCTTTGCCGCGGGACTTTGGCACTTGACGCCGGCTGGGCCTCAGTTCCCACCTCTCTCGGTGGGAATCACAGACTGTGTCCCCCAGACCCTCCTGGGCCAGGACGAGGATGCAGTGGCAGTGACAAAGGATAAAGCACAGCACACCTTGGGGCTCTGCCAGCCGCCGGGGCTGTGGGCTGGCCCCGATGCCTACATCCTGCCTGGCCTGGAAATCAGACCCTTGAGCAGGTGGCGGGCTGGAATTACAGGGAGGCAGGCAGCACGCTCCCTTTATGCTTCTCACTTTCCTCCCATCTTAGACTCAATTTCATTTCCTCTGAGGATGGCTACCCCACAACCTTCAAAGGGTTTTCAGGGAGCTTACCAGAGCAAGCACAGAAATCAAGAGGAAAGGAACCACTCCCAGAACACTCGCTAATTCCTGCCTTTGAGGGTGGTTATTTTTACCCCTGTTTTGGGATGAGGAAGTAGATGCCCAGAGAAAGGAGCAGGCTTGGCCATTCACGCTGCTGGGGGCTCGGGCTCTGAAGGTTGTATCTTCTGCCTGACTTCAGGAGTTTCAGCCCAAGGGCTTTGTCCCTCCCTCTCACCTCTCATGTTAAATACGCTACTTAAGGATAAAAGAGAACAGATTCTGCCAGAAGGAAGCAGAAAAGACCAGTGCCTTCAGGCACGTGGAACCTACTGCAAGGATCAGGCAATAATTATGACTAAATTTTTCAGCAAGGGAAGCAAAAAGCAAACTTCAGCCTCTTGAGCTGGAACGGGCTTGAAGCCCAAGAAGCTGGATCCACCAGGGGGATCAGGTTTTGGGGAAAGTGTTTAACTAGGATTGCGGGGGCGTTCAGGTGTGTATTCGGGGTGTGTGGCTCTTGCCTACAGCACGCTGGGGAAGAGGGAGATACTTGGAGTGAGAGCGTCAGGCTCGAAGCAGGACTCCAAGACTGAATAGCTGTGTGATCCTGGGCAAGTCGCCTCACTGCCCCAGGCCTCGGTTTCCTTGTCTGTACGAGGAGGGCATATCTTGTGATGCTGTTGTAAGAACTCAGGGAAGCGCCGCACAGACGGTACCCGCTCTTCCCAACAGCCTGCATGGTCCGTGCGGGCAGGTACTGGGTACGGAGAACCCAGGCTGGGGACACAAGCAGGGCGATGGAGCGTTCTGCCTGGACCTCCGAGTCTCAGTTTGGTCTCTGCTACTGAGTGCTCCTGGGCACGTTACTTCAGCGCTCAGTTTCCTCATCTGTAAATGGGAAGAAGGATGGCATCTGCTTCCTAGGATGATGCTAAGGCAGTGCTTCTCAAGGTGTGGTCCCTGGACCACGAGCGTCACATGGCGACTTAGTAGACATGTAAACGCCTGGGCCCCACCCCAGACTGAAAGGCGTCAGAACCTCTGGGGATGGGGCCTAGCCACCTGTGTTGTGACAAGCATCCCCGATTCTGATGCCAGGTCCTGCCGGAGACCCACCGTGGCGAAAGACAAGTACTTGAGAGGAAACCTGCCACTGACTAGTCCCTCCTGTTACTGGTACCTGGGTGTGGGGGCGCTTTCCAACTCTGTCCAGCTTCTCTGTCCTTTTAGGCCTTAAAATCCCTCCTTCACCTGCTCTGCTCCAGCCTTTCAAGGGTGGCCTTTGAGAATAAGCGACCACATCCATTAAAAAGTCTTTAAGCTTCTGAGAAATAGTTGCCCAGAGACGGGAAAGCAAAGGGTTATTATTAGAACTTTGTCTTTCTACCCACAATCTGGGATCCTAAAGGACCTGGTAAGTCTCACTGAACTTCAGAAGGGCAAGCAGCTAGAGATGGAGGCAGTTACCCCCTGGTTCTAGAATCCCCCATCACCTGCTACATGCAAGCCCCCAGCCCAAATGGGTCTCCACCCTTAGCCTGTGGACCTCTCCCCATACACCATACTTCCTCATCATTGCACCCCCAGAACTGGACACATACGCATTCATTCATTCATTCATTCATTCATTCATTCATTTTTTCAGCAAACTTTTCTTGTGCCCTTACTATGTGTCAGGGCTATTCTAGGTGCTGGGGCCAGAGCTGAACAAAAGGAAGTTCCTGCATTTGTCGAGCTGGACATCCATCCCCATGAGAGAAAGAGAAGCGAGCAATAAGCTGATAAAGAAAATTATCTATGGTAGATACTCTTTGATTCTGAGTGAAAGGGTGAATGAATAAATGAAGCAGGCAGCACAGGGCATGTGCTCTGAATCCAGACAGACCTAAACTCAGATCTCGACCTTGTCTCTTTCTAGGTGTGGGCATTTAGGCAAACCCTTCTCTTCTCTGAGCTTCAGTGTCCTCATCTGTAGAATGGGGACAGTGATAGTAAACTCAAAGATTAGCTAGGGAGCTTAAGTGAGTGTAACGCTAAGCACAGGGCCTGGGACACGGTAAGGGTTCCACGAAGTTGACGTCATTATTATCACTACGCAAGGTCACATAGCTGAGCCAGGTGCCAGCCTGGTCCTCTGTCTAGAGGTGTATGCACTGGGGCACCTGGGGGGTCCCAGGGCTGGAAGGGACCCCAGTGACTAGCCAGCGATGGGACGCTCAATCTTAAAGAGCAGGCACCTGAAGGTCAAAGGGGCTCTGTGACTTGCCCCAAGTCCCACTGGGAGTTGAAGGCATCTTCCAGCTGGTGGGCAGGGCTCGGGCCCTTTGGCCTGTAGAGGGAGTGGGCAGCAAAGCGGAGCACCTAAAACAGAAAATTCTGGGCCCGCAAAGGCATCTCGCTGCCTTTGGGGCGCCATCACCCCATCCTTCCTGTTGCCCTCCTGAGAAAGCACTGTGTTTGCGGGTGGATGTGGGGGCGGGCACATCGGCTCTTCCCACCTCAGAAGCCCGAGGTGCGGGCCCCACAGCCTGGGCCATCTGTTCTCACCGGCCGCTGCCTCTCTTGCCCCCCCGGTTTTGTTCTGCCCTGACTCCCAGACCCCCAGCAGGTCCGCCTGAACCTGGACTGGCTTGGCAGACAGACCTGGGTTTGAATCCAGTGTCACCCTGGGCGCCGGATTGGCTCTTTCTGCACCTGCACCTATGTCCTCTGTCATCCGAAGGTCCAGTGAGGTGACGCTGGGCACGCATCACTCACCCAGTAATAATTCCCTCTGCCTTGCCACCCTCAACAATCCAACGTCCTTGCCCCTTTCTAAACACGCACTAAACCTCCCAGCCTTTGTGCCTTCGCTGACGGATACAAACGCCTCGCCTGGACCTCCCTCCCCCTCCGTCTGCCCTCCCCGCCTGCGCGGCCCTGCCCGGGGCTCCCTCTCCGCAGCGCTTGTCTGCGCCTCCCACCTCTGCCTGGTATTACCGTGCGTCTGTGTCTGTGTCATAGAGCTGTGAGCGTCATGCAGATCAAATAGAAATAGCCTTGCAGCCGCTGTTTACTGAGCACTTACTGTGTGCTGGGCGCTGCATTCAGCACTGTCATACATCATGTCAGGGAATCCTCACAAAACCCCAGTGAGCTGTGCGATGCTTTGCCCAGTTCAAAGAAGAGGAAATCAGGGCTAAGGGGCGCCCAGCCAGGAGGTGGTGCCTCTGTGCCGGCTTCCTCTTTACCTCTCCCGCTGCCTGGCACAGGGTTTTACCCAGCCAGTGTCTGTTGGGTCTGATGGAAGAGTTGAGTTGGCGCTTTAAGATCTGAGTTGGGCAGGGAGCGGGGGAGGGAGGGAGGGAGGGAGGCGGGGAAGCCGGCCAGGAGCTGGCCTGGTTTTTCTTCATTGTGTAGGTTGCTTGTGGGCAGCCAGCCGTGAAGACCCTGCCTAGGGCTTCTGAGCTGTAGCATATTGGCTGCACATAAAAGTGGGAGGGAGGTTCAAAGGCCTGGGTTGGGGTCACAGTGGGAACCCAGCTCGGGCTGGAACTGTCTGATTAGTGTCTAGTATCTGGGGGAGGATGGGGGTGGGGGTGGGGGATGCGCCATTCATTGGAGCCACCTAGACCAGCCACCCGGTTCCCTCTTGCACCCTCCACTGTGCCGGCGCCTTTAAAACCGCCTCCCTCCTTCCCAGCCACGAGAAGGGCAGCGGGCACCGGGAGGCCCGGTGCCTCATTGCACCTGACCTTGCTAGAGTTTCTCCATTCTCCTTTCCGGCATAAAACTTTAATAAACCACGCTCCTGTGCAGAATCCTTGTACTCTTCCCCAGGCAATGTGGTGTCTAGAGCCACTTAATTTTCACAAAGAGCCCCGGAAGGTCTTAGGTTAAGATTGTGCACCCCCTTTGTCAGACACGGGAGCCTCGGTGTGGAGAAGTGATGTGGTCAAGGTCACGGCTGGTGAAGGGCAGAGAGCAAGCAGAGCATAGGGGCTGGACTTTGGAGTCCAGGTAAGAGATGCTTCTTAGGGGCCTGCTTTGCGTCAGGTATGGGCTAGATACTGGGGATAAAAGGATGAAAACCACGTAGCCCCTATTAAAAAACTAGTTAATAAACATGTATAGAGCACTTCCTCTGTGCCAGACACCGTTCTAAACACAGCACACAGGACCCCATCTAATCCTCCGACAATCCTGTCTGACGAGAATGCTCAGTATCCTCAGTTCAGAGAGGAGAAAACTGAGGCTCAGAGTAGTTACACGAAATTTTCCCAAATCACGTGGCTAGAAAGTGGCTGGGCTGGGATTTGAACCCAGACAGCATAGGTCCGGAGGCCAAGCACGGACCTACAGTTTTCTCTTAAACTGGCAGAAGAGACCATCACATGGGCTGGCACGGATGTGGCAGAGTATATCAGAAAGAGGCATCCAGACCTGTTTCAAAATCCCTGCTCCGCCGCTTAGGTCCTAGCCCTCTGAGCAGGCCAACCACCTTCAACCCCAGTGTGCCCATCTGCACAACGGAGATGATGCCCAGGGGTGCTGTGATGCTGAGAAAGATGACGCTGCTGGGATGTGTTCTGTGAATGTGGGTTAGAACGGAGAAGGGTGCGGGCTGGAGGACTACCAGCCCCCTCCCCTGTCCTGAAAGCAAAGCTCGAAAAGCGAGGTCAGGCCAGATGTTCCTTTTCCTAATTCCCAGCTGATCCCCCGTTGTTCCTGGCGCTCCCCACAATGCTGGAATGGTATATTTGGGTGAAGCCAAAACAGGTTTTGAGACTTGAAGTTACCAGACACCCGGATGAGACAAGGAGGACGGGAGATGAGGAGTTTCCATCCCTGGAATCTGAGAACGTGAGAGCCAGTAGGGTCCTTGGGGAATCAGTTGGCCTAATTGGGTTACTAATGAGAGACGGAGGTGCAGGGCAGGACAGAGAGCGCCCAAGGTCACAGAGCCGGTTTGGGTAGCGCTGGGACCAGAACCAAGGCAAAAGTGCAGGCAAAATTCAGAGAAAATCCCCAGCTCTCCTGAGTTCCTTATACATCAGGGAGAAAAAAACAAAAAAACAAAACTATTCCTCTTGGGTAATTCAAATCCAGAAAAAAATATGCCACTTTTCTTTGCCTGGCTTACATGATGGAGCTCTCATAACTAATCATTTGTCTTTTTTCCTTCTAATCTTGGGGAGTAGAGGACTCCCCCCGCCCCCTTTGACAGAGGGACAGA
>PVHT021183646.1:9786798-9807119 GCA_004024745.2 Catagonus wagneri
TGGGGAGAAGCCTTTCAGAATGAATCTGGGGGCGGGGGTGAGAAAAAGCCGGGGGGGGGGGGGGGTGAGTCAGGGCAGGGTCACCTTGCAGGAACACCCTGCATCAGGGAAGCAGGCAGCTGGGACAGGCACAAGCAGCGAGCATGCAGGCAGCTGTGCCGGGCCGGGTAGCCCGGGCTGTGTCTGTGCTTCGAGGGTGGGTGTGCAGAGAAGGACAGGCTGTCCTCAGCGCAGGGTTGACCTCACTTCAGCCGGGGCATCTGTATTCGTTTATTTATTCAGCCAGCACAGCAAACACTAAAAGTGCCTTCTCTGTGTCAGGGCCATGCTGGAAAGGGGGGAACACAGAGACGATCTTAGGAAGCCACCTGAAAAAACGGGGAGGAGGTCAGGCACTCCAAGAGAGGCCACACAGTGTGATGGATGCAATGACAGGGAGGTAGAGACAGAGCTGGGAGGAGGCACCCATCCCACCTAAGGCGAGGGGAAGAGTCGGGGCAGGTTTCTTGGAGAAGGTGATGCCTGGAGAGTAGGTTGAGGTCAGCCTCTGCACCTGTGTGCGTGCACGCACATTGGCATGGGAGGGCAGAGAAGGTTCTAGACACAGGGTACCCTTGAGGGGTGATTTGAGGGAGAAACAGGATGGATGGAGAAGTTCTTACTTGAAAGGCCTCTCTCCACACCCTCCTCCTTCCCTTTCTGACAAAATTCAAGGTAGTTTTAGGCACAGGGTGACTTAAAGCACAGCCCGGGCAGCAGATATGGGCCAGGTGGCCGAGAGGATTATGGTGGGAGGTTCTTTCTGATGTCATTTTGCATTTTCCTCGTCATCACCCCTTCTCTGCCTTGCTTCCAGGACTCCTGAACCCCCAAAGCTGGTTCTGCATCCCTGCCTTGCCCAGAAATTGCTCTATCCACCCTGTCACAGAAGGGTGTGTGTCTGCCAGACGGTGGAAGGTGCCTTTTAGAGGAATGAAAATCAGTGAAATACTCAAGGGAGCACTCTTTTGTCTTGCCTGTGGTGTTAGGCAATGAGAAAAACGGCCTCTTGGTTTGTATTAAATTATTAAGTAGCATCATTCCATTAGCCATATTAAGTGGCTATAATTTAACCTAGTTAGCTGCACTTTCTGCTGAGGATTTTATTCTACCAGAAGCAGCAGCGGTCAGGCACTGTCATTTTCGGTGAAGGGTGCAGCAAGAAGGGCAGATGGCCGGGAACTTGAAAGCAAGAGTCCCAGCCCCCACTCCCTCTCCCAGAGCCGCAGGCTGAGCGCCCCCCCCCGCCCCCGTGAGCCTCAGTTTACCCCAGCTCCTCCTCCTCAATGAAGCCACTCTTGTCTTTATCCAGGATGTGGAATACCTTCTTCACATCATCTGGGCTCTTTTTCTTCAGGCCAACCATTTGGAAGAACTTTTTGTGGTCGAAGGAGTCGACAGCTGGAGGGTGGTGGTAGAGAGGAGGGGGTTAAAATGAGGACAGAGACGGGGCCTGGAGAAGGGCGGGAGAATGGGGGTGTCCCAGCATTTTGATCAACTCCATTGGGCCGGGCCTGGGTGGGGGGAGGCGGAGTGCCTCCATGGGACGGCTGAGGGAGCCCAGGCCAGGAGAGGGGCCTTGGCCCGAGGGCACCCAGGCAGGGGTGGCAGAGGTGGGCTTGTGCCCAGATCTCCCTGGCTCCCTAGTTGGCCCCCACCTTCTGCTGTACCTTCCCCTAATGGTGGGAGTACCATGTGATGGCGGAAAGGGGCTTCCTGTTCACAGGGAAGCCTTTTGGGGGCGGGCGGGGGAACTGGAGGTGGGGGGACAGGAGGTGTGTGCACTGGGGGTGGGGGGGTGTCGACCTTTCTCTTGGCCATGGATTGTGTTGCCAGAAAATCAACACAGAAAGGACAAGTTTCTCTCAAGGTCACGCAGTGGGCGGAGGAGGGGGAGGACCCAGAAGTCCTGGCTTTGCTGCAGAAATCCTTTCCGGTGGGAATGGGGGCGGGTGTTGGAAGACTCTCCAAGAATTCCCACTTAGGTTTTTTTCTAAGAGGGAGCAAGTGGGTCAAGGAGAAGTGGGTGGGTTATCGCGGTGTCCTGGGAGGGTGGCTTCCCAGGGTTTCTGCATGCCCAGGGGAGGGGGCGCAGAAAGGAAACGGGAGCCCTTCTCCAATTTTTCTATGTCCCGAGCTCCCTTTTTAAGGTCACCCGGGAAAGGAAACAACGTTAGACCAAGTAACTTACATGCGTGTTGGGAAACACCAGGGTGAGAGAACAAGACCCAGGGATGAGGCCCCTGTGAATCCCCTTCTGCCCCGCGAGGTGACCTTGGGCAAGTTTCTGGCCCTCCCCTGCCTCATCTTCCCCATCTGGGTGATGGGAGGGAGAAGCGAGGAAAGCGGCTAAGCGCTTAAGTCCAAGGGCAGCTCAGAGAGGTGAGACTGCTGGCTTTGCCCTCCCAGCGCCTGGGGAGGCTGGAAGTTGCCCGCTGAGGATGCTCCGCGCGCGGCTGGGCAGAGCTGAGCCTCGGCTCTGGGAAGGTCGCCTCCCTCTCTCGCAGGTCGGTAGGGGGTGGGTGGGCTCTGAGCCCCGGACAGGGTACTTGGACTTTCCGGGAGCCAGCAACGAGTAGCTGGGCAGGAAGAGTCCGGTCCAGAATGGGGGTCTCGGAAAGAGGGCTTGTGGAGAAGCGTGCCCGCCTACAGCCCCCTCCAAGTGCCTGGAAAAGGAAATCCCAAGCGCTCACAAGGACCCAGAGGTCCCGCTTTCGACCCCGGTCTTCGCCCTTTGTCTGGGATCCGAATCCTGGCAGCGCGGCCACCTGGCCTTTGGCGCCCGCAAGTTTCGGTCGTCCCGCAGGGCGCGCGATCTCCCCGCCCCGCCCCGCTCCCTGCGCCGAGTCCCGCCCGGGCAGAGTTTGGGAAATGCCGTGGACCCCCTTCCACGCTCCACCAGCGCCGGGCGAGATGCGGGGGCGGAGAAGCGCTGGGGCAGACTGGCCGGGCGCGGGACTCCGCGGGGTGCGGGGACCAGGGTAGTGGATGAGGGGCCAGGGATGCGGAGGGGAGCGCGCTGCTCACCGGTAAAGGCCCCCACTGCCTTCTTGATGTCCTCAGCGTTGAGCAAGTCTGTCATCGACATCCTGCAACTGTTTGAGCGGGCAGAGCAAGTGCGAAAAGATTAAAAAGTGCTTTTCTCATCATTTCTGCTCATATGACCTGCGCTGCAGTGCCGCGCGCCGGGCGCACGCCCGCCGGCCTGGCGCAGAGCCAGGGGGCGCGGGGCTCGGCGCGCAGCCAGAGCCGTGCAGTCCAGCCGCGCCGCCGAGCTGCGCGGGCCGGGCCGGGTGGGCGGCCGCGCCATCCCGCTGCCTCTCCAGCCCAGCCCCACCGGGGGGTCCTGGGGAACCCAGGGGCTGAGGCCAGGGCCCCAGGGGAAGGGGCGCCCGCGTCACCAGCTGGATCTGGAGAGTTCTCCTGCCATCAAGGGCACGCAGGAGAAGCCAGCCTGATGCTGCGCAGGATCCCCGGACCCGCGCATCTCCCAGGATGTCCCAGCGCTTCAGGGCGAACACTGGGCGGGCAGGGGCCAGGTCTACACCTGCGTGGGCCCCTTGGCCCTGCTCCCATGCTCTCTCCACTCCTACCTCGGCCTCCTCTCTGTCTGTCCCGGATGCAAATTTATGCTGCAAAAGCCAAAAGCCGAGCACTGAGGTCTGGAAATCTGACCCACAGGACACTGGGAGGAAGTGGCACTGATAGCTGCATCTGTGCCCCACCCCGCCTCTGGCCAGGGACACGCATACTGAAAGCAATTTTTTTTTTTTTTAATTTCTAGTCTGAGTTTTCAAGGAACACTTCTCAGATCCCCACTTAGCTACTTGCTTTCCTGGACTCCTGAGCCATTCTGCAGGTGCAGACTCCTGAGCGCTGGTAAACCAGCCGGGGGAGGGGAGGGTGGGAGAAGCCACTTGCCTTTCTTTGCACCCACACCCCCGCCACCACTGGGAGACCAGAAGGCCAGTGCTTGTGGAGAGGGTGGCACCCTCAGACCACACCTCGGAGACAGCCTAAGCAGGTTTTATGGCCTGAACTTCATCTCTGGGAAATTTGACACTTCCTAATCTTTATGCAGCCTCTAGAGTGTGCCGAGCACTGGACGGGGAGTCAGGAGGCCCCAGTTCTAGATCTGCAGCTGCACGGAGGTCCCTACGTGACCTTGGGTTGTGACCTTCATCTCTGGGCTTCAGGCTCCCTCTGCTGTCTTGATGGTATTGGTGGTCCCTCAGGGTGGCATCTTGAGACTCCAGCTTTAAGGGGTGAGCGAGGGCTGCCATGGTGGCCCTTGGTGGGGGTACTGGGGAGAGCAACCCCGCTGCCCAGTAGCTCAAGTTGCCTCTCACTCGCTGTCAGCACTGTCTCCCTCAGCTGGGCGCTGGATGGCTGCCCTTCCTGGAAACCTTAGGATGCTGCTGGCTCCGGCCAGCCCCCTCCCTGTGAGTCAGCTCCTTCAGGTGACAGCCCGCTAGCTGACTTCCAGGTCACCGAGGCTGCGGCTCCTGCCCTGGTCTGTCTCCGTGGGAGGCCTTCCCCGGACCCCTCAGCTGCCCCTGCTGCCTCTGCCCCCGGCTGGGCTGTCGACTTGGAGATGCTGAGCTTCTGTGCCAACCTACCAATCCCGGGCTCAGCTCACTCCAGAGGCCTCGTTGCAGAACCTGCTTCTGCATCTGAAGGATCCTTCTGCTGTGCTCGTGGGGAAACTGAGGCCAGAGAGAGTCGGTAAGTGACCTGAGAACACACAGGAAGGCAGTGGCCCAGAGGGAGCCGCTCTCGGGTCGGCCGACTCAAGTTCAGCAGCCCAGTCCGTGGAGCTCCTCCAGTGCTCAGGACCCAGCCCTATCAAGTCCCACGTGTCTGAGCCGCAGAGTGCCTCCCGCAGTCCCCGAACACTGACCCCTGTGGCAGAGGCTGGAACCTCACCAGAGACCCTTCCCTCTCCCTCCTTCCTCCACCTCTCCCTGCTGTAGAAGCCGCGCATCAGCTCGACGCCCTCTCTAGGCCGCCGTCCACCCAGCCCAGAGCATCAGATGATGTCACTGGGTCAGCCTGTCCGCGTTCCCTCCGCCTTCCTCCTGCCTGCGCTGAGGGCACGGGCCTCCTTCCCTGAACCCGTGGATGTCCGGCGCTCCCTGTCTCGCTCTACAGCCGGGAAACCCGAGGCCTAACCAGGGGGAGGCATGGGCCTCGGGTCATGCCAGGAGTCAGGATGGAGACCCCAGGAACTATACTCCAGAGCGGCCCACCTCGGCACCGCCCCTCCCGGCCATGTCCCTGGAGGAGGGGACGTGTGGCTGTCCCCTTCCAGCTGGCCTCCTTCCCTCCGCATGCCTCCATCCTCCTCCTGCCACTCACCTCCGGTGGGGGTGCAGGGCTGGGACCCCGCACTGAAAGGCTCAGCCGGTGGGAGGTCCTGTCAGGAAGTGAGCCTGGTGGTGGGATGGCCCCCTATATAGGCCTCTGCTCTGGCTATTTTGGGAGGTGGCACTCCCCTCTGCCGCCGGCCCTCTCCCCTCCCGGGGTCAGGTACTTCCCAGCCGTGGTGCTGGGTGTCTGTATCACATTTACCCTGCCGGGCCCATCGAGCCGGGCCTATTAATAGCCCTTGGCCCCTGCCTCCCTCCAGCACCCAAAACTGAGGTGCAGGCAGGGCTCTCCTCTTCCACGAAGCCTTCCAGGACCACTTTCGATGGCAGTAACGTTCCCAGCCTCCAAGATCCTACAAGGAAAGGAAGAGAAAAAGCCGGCCGAGGGAGAGAGCAGGAATTGTCTTCCATGCGTGAGGCTGGCCTGGGTTCCTGTCCGCACACCGTCTTCTCATTGCAGCCTCCCAGTGTAAGCCTGGCCCCTCTTTCATGGGGGACGGAACAGAGCGCAGAGATATTAGGGATTCTGTGATTTTTATTTATTTACTTATTGCCTTTTGGGGCCGCACCTGCAGCATATGGAAATTCCCAGGCTAGGGGTCGAATCGGAGCTGTAGCTGCTGGCCACAGCCACAGCCACAGCCATGCCAAATCCAACTACACCACAGCTCGTGGCAATATCGGATCCTTAACCCACTGAGCAAGGCCAGTGATTGAACCCACGCATTTGGGTTTGTAACCTGCCGAGCCACAACAGGAACTCCCTGGATTCTATGATTTATTAGCCAAAGCTAGAGACCTGGAGCTGGAAGTGGACCCAGCAGTCTCAGGGGATGAGCTAGTGCCTGCCAGAGACACGATCTGCATGTTCTCTGACCAATTCCTTCCTCTCTTTGCATCTTACTTGTAAAATGAGCTTCATCGGGGCAAGCTTGACTCTGTAGATGGGCTGGGGGATCCATTAAGCCCCTGAAATTACATTCTGAAAGTCACGTGCAAGGGCTCTTTTGTGAAGCAAAGGCCCACAGCTGTCATGTGATTCACACAGGGCTCTCTCGTGTGGTCTTTCTTGGATTGGAGAGGACCGTGCAAAGGGTGTGTTTGGAAAAGCACGAGTGAATTAATGAATGTAACACATATTTATGGAGTATCTAGTATGAACGCCATGGAAGTTTCCCCTTCTCGTCCCTGGGCTTGAAAAGAATCTCCAGGGTGCTGACATTGTCAACGGTGTGATCCAGTCCTTGACCGTGACATTGGGAGGCTCTGTCTCCAGGCAGAGGCGGATGGGGAGGGAAGCTGCACCAGTCCTTTGCTGAGCATCGGCTCCAGGGGTGAAGGATCGGCAGGTGGACTGGATGGGGAAGCTGGCACTGGAGCCCAGATGTGGGAGTCTGGACTAGGATGATGGTAGTGGCACTGGGGGGAGTGCAGATTTAGGGTAGCATCTCCAAGGTGGCTCCCCCAGACTTGGGGGCTGTGATGAACAAGATGAACAAATTCAAACTGACTCTAAATTTTCAAGCTGGGGTTCATTGGAGAATGGTGGTGCTGCTTGTGAAGGTGGTGTGTCTGGGGAGAAAGTGGTACCCAACTGGGGTTGAGAGGTCTAGGATGTTCGGACTGGAATCGGCTCCATAGTCCTAGACTACAATTGGGTGAAGACACAAGGGCCAATGTGAGAGATCCAAATCATGCAGTGTAATGCATGAGCCAGGAACATGTGCTGGCTTTAGGACACCTGGAGGATGTTCTGGTGGAGATTCCCGTGAACTCTGAACTCTGGGGAGAGTTCGAGCTGGACACAGCTATTTGGTGGTTATCAGGAAGGTCAAGGAGTTGAAGTCCCAGACATAGCTGAGCTCTGGGAGGTAGGACTGCAGCTATCTTGAGGACCAGTCCTCAAGGAAGATCCCTGGCCAGGGTCTGGGAAAATAATCAGAATGCTGTGCCAGGGACAACGTACGCTGCATCATGTTTTTGTCCTTGTCATCCCCCCCCCCCCACACACACTTAAAAGGCAGGCATTGTCTTTGGGATTTTCCTAATGAGGGAACAGTCTCAGAGAGGTTAGGTGAATTTCCTGAGGTCACAGAGCAGAGGTGGAACGTAAACCCAGATCTCTCTGACCCCAAAGCCTTTGCTCTTTACAACTCTTCCGGCTTGCTTCTTGATAAGACCTACAGAAGATACGTGCTGAGGGCAGTGCCCCTCCCCCACCACGAGTGCCTTCTCAGGATGGCTTCTTCCCTGTCCCCATAGGTCTTCTTCATGTATGTGTAATGAAGCAGATCTAGATGGGCTGGGCCATATTGTGTGATGCATTTATTGAGGACCGACTGTGTACTTTGTGCTTTACGCACATTATTTCCTTTTACCCTCATGATAGCCTTCAGAGGTTTAAAGAAATAGAGTCTCAGAGAGGTTTAGTGACTTGTCCAAGGTCACGTGGCTAGTAAGTGAGACAGCTAAGACTTCAATCCAAGTCTTTCCAGGAGTTCCTGTTGTGGCTCAGCAAGTTAAAAACATGAATAGCATCCATGAGGATGTGGGTTGGATCCTTGGCCTTGTTCAGTGGGTTAAGGATCTGGTGCTGTATGAGCTGAGGTGTAAGTTGCAGATGTGGCTCGGATCTGGTGTGGCTGTGGCTGTGGCCAGCAGCTGCAGCTCCAGTTCGACCCCTAGCCTGGGAATTTCCATATGCCACGAGTGCAGCCCTAAAACAAACAAACAAACAAACAGTAAATAAATCCAAGTCTTTCTAATTCTGAAGCATTTTTCCCCCACAACACTTGAAAGTAGAGTAAGGATCTTCTAAAGCCTGAATAGATTATCTTGAAACACCCAGGTTTTGTTTTGTTTTGTTTTGTTTTTGATTTTTGCTCTGAATCTGTACTAAATCAAGCAATCATAACTTTATTAGTTTGCTTATACAAAGGCCTTGATGATGGAGAACAGGTTTATCAAGCAGACCTTTTTTCACTGTAAGTTACAGAAAGCCTAACTCAGGCTGGATTTATTCTATAACTGTGTTTGGTGTTGAATATCAATTAGACTTATTGTGGTGATTATTTTGCACTATGTAGAAATATTGAATCACTGTTATACACCTGAAACTAATATAATGTATGTCAATTATACCTAAATTAAAAAAAAAGAAACATTCCATGCCAAAAAAAAAAGGCAAAAAAAAGGAGATTTATTGACTCATGTGACTGATAAGTATAGGAAGCTTCAGGTATGGCTTGATCCAGAGCTCAACAGCTGCCATGAGAATGCTGTTCTATTTCAGCAGTGCCTTGTGCTTCATTGGCCATCTTCTCAGACTGGCTCTCCCTTGAAGTTTACAAGACTCCCCCGCAGTGCTATAAACATTCAGGTCCAAGTCCTGTGGGGATAAAGGAGTTCATTGCCCTGATATCTTGATCAAAAGCCCCAGAATTGAGTTTTAGTGACTGTGATTAGCCTGGTTTGGTCACATACCATCCCTGAAATGGTCACTTCCAATTGCAGGAGTGGCCAGGCCTGGGCTGCAAGGCATCTTTATGTCAACACCATGGGAACTGTGTGGGGAGGAGGTAGTGGGTTCTGGGGGGTCAAAGTCGTGAACTCTTCATTGTGTGAGTGTCTGGGAGGTGGGGGGCACCCAAGCGTTCCAGGCACTAGGGTTTGTGCCCCAGGTCCTTGGGGAGTTTGATGACAGTATCCAGTGAACTTCTAGAGAAGGATGCTCACTGGGACCCGAAGTAGCCTTTCTGAACTTGAGATCTCCAGCCCCATCCTGACCCTTGTGAGGCCTAACAAGCAGCTACTTCCATCCCCGCGGGACTCTGTTGAAAGGGAGCATGAGTATCCAGTGGAATTTCCTCCTAGATGCAGGGTTTCTTCTTCTGACCAGTGTTGAGATGGCTGGATAGAGTGATGGAGGTCGCGTCCCCACATTGACCTTGGCTTTTCTATCCCCTGGACCCCAAACTGTGCCTGGCCTTCAGCTGAACACTTCCACGTATACGTTACTTAAGTGGATCCCATTATCCTCCTTCTACAGAGGACAAAAAACCTGAGGTCCAGAGAGGTCAAGTCACTTGCCCAAGGTCACACAGCACGCAGAGATCCGAGCCTGGTCTGTCGGCCTCTACTCCTGTCTGGCGCTCTCTCCCAAGCTTGCTCTGGCCTCCCAGCTGGTGGAGGGAAGGAGGCCAGCGTGTGTGGGTCAGCAGTCTCCTAGCTGCCGTCTGCCAGGAGACGGGCATTCAGCTGTCAGCTTCGCTGGTGATATTTCATTAGTTCACACTATTTCCACCTGCTGAGGCTGAGAACAGGATACAGAGTTCCTCACATCCAGGGCCCTGGCGGGCTGGGTGGAGGCTGCAGGATCTAATGATATTTATGAAGTCAGTCCTGGGAGCTGATGAGTACTCACTCCAAGGGATCTTGGCTCCATTCCTCACAGCCGGACCTTGAGCCTGTGGCCTCGTATCCTCTCCCGCCTCTCACCTGTATTTAAGCACAGTATCACCCCTGAGAGAGGCCAAGGGGTTAGAGGGGCCCCGTGGGTGACATGGGCACGCAGGTGGACAGCCTTGGGTCCCTGCCCTGGCTCCTGCCACTTACCCGCTGTGTGGCCTTGAGCCAGTCGCATCGCCTCTGGGCCTGGGTTTCTTCATCCGTAAAATGGAGCTGAAGAGGCAGCCGTGGTGAATAGTAAATGAGACCCTGTCTGAGTAAGGGACACAAAAGTCCCACACAAATGATAATCAGGATGGTTATCATTGTAAGAGATTTACCCTTGACCCAGTCCTGCCACTGAGAGGACCCCAGAGGAGGGGCTTCGTGGATAGAAAGTTGGAGAACCAGGGAGGGCCCGCCCCTTGACCACTCATGGCTTTCCCAGGAAGGTCTCTGAGACCAGCGTCCTAGGCGGGGAGGTCAGGAGCTACCAATAAGAGAGGAGGAAGAACTGCAGGATGTGAAAGGTGGAAGGGCCTGAGGCCCCGCAGGACCAGGGTGATCCAAGACGGGTCTGGGCCCCTGGCAGGTGGGCTGGGGCTGGGGCTGTACAAGCCCAGGTGATCATGGCTCCCGGCCACCCGAATTTGTGTCCCTTCCTTGAAGACTTCACGCCATCTCAGTGGTGCTCAGAGGAAAGCGAGCAAGTTTGGTCCCTGGGAGGCTGGAGTTATAAAGAGGAGCAGGGCGCTCAAGGTCATGGCTGTGGGAGTCAGAAGACCTAGGAGAAGTGGGTAATGGGCAGTCCTGGGGATTCTCCCTTCTCGGGTTGTTCTGGGCGATGTGCGTGAAGAAGCAGAGCGAGGTCGGTCAGAGAGTTAAGAATCCTCTTGGCTTCTAGACACCTGCTGATGTCAGGGGGCAGACAGCATCCCATCTAAAGCCCATCTCAGACGGATAAAGCCTGCCTAGGTCCCTTTCTCACAGGATCACGTCTTCCCGTTATCATAACCACCCACATCCCGTAACAGAGGGTTAGAATGATCATTGAAAGAGGTTGTGTACTTCTGTGTGTATATGATGTAGGTGTCTATGGGATCTGAGTGTGTGTACGTGCATGCACCTGCAGGGGGTGGGTGATAAATTTCCATGTGCTTTGCTGGGACTCTCATCTTAACTGGTTCTTGGAAGTGCTGGTGACTGGCACCCCACCCCCACTGCAGGTGAGTCCAGGAGCTCTAACAAGCCACCTGCTGTCCTCTCCAACATCTGACATCTTTGCATCAAAATCAAGTAAATCCTAATGCTCTGGATTCTCCCACAGCACTAAGAGGAAACAAAGGACTCACTGGAACTATTTATCTGTTCCCCAGTCCTACGGACTGAACTATGTCCTCGCTCCCCCAGATTCGCCTGTTGAGGTCCTAACCTCTAGGACCTCAGGTTGTGACTGTATTTGGAGAGAGAGTCTTTACAGAGGTCATTACCATGAGATTGCTGGGGTGGGCCCTAAGCCAATGTGACTGGTATCCTTTTTTTTTTTTTTTTTGCTTTTTAGGGCCGCATCCATGGCATATGGAATTTTCCAGGCTAGAAGTCGAATCGGAGCTATAGCTGCCGGCCTACGCCACAGCTACAGCAATGCGGGATCCAAGCTGTGTCTGTGACCTACATCACAGTTCATGGCAACACCGGATCCTTAACCTGCTGAGCAAGGCCAGGGATCGAACACACATCCTCATGGATACTAGTTGGATTCGTTTCCACCGTGCTGCAACAGGAACCCCTGGTGTCCTTCTAAGAAAAGGAAGTGTTTGGGACCCAGACACACAGAGGGAAGACCAGGTGAAGATGCAGGGAGGAGACGGCCGTCTACAAACCAAGGAGAGAGGCCTCAAGAGAAACCAACCCCGCCAACACCTTGATCTCAGACTTCCAGCCTCCAGGACTATGAGGACATAAATGTCTACTGTCTAAGCCCGGGCTAGGGGTCCTTTGTTGTTGTGCCAGCAACAGAAAGAGTACTGGGAATTCCTGTGGTGGCTCAGTAGTAATGAACCCGACTAGCATCCATGAGGACATGGGTTCGATCCCTGGCCTTGTTCAGTGGGTTAAGGATCTGGCATTGTTGTGTGGCTGTGGTGTAGGCTGGCAGCTACAGCTCCGATTCGACCCCTAGCCTGGAAACTTCCATATGCTGCTGGTGCAACCCCAGCCCTCCCCCCCAAAAAAAGGAAAAAAGGAAAGAAGAGAAGTGGCAGCTGGAAGGGTTGCAAGAGGGCCAGGGTCTCCATTTCCACTATGAAGACACAGACGATGTTCTGGTGAAAACTCTCCAAGTCTTTTGAAATGGTTATCTTTCCTTTCTTGAAATCTTTTTTTTATTATAAAAATGACATATATTCTTTAAAGAAACAATGGAAAATAGAGGGGCTGGGGTAGGGGAGTCACCAGTAATCTATTGCTACCCGAGTACAACTGCCGTTACCTTTGCCGGCCATCCATCTGCCAATCACCCTTGGTGACTCAGCTTGGGTGCCGCTCCTTCCTGGAAGGCCTCCTTGGTTTCTCCCCCTTGACCACATGGCCCTCTCAGCACCTGCGCTGAGCTCCATCACCACCTTGGTAATGGCCCCGTATTCCCCTTGTTCGCTCTGTTTTTCCAGCTGCCTCTTCAGCTGGGAGTTTGAGGCACCAGTACCGGTGTCCAGCTTCCCTCCAGGAGGGCCTCCAAGGAGAATAAATCAAACTGATGTTTTTATTTTTGGCTGTGTGTGGACAGAGGTGATTCTCTAAAACATTCTTGGATGGCTGCTTATAATGCTGTCGAAATCCACTTATTCACCTGTACTTCAGGGGCACTGCTGGTGTATAATTAGTCTTTCAGGAACCGCAGGCTGGCCTTAAGGGTCCGAGCCTCTTATTCACGGGCTCTCACTTCCTGACCCCAAATTGCCGCCCCTATTCTGATAAGAGAGGGTGCTCTGGGGAACAAGGAACGGGCTATCTGAAACCAGGCTGAGCAAATCTGGAAGGTTTGGTGCCCGTAGGTCTTGGTGTCCCTTCAGCCCATGGTGGGGAGACTGGATGTTGACTCCTAGTTGCAAAGCTCTTGGTGACATGACCAAAGTGGTTTTTTTAGAAATATTTTCTTATTACAGTGTAGTTGATTTACAATGTTTCTTCAGTTTCTGTTGCATAGCAAAACGACCCAATCATACACAGTGCCCTGTGCGGTACATAGGACCTCACTGCCCATCCATTCCAAATGGTGGTTTGCATCCACCAACACCAATCTCCGCGTCTATCCCACTCCACCTTGCCCCACCCCCGCCACCAGCAACCACAGCTCCGCTCTCCTTGGCCTTGATCTACTTCTGTTCTGTGGATAGAATCATGTGTGCCGTATTTTAGATGCCACAAATAAGTGATATCATATAGTATTTGTCTTTCTCTTTCTGACTTACTTCACTTAGTATGAGAATCTCTAGTTCCATCCATGTTGCTGCAAATGGCATTATTTTGACCATTTTTATGGCTGAGTAGTATTTCACTGCGTATATGTACCATATTTTCTTAATCCATTCATCTGTCTATAGACATTTAGGTTGTTTCCATGTCTTGGCTTTTGAGAACAGAGCTGCAGTAAACATAGGGGTGCATGTATCTTTCTGAATGAATGCTTTGCCCGGACGTGTGCCCAGGTGTGGGATTCCTTGGTGGCATGGTAATTCTATATTTAGTTTTCTGAGGCACCTCCACACAGTTTTGCATAGTGGTTGTACCAACTTTCCCGCCAACAGGGAAGGAGGGCACCCTTTTGACCAACGCGTTTTAAGGACATAGTCAAACCATTGTTCTTTCTTATCAACTGTGTATTGCTTTCACTCTGATTCTGCGTTGAATTCTACTGAAAAAAAATGTATTGTTTAGTCACAGAAGCTGAATCTGTTTGAAAAGCCGGTGGTTCCCATCTTGCTCCAGTACTGTAGACCAAGCCACAGGTTGTGCTGGAGGTTGGGACTGGGGTTTGGAGGCTGGCAATGAAGGAGAATCGGGAAATAAATATATGGGTAAGACAAGGCAGAGAAGCACCCCAGGAACCACAGGACAGCCCTTCCCCTCCCCGCTCCCTCCCCCACATCTCCTCTCTCCATCTGCCCCCCCCTCCCCCCCCCTCCCCCTCCCTTCTCTCCTTGGTCACCTTCTCCCCCATCTCTCTCCCCACCCTTCAGCTCCACCTCCGCTTCCCCTCCCTCTCTCTTTCTTAGCTGGATCGTTCCTTTCCTCTCCATCTCCTTGGCCAGTCTCTCTTTTCCCCAACTCTCAGTCGTACGTCCTTGGCCTTGTAGGTCTATAGCATTGGGAGTCCTTTAGCGATCAGTGGATCAATTCAACCATCTCATTTTTAAATGTTGCTCCTTGTATTGCTTTTTTAAAAACTGTGATAGAAAATACAAAACACTGGAGTTTCCACCATGGCGCAGTGGGTTAAGGATCCGACTGCAGCTGCTCAGGTTGCTACAAAGGCACAGGTTCGATCCCTGGCCTGGTGCAGTGTGTTAAAAGATCTGGCACTGCTGCAGCTGTGGTGTTGGCACAACTGGGGCTCAGACTCAGTCCCTGGCCTGGGAACTTCCATATGCTGCGGGTGCGGCCATTACAAAAAATGATAACAAAATCTATCGTCATAACCACTTTCGAGTGTACAGCTCAGTAGTGTTAAGTATATTACATTGTTGTGCCAACCATCCCACTTTATAGTTGGGAAACCTGAGGCTTGGAGGAAATAGAACTCATCGAGGGACTTGACAGAGCAAGGGTTCACACCCCGGCCTGTGGATCACCCTCTGGGCCCTGAAGGAGGGTAGGACAGGCTGAAGGGAAGCGGATGAGAGCAGTGGAGGGAGAGGCCCAGGCACAGGCAGGAGATGCGGGGTCATATTTAAACCATGGTCCACGTGCTGCTCTCCCCTCACTTAACTGGAAAATGTATAAATGATCAAATGAAGCCTTGAGAACCTACTAAGTGAAAGAATCCAGGCACAAAAGGCCACATATGGTACAGTTCCACTTATATGAAATATCTAGACTAGGCAAATCCATGCCGACAGAAAGTGGGCTGGTGGTGACCAGGGGCATTAAAGGCCACTGAATTGTCCACTTAAAAACAGGGAACGTTTGGAGTTCCCATTGTGACTCAGTGGGTTAAGAACATGAGGAAGTGGGTTCGATCCCTGGCCTTGCTCAGGGGTTAAGGATCTGGTGTTGCCAAGAGCTGCAGTGTAGGTTGCTGTGGCTGTGGTGTAGGAACCTCCATATGCTGCGGGAGCGGCCCTAAAAAGACAAAATTAATTAATTAATTGATTAAAAGTAAAAATAAAGAAATACAAATACACTCAACTTTTTGCTGGATTCTGAACAGATTCTTCAGCCAGTGAGGTATCAGAAACTCCAAATTCCTATCCAAATTCTTAAAATGATTTGCAAACAAGCCAGAAAGGGAGTTCCATTCTTTTTTTTTTTTTTTTTTCTTTTTAGGGATGTGCCTGTGGCATATGGAAGTTCCTGGGCTAGGGGTCAAATTGGAGCTGCAGGTGCCAGCCTGCCGAACCCCGGATCCGAGCTGACTCCGTGACCTATGCCACACCTTGGGGCAACACTGGATCATTAACCCACTGAGCGAGGTCAGGGATCAAACCTGAGTCCCTACGGACGCTAGTTGGGTTCTTAACCCACTGAGCCACAACAGGAACTTGGAGAGTTCCATTCTTTTTTCATTTTTTTTTTTAACTGAAGTATAGTTAATTTACAGGGTTGTGTTAGTTTCTGGTGTAGAGCAAAGTGATTCAGTTCCACACTTACGTATATTCTTTTTCATATTCTTTTCTATTATTGTTTATTACACGATATTGAATATAATTCCCTGTGCTACACAGTTGGACCTTGTTGTTTATCTCTTTTACATATAGTAGTTTTATCTGCTAGTCCCAAAAATCCAAATTTATCCCTCCCCCTCCCTTTCCCTTTGGTAACCAGAACTGTATTTTCTATGTCTATGAATTTGTTTATGTTTTATATATGAGTTCATTTGTATCATTTTTTAGACTCTACATGTAAGTGCTATCATATGATATTTGTCTTTCTCTGACTTACTTCATTTAGTATGATAACCTCTAGGTCCATCCACATTGCTTCAAATGGCATGGTTTCATTCTTTTTTATGGCTGAGTAGTATTCCATTGTATATATGTACCACTTCTTCTTTATCTATTCATTTGTCAGTGGACACTTAGGTTTCTTCCATGTCTCAATTACTGTAAATAATGCCACTGTAAACATTGGGGTGCATGTATCTTTTCAAATTAGAGTTTTAGGAGAGTTCCTTTCTTGTTGGCATGGCTGGTGCCTGGTCTTGCAGGCTGAGGGGTGAGCATCTAAGGGGTCAGAGGCAGGAAGTGATGCCCCAATTTGAATTCCCTCAGACCATAGGTGTGGGCTAACGCCCCTCCACTTTTGGAGGGTGAGAGGGGTGAGGACTGTGACCAGGAATATATTCCAGGGCAAGTGAAAGTCAAGTCCCGTAGCTGAGTGACCTTGGAGCAAGGGGGGAGGCGGGGCCCCATGCTCCAGTCTGAGGAGGCTAGAGCAAGAAGCTCCCTGAAGACTCCAAATTCCAGAGCAAGGGGGCAATTAAAGTCTTAGATCCACAAGTGATAAAAGAAATGTCAGTAGGATGAGTGGAAAACACGGGCTGATGCCTGAATTCCCCCCTCTCATCTTCCCTCCCTGCTCGTTATAATGTAAGGAAAGTTACGCACATTCTAGGCCACCTGGGGACTCAAGGAGATGCTCTAACCACCTGAGCTCAGTTTCACCATCTGTCAAATGGGCACAGCCACCCACTCGAGCAGATTCCTGTCTGAGATGCTATTAAGTCCCCAGCACTGGGCCTGGTTCACACAGGCTCAGCAGGGCGGTCCCTCTTACTTCTCTCTCCAGACCCCCATCTCCTTCTCTGGAAAATGGAGGAGGTGTGCTGCCTGCTTCCCATGGAGGGAAGCCTATGAGCCTTAGAGGCAGTGGTGGGAACCCCCAGTCCCTTCTGAGCACTGGGAGTGCTGGGGGTGGGCAGAGGGGCAGAGATGTCCCAGGGACCAACCCTGCCCTGGAGCATGGCCATGCCCTCCTGATCTGTGCCCTGTTCTCCTTGACTTGCGCTCTGAGGAAATGAGACCTCATCCTGGCTCCATCCTTACCTGCCTCCTGTGAGGCTCCCTCAGAGATCCACAGACCAACCGCCTGTCCTAAAGAAAGGAATATTCTGGGTTCTTCTCCAAGTCCATGTTCTCTGCATCAGACAGAAGAGACTCCAGAAGCTTTCTGGAGATGGGAAATCAGCTCATTGGTCCCTAGCAGGTATTCACTGAGCAGGACAATTAGGAAAGTATTTCTGCCCTCGGAGTATACAGGCTAATTTTAATACAGATCAATACATCGATATTGAATCTGATTTGAAATAGATGTAGATACATGTGAAGCATATAAAAATATATATGCCTCCAGAATTTTTTTTTCTTTTCCTTTTTATGGCTGTACCTGTGGCAGATGGAAGTTCCTGGACTAGGTGTTGATCAGAGCTGCAGCCACTGGCCTACTCCACAGCCACGCCAACCTACGTGGCTCCAAGCCAACTTACGCCACAGTCTGCGGCGCCGCCAGATCCTTAACCCACTGAGGGAGGCCAGGGATCAAAGTTGAATCCTCCCGGAGACTATGTCGGGTCTTTAACCAGCTGAGCCATGACGGGAACTTCCCTCCAAGTATTCCTCTCATCAGTTCAGGCCACTGTCAAGTCTTTCTTGGACCATGAGAGTAAAAATCCATATAGAAATATACACACACATAAGAGGTAATAATATTCTTATACAGTGTTACCCACAGGTGTAATTCCAGCCACTTTGCATTTTTCAACTCATTTACTCTCCAAAGCTGTCATCACTCTAATTTTACAGATGGAAACAACAAGCCACCGAGAGGCTAAGTATCTTGCCCAGCATCACGCAGCAGACAAGTAGCAGAGCTGGGATTTGCACCCAGGCGTTCTGGCTCCAGAACCTGAGCTTTTCATCCTGTATTCTCCTGACACTGACCAGCAGCAGCCTGGGATGTGCACCGCTGTCTGCAGGATCAGCCCCTCCAACCACACACTTGATCAGTCCCCTGCCTAAACCCCTGCACCCCTCCCTCTGCCTTTGGGATGACAGTGAAATTCCTTGGGCAGGTTCTGCTGCCCTCCTCGGCCTCGTTTTCAGAAGTGGCCCCTTTGCAGTATGCATTTGAGAATCAATGCCTCTGTCTTTTTTTAGCATGAAGCCTCCTTTATAATGTCAAAATAATTCCCGAACCAAGCATGGTGATAGTTCTACTTTTAGTATCTATTGATTGAGAAAACATCTACCAACAGAAAGCTACCATGAATTCAGTAGAACTTTAAAATGTATTTGATGATCTGTGATATGTGATATATTACTTTTTCAGTTTATAAACCGGGCTGGATTCAGAGAGAAATTCTCAGATTTATACTAAATCCTTGGACCCAGAGATCTTTATCGCTCAGCCTGGAAACCACTTTTTCTCTTTGCTCTTCCAGAATCTTGCAGCTCCTGAGGTACATTTGAACATGCTGATCCCTTGTCCTGGTGTGACCCTCCCTAAGGACCCAGCTTAAACATCACCTTCCCCCGGGAGTCCTCCCTGAGTCATCACCCCACCGCTGCCCAGCAAATAGCTCTGCTCCATTATCTCTGCTCCCTGGCTGGTTCTTTACCATTGCTCACATCACACTGTCTTGTCATTGTTTGCAAACACAGTTGCGTAATTTGGCCATCAAGTCAGGAGTTTTGGCATCTATGAGACCCGGTTTCCTGTCTTGGCTGGAACATCTTCTAGCTTTATGAACCTGGGCAAACTTGAGCAAATCCCTTCACAGTTTTTAAATATGGATGCCTGTACAACCTGACTTTCTGATTACAGAGCTTTTCTTTTCCCCTTCATTCCTCCTTAAAATAAAGAATTTTAAAATAAAGAATCCATTCCATGTGGTTTGATAGGGCTACCATGGTAGGCAGGTGTTCCAGACCTGACCAGAAAAGGGCTCTATCTCCTGGTCACAGTGATTGGCTTAAAGATACCTATGTGGTTTCAAACAAGCTAATCCTGACCTGTCTGGGACTTTGTATAAGAAAATGGGAAGAGAGTGTCTCTTCACTCAGGGGTTGCTAAGCAGGTAGAATGTGGTTTTAGAGGGGTGGGAAGCTATCTTAGAAAGACAGAAACCACGTAGAAAGAATCTATCTAAGAAATGGAGAGAAAGATGGAACTTTCATTATATCGTATGAGACCCTTGATCCAGCCATTCCTGAAGATAGATGCACTCCTGGGTTTCCAAGTACAAAAGCCAATAAATGCTTCCCCCCACCACCCCTTTCCTTTTAAACTTAAGTTAGCATGAGTCAAGTTTATTTCCCTGACACCAAAAAGAATTCTGACTATGACAGATGTTATATTGGTGGTTCCTGGTGAACCATGCTTCTTGGTATTCATGCTGTTGTGTTGTCAACTCCCCTTGACTATGGGTGGGGCTTGCAAGTTTCTTTAATCAGTGGAATGGGATGGAAGTGATGCTGCGCCTGTGCTGGGCATTTGACTTTTATTGCTCATCCCCGGCTTGCTGAGAATTGACATTGAGAGGACAGGGAACTTCCTACCGCTGGCATTCTTGGGAAGTGGTGTAGGTGCTTTCTGGGCGGGTCTGACGGACTTTTTTTTAATGTCTTTTTAATGCTGTACCCAAGGCATATGGAAGTTCTCAGGCTAGGGGTCAAACTGGAGCTACAGCTGCTGGCCTACACTACAGCCACAGCAATGCAGAATCCGAGCCGCGTCTGCAACCTACACCACAGCTCATGGCAACGCTGGATCTGTAACCCACTGAGCGAGGCCAGGGATGGAACCTGCATCCTCATGAATATTAGTCAGGTTCGTTAACCACTGAGCCACCGTGGGAACTCCGGTGCGGAAGATGTTTAAAGCCGAGTTTTTCAGGAGCCCGCTTATGGTCGTCCCTCGGGGACCCTAACTGCTAGGCTCTCCTCTTCCTTGTGTGGATGACCCCTCTTGGAAAGGACACTGAAGTCCCCTCTCCTGATCCTCAGTATCCACCTCTACCCCTTCAGCAGTTTTCTGCTGAGGTCTTTTCACCCCTCCAAGCAGTGGTCAAGGGCAGGATCAAAGACCATCTTATGCTGGCTTGCTCTCTTGTGTGGCCGTGTCTACAGAATATAAGCCCCAGACAGCATCAGACGTTCTGTAGCTGGGAGAACCGTCACTTGTCAGTCAGTCCTGTACTCTGCTGCCTCTGGCCACTTCATCAGACAGCGACCCCTGGGGCTGTAAGTATTT
>PVHT021183646.1:9807219-9859127 GCA_004024745.2 Catagonus wagneri
TTTTTAGGGCTGTGCCCGGGGCATATGGAAGTTCCCAGGCTAGCGGTCAAATCAGAGCTACAGCTGCCAGCCTATACCACAGCCACAATAATGCGGGATCCAAGTCGTGTCTGCAATCTACACGACGGCTCACAGCAACACCCGATCCTTAATCCATTGAGTGAGGCCAGGGATCGAACCCACATCATGGATACTAGTCAGGTTTGTTATCTCTGAGCCACAACGGAATTCCAACAAGTATCTTCTTTTAGTGACATATTATTTCAAAAGAAATTAAAAAAATTTATTTTGGGGAGTTCCTTTCATGGCTCAGTGGTTAATGAACCCAACTAGGATCCATGAGGATGAGGGTTCGATCCCTGGCCTTGCTCAGTGAGTTAAGGATCTGGTGTTGCTGTGAGCTGTAGTGTAGGTCACAGACGCAGCTCGGATCCCACGTTGCTGTGGCTGTGGTGTAGGCTGGCGGCTGCAACTCTGATTCAACCCCTAGCCTGGGAACCGCCATATGCTGCAGGTGCAGCCCTAAAATAGCAAAAGAAAAAAAAATTTTTTAATTAGAATATAGTTGATTTACAGTGTTGTATCATTATCTTCTATATAGCATAATGACCTAGCCATATATATATATATATATATATATATATATGGCACTCTTATTCACATATATAGACACACACATATATATACACATATATACATTCATACCACATTCTTTTTCTCTTACTGTCTTCCATCATGTTCTATACCAAGAGAATTGCTCCCTGCAGCACTGTAGGACCCCATTACTTATTCCATTCTAAATGTAATAGTTGTATCTACCAATCCCAAGTTAAAGAAGGAACTGTTCAATCTTCAGGTAAAATTTTGAGGCAACAGAGGACACAGAGAAATAGTCTCAGGGCAAAGATAAAACACAGGAGAGGGTGCTGCCAGCAAAATGTGGCCTCAGGATAAAGATCATATCCAGGCTGTAAGACGTCTTAAGGGTCTGGAGACATTTAAGATTGTTCTTCATAGACTCTCTCAGATAGACATAAAGGTTTCAAAACTCTTAAGGGAGTTTTCCCACACAGCCTGCCATGCTCAAAGTAGAAAGAAATCTATCTTAGAATTATTAGTGGGTCTTTAGGACACAGAGCAAATCCCAATAAGATTTATGGGAAATCTACAAAGTTTTTAAGGAAAATGATTGGTGAAAGGATCATTAGCCTGGACTCAAAGAAAGAGAGACCGTTCAAATTGGAAACAGGTCTTTGGGATCCCAACTTTCTATAGTTAGGAATCAAGTTGAGAAAGCTACTCTGCTGCGGATGATGAAGAATTTCTTACAGAAAAGGAAAAATGACTCAGGGTGGAGCCAAGAGCCCAGAAGTTCGACCAAGAGCCAAGGAAAACAGTAGATTACCTAGTGAAGTAACTTCTGCCCTGCAGTAGTGGAAGATGGTAACATGTGCTCAGCTGGATTTCCAGATTTTCTATGGGCCATTGACTGCTATGTTCTCCCCTTTCCTCTTCTTTTTGAACACGAACATCTGGTATGGTGAGTTTGTCCCGGTCTCACCAGTGTACGCTGTGCGTATGGGGGGCAGAAAACTTGTCTCCTTGGTTCACAAGTCTCTGAATCAGGAGGGAACGGAACTTGAGGACCTGCATCTGAGGATCCTCATCCTCACTTGGACCTCACGGAGATGATGAGATCCCGGACCTTAAACCTAATGTCAAAAGGAGATGAGACTTTGAGGGTCTCGGGAGGAAGGAAATGTATCTTAGGTGTGGGATAGCTGTATTCGAAGGGCAGACTGTGGCAGATTAAGGACAATCATGAATTCTTTGCATCTTCTCTCATCAAGAAGTGGAGTCTGTAGCCCCCTCTTTGAATCTGAGTTGCTCTGTAACTTGCTTTGACCAACACAGTGCAGCAGAAAGCCAGCCACCACATAAAGACTTCTGATCGCCCTGCTGGAAAGAGAAGCCCTGGAAGATGAGTGACAACAAAGAGTGAGAGAGAAGCCCGGTCATTCCACTCACTCACTTTCTGGGATGCCAGAGAAAAAACCATCTTAGATCCTCTAGCTTTAACTTAAGTAGCTTAGCCAACACCCCGTGGAGCAGAGATGAGCTGTTCCCACCAGCATCGCCTTGTTGCTGAATCATGAACAAACAGTTGTTATTTTAAGACACTAAATGCTGGGCTTAGCATTTACTCGACGATAGAAAACTGATATGGGAATTGTTACCAGCAGTGTGATTTGAACCCATGCAAATATTCAATCCACTGGGGACATGTGCCTCACTGGATTTCAAATTGCTATGGCCCATTGATGGCTATGCACCTTCTGTTTTCAAATTTTTTTTTAATGTTTTTGGTATTTTTAGGGCTGCACCCATGGGATATAGAAGTTCCCAGGCTAGGGGTTAAATCAGAGCTGGCCTGCACCACAGCCACAGCAACGAGGGATCCGAGCCACATCTGCGGCTTATGCCACAGCTTGCAGCAATGCCACATCCTTAACCTACTGAATGAGGCTAAGGATGGAGCTTAAGCTAAACCACTGAATGATGAGAGCCCGCACAGAGAGAGTCCAGCCAACCTCTCAGACCCCAGCTGAGTGTAGTCGTATGATTAACCATCAAATGACATCACAGAGAGCAAAAGAACCACTCAACCACTCAACTGAAAAAATCATTAGAAGTAATATATCATTGAAAGTTAAATGTTTTGGGGGTTTTTTTGTTTGTTTGTTTGTTTTGGTTTTGGTTTTTTTTTGCCTTTTAGGGCCGCACCCGAGGCATATGGAAGTTCCCAGGCTAGGGGTCCAATCAGAGCAACAGCTGCTGGCCTGCGCTACAACAGCCACAGCAATGCAGGACCCGAGCCGCGTGTGTGACCTGCACCACAGCTCACAGCAATGCCAGATCCTTAACCCACTGAGCGAGGCCAGGGATCGAACCCTCAACCTCATGGTTCCTAGTGGGATTCGTTTCCTCTGCGCCACAATGGGAAACCCTTAAGTTTTAATTGAGGTATATTTGATTTACAATGTTGTTTTAATTTCTGCTCTACAGCAAAGTGATTCAATTATACACATATATCTTCTTTTTAATATTCTTTTTCATTATGGTTTATCACAGGATATTGAATAGAGTTCCCTGTGCTATAGAGTAGGACCTGCTTTTTTAATCCATCCTATATACTGGTTTGTATCTGCTAACCCCAAACTCCCAATCCAACCCTTCCCCACCCCTGAGCAACCACAAGTCTGTTCGCTACGTCTGTGAGTCTGTTTCTGTTTCATAGCTAAGTTGATTTGTGTAATATTTGAGATTTCCACATATAAGTGATATCATATGATATCTGTCTTTCTCCTTCTGACTTACTTCACTTAGCAGGATAATCTCTAGGTCCATCCATGCTCCCGCAAATGGCATTACTTCATTTGTTTTATGGCTGAGTAGTATTCCATCGTGTATATGTACCACATCTTCTTAATCCATTCATCTGTTGATGGGCATTTAGGTTATTTCCATGTCTTGGCTCTTGTGACTGTGCTACTATGAACACAGGGGTGCACGTATCTTTTTGAATTATAGTTTTATCCAAATAGATGGCCTTGCTGGATCCCATGGCAACTCTTATTTTTAGTTTTTCGGGGAACCTCCATAATGTTTTCTATAGTGGCTGCACCAACTTACATTTCCACCAATAGTGTAGGAGAGTTCCCTTTTTGAAGATTAAGTTTGGGGATGGTTTTCCTCACCATAATAGATGATTGAAACTACCCCGATAATTGCCCATGGCCCTCCCACACATTCCTCTAAAGAAAAATCCTCAACCTTCAGCTTCTCTGCTTCTCCGACCTTAACCCTCTTTTAGCTTCCACTGGATGAGAAGCCAAGGATCACAACTTTCCTTTGTGACCCTTTCATTCCTATAAGACCTGCCTAAGGGATCTAATACAGGGCCTGGCAAACTATAGCCCCAATCCAGCCCCCTCCCCCAAGTCTTACTGAGTTATAATTTGTTTAATGGATCCTGAGTTATGGCCCACAGAGCCTAAAGTATTTAATATCTGGTCCTTTAAGACAACATTTCCAAACTAGAATCTCCGTTGGGTATGTGGAAACAGTTGGCAGCTCTTGTCTTGGACCTGCAGCTAAAAATTAGATGGAAATAAATTTTAACATACTGTTTCAACTGTTTGACAAATAGAGCATTAGATGGCCAAATAAACTTGAGAAATGCCCACAAAACAAAAGGTAAATAAGATTCCTTAATTACAGCCTTGTCTCCAAGGGGGCAAAAAGAGGCCTGTAAAATGCTGTTTTCCTAAATACTCTGGAACCCTTTTCACTGGAGGAAATCTTAGGCGATTTGCATGCTGTGCGACACACGGGATCTCCTTTTTCGCAGTGCAAAAGACGATGGACATCCAGAAAAGCGCCAAGGAGCGAGGCTGAATTCTTGACCCCGTGTCTTCATCTTAACCATTTTACCTCTTTCCTGCATAAGGTTGTCTGGCTAACTGCCCGTCTGGTCAGAGACAGTCTGATTCGTACTAGGCCGTGAGAGACTTAATGTTTTCTAGCGGAAGTGAGGGTAGGGCTTGGAGATTCAGCTTTTGAAAAATGACGGGGCAGGACAAAGTCGAACCGAGAGATGCTCGCTTTCTCTCTTTTTTGTCACCATCAAAGTTGTGATTTGTCACCCAGCTCTTCTTCCATAACAGTTCTGTCGTTTGCTGGAGTTACTTCTGAACACATTTCCTTATGATCACAAGGAATATTTTATGCCAAGAGGAAATTAATCTGCTCCGACCTGCTGCATTTTCCCCTGACATGACAGGCCCCTCCGTCAAAGGGTGTTTTAACTTCCAGCCTCTTCCTTTGATTACATTCAAAAGGCCCCGACAATGCTGAGCCATCGTTTCAGCTCCTAAGAGTTTTCTCTCATATGCCATCATCCCAGGAACCAAAAAAAAAAAAAAAAGGAATTAACTTGCAGTGGAAATGGTTGAGGAGTGCTCTCCTCTCTTTGCAAAGCTAATTTTGGTCTGGAGGAAGATTTATGCAGAAAGATTCAAGAATCTGTTAAAAAAGAAGCGGTGGTTATGTTTATTTTCAGCCACATTTGCACACATGACATTTGCAGAGGCTCCAGTACTGGGACCGAGACACATAAAGCTTTGATGATTTATCCCCAAGAGGCAATCTTTTCTTCCTTCGGCATAACATTTCTACCTCCAGTGTACTGGAATGCTCAATGACCATAAGGCATTTTGAGTGACAGGTATTGCTCTGTATGTTTGATTAAGTCAGATTAAGGGAGGCTCAGACATGGTTACATGTGTGCAGAGACTGGTGGTCCAGGTAGAATTTAATGGTGGAATTTGGGTCTTAACAGTGGAATCATGGGGGTAATGCTTGAGCCTGGTGTTGTTCTCTGCAAAAATGGATGATGAGACCTATTCATATGCAGCTCACTGTGTGTGTGTGTGTGTGTGTGTGTGTGTGTGTGTGTGTGTGTGTGTGTGTGGTTGGGCTCCTCCTGGGCTGGCCCAGCCGCCCTCTTGAGGGATTCCAGCATCCTACCTGCCAAGATTGGAGAGGGAGCCGGGAGGGAGCCATAATTATCCTGGCCTTGCTGCCCACCAGGGTGCTTTATAATTGTTCCTCCTGTGAGCCTAACAAGTTGGCACAGAGCTGCACAGTTAACTCAGCTCTGGGTGCACCGGCCAAGTTAACTCCGAAATCATCAGCACCAAGGTCCAGACCCAGACTGGGGTGTCCGCCCAGGATGGTCACCCCCCACCACTCCCGCCCCATCCTCAGAGGCCAGGTTGGGCAGCTGGCACCTAGCACCGGGATGCAGGGTCACAGCCGGGCCCATGCACAGAGCTTGCTGGGCCTGAGTCTCCAGTGATGGAGACGTTTCCTCCCTCGGGGTGAGCAGGATGCTGGTTTGGGCCAGGTGGGCCTTGCTGCCAGTGACTCTGCCCAAAGCAGGAGGGGTCCCGTGCACTTCCCCAAGTGGAAGCACCGCCGTTAGAGCTTAGCGGGAAGCCATATGTGGACTTTCCATCATGCAGGCTGCGGTGGACGGGAATGAAAAGCAGACCCAGTAAAAATGGAAATTAACCCCTTTACTCCCAATTCTCAGCCCTCCCACGGCTCCCCATCATATGTGGAAGGAAATCCCAATGCCTTCCCAGGACCCACGACCTATAAGCCCTGGGTGCTCACACGCTCTCCGTCTGACTTCACCCCACCCTGCCCCTCCCTCTTCACTGCATACTCCAGAGACCCTGGTGGCCCTGCTGGCCTGTGGACTTGGTGCCCTGTGTGTTCTCTCCTTTGCTCCTCCCTCCTCCTGGAACCTTCTCCCTCCCCTAGATACCCCATCTTCATGGCTCTCTCTATGCTTCATCAGGGTCTCTGTGCAAATGTTGCCTCATGGGAGAGGCCATCTCTGGCCACCACGTCACCACCAAGTGGCATCCAGTCTTCCCCTCCACTTACTTTATTTTATTTGCTTTTTCAGGGCCGCGCTTACAGCATATGGAGGTTCCCAGGCTAGGGGTCGAATCGGAGCTGCAGCTCCCAACCTGCGCCACAGCCACAGCAATGCAGGATCTGAGCCGCGTCTGCAACCTACACCACAGCTCACCGCAACGCCGGATCCCAAACCCACTGAGCAAGGCCAGGGATCAAACCTGCAGCCTTGTGGATACTAGTTGGGTTAGGAACCCACTGAACCACAGTGGGAGCTCCCTTCCCCTCCCCTTCTCCCTCTGTTCACTTGCTTTAGTTTCTCCAAGCTTCTTCCACTGTTTGCATTTTCATTTGCATATTCATATGATTGCATATTCATTTCTCCATCATTGGTCTCTGCCACTGGAGAGAAAACCTCAGAGGCTACCAGAACCGTGCCTGGCAAAATGAGGCAACTCGGTAAATATTTACTAAATGAATGGATGGATCCTCGAGAGGGCGGAGGTGACTCGATGTACATGGTGTCCCGGCGGCGGGACAACGGCAGTTCTGAGTGGTGGACGATGCCTGGAGGGAAGGGCAGAGTTTGAACCCCAGCCCTCAGGACAGACGGGGCGTGGCTACTCCCACCTCTCTGCACCCGGGGTGCATCTGATACACTGTGTTCGCGACTCCAAAGTTTAATTTAGCTGATGTCTTGGCTGCAAGCAAGAGCTGGTAAATTTAGTTGGAGGATTAAGGAACGTATAAGATGCATAGCTCCTTAAAAGGGGCTGGATGGCAGGGGAGAAGCAAAGCCGACGCATCTCGAAGTTGGCCGCCAAAGGGGCGGCAGGAGCCTCCCAGGGGCCTCAGTTTGCTGGATCCTCTGAGGAGGCGGCATCTCTGCGTTGGGGGCGGAGGCGGGGCGAGCACAGGGACGCGACGGTCGCTGAGCAACCTGCTGACAGGGAGAGGGACAGCTGTAAAGCTACCGACCAGGCGGCCCGGAAACCGGAAACTGTAAATAAATAGATGGACACATATGACTGGAGAAAAATTGCAAAATTCTGCAAGGCAAAAAAAAAAAAGAAAAAAAATGCCATCAACAACGTCAAAAAGCAAAAACGAGGATGGACAGAAATATATTTGCAACACACACAATAGAAAAGGGGCCAGTTGGTGCTGGTTATTATAACAGCTCATAATCAATGAGAAAATGATAAACAATACAATAGGAGGGGAGAAAAAAAAGGGCCCCGGGGCACAAACAAGAGGGTAAAAGGCAAAGAAGTACAAATGGCTAATAAGTGTATAAAAATATGCTCGGCCTCACCAACCATCAAGAAAACACAAATCAAAATGAAATACCCTTTTTAAAAAAATCTATCAGAGTGGCAGAATGTTAAATTATGATCATGTCCAGTGATGGAAAGGAGCAGAGGAAATGTAAATTTCCCTTTTATTTGGTGATTTCTTTCCAAATTAGAAATGTACAAGCCCTTTGACTCTGAAATTCTACCATTAGGTGGTTACTCTATGGATACTTATGACAACCCTCTTAAAGGAATGTTTATTTCAGAAGGCTTTTTTTAAATGGCAAAAAAAACCTATAAACAATTTAAATTTCCATCAACAGGAGACACCTATGGATTAGCCATGCAATGAAATATACTGTGGAAGTTTGCTTTGTTTCTTGTCTCTTGTTTTTTTTTTAACCATGCATATCATTTATTTTTATTAAAAAATATTTATGGGTGTAACCTGGGTCAGACGGTGATTAACTGGTTTTTATTTTCTCATTTAAAAACCCCTATGACATGCACTATAAGACAAAATGGTCAACTTTGCAACTCATTTTCAACAAGCCAAATTCCAGCTATGCAGTCTGAAAATGACATCTGAAGTCATACTGTTTGTTAGACTGTGGGATGACTCTGGGTAAATCATTTCATTTCTTTGGACCCCATTGTTTTCATTTATAAAAGGAAAGGAATAATTCCTATTTCCTATTGTGACTTCGGGCAAGTGATTTTACTTCTCAGGGGCTTGTGCTCTTTGTCTATAAAATATGGATAATAATATTACTCACTTTATTCGATGGTTGTGACGCGTAAATTACACATTGAACGTTTAACATAGCACCTAGGTGAGTTCCCTGGTGGCTCAGCAGGTTAAGGATCTGGCCTTGTCACTGCTGTGGCTCAGGTCACTGCTGTGGTACTCATTGGATCCCTAGCCTTGTAACTTCTTTATGCTGTGGGTGAGCCAAAAAAGAAAAAGATGAAAAGAGCATGGCATCTAAGTATGAGGTGCCAACTTCTGGGTGTTGATGATGATAAAGGAGGAGGAAGAGATAAAAGGAAGGCTGGGAACAGAGAAGGGACCAAGATGAGGTGAATGGAAAGGAGGGAAAAAAGAAAGGCCGACTGGAGGGTCCTGAGTGTGGGCACGTTACTTTCCTTAGTTCATGCAACTGTTTTAATTATGCCATGAGGTCTGCGTATAGAGTGGCCCCCCTCATCTGCATTTGACGATTAAGGAAGTAGAGGCCAATGTTATGACTCTTCTAAGGTCGCCCAGCAGCTACTAGTAGAGACATATTTGCCTCGTAATTTTCCTTTTTTTTTTAGAATTGTATTTTTTTATTTTGTGATTTTTATTTTTTCCATTATAGTTGATTTACAGTGTTCTATAAATTTCCACTGTACAGCAAAGTGGTCCAGTCATATATATACACCTATCTATCTATCTATCTATAGATGTATATATATTCTTTTTCTCACATTATCCTTCATCATGTTGCATCACAAGTGACTAGATATAGTTTCCAGTGCTATCCAGCAGGACCTCATGGCTTATCCACTCCAAATGCAATAGTTTGCATTTATTAACCCCAAACTCCCAGTCCATCCCACTCCCTCCCCCTCTCCCTTGGCAACCACAAGTCTGTTCTCCAAGTCCATGAGTTTCTTTTCTGGGGAAAGGTTCATTTGTGCCGTATATTAGATTCCAGATATAGGTGATATCATATGGTATTTGTCTTTCTCTTTCTGACTTACTTCACTTAGTATGAGAGTCTCTAGTTCCATCCATGTTGCTGCAAATGGCATTATTTTGTTCTTTTTTATGGCTGAGTTGTATTCCGTTGTGTATATGTACCACATCGTCTTAATCCATTCATCTGTCAATGGACATTTAAGTTGTTTCCATGTCTTGGCTATTGTGAATAGTGCTGCAGTGAACATACGGGTGCATGTATCTTTTTCAAGGAAAGTTTTGTCTGGACATATGCCCAAGAGTGGGATTGCTGGGTCATATGGTAGTTCTAGATTTAGTTTTCTGAGGTACCTCCATACTGCTTTCCATAGTGGTTGTACCAATTTACATTCCCACCAACAGTGTAGGAGGGTTCCCTTTTCTCCACACCCTCTCCAGCATTTGTTATTTGCTGACTTGTTAATAGTGGCCATTCTGACAGGTGTGAGGTGGTACCTCACAGCAATTTTGATTAATTTTTCATGGTAAAGTGCTAGTATTTGAACATTCAACTCTGAAGATCTCTTTGGTCCCAAGCCTCCCCATAGCACTCAGCACCCTGCTTGGCATATAGTAGGTGATCAGTAAATGTTAGATAAATCAGAATTTATTTCTAAGAGAGTCTTTAACCTCTCTAAATTATTCTTTGGGAGTTTCTCTAAGGCCTGTGACCCATTTCTTTGCAAGTCTCCCATGGTGAGGTAGTCTGGTTATTAAGCTATCATTTCAGCCCCAAACACACCCTACACAGCTATGTTCCACTTTGTGAGGCTGGGACTGGGCCTCTGCAAATCTATTTCTGTGCTGCCAGCTTCCTTCTGCAGAGCTCTGCTACTAGTGGACGCTAGAGGGAGGCTGAGAGGCTTTGGGGGAAGAAGGCCCTTGGGTTTTCTCTTCTGCTTGCCAGGTCTTCTGAGCATCACCTGGCCTCATGTCTGCACCCTAGCAATGGCCCTTCATCCCCACGGCAGCACTTGTTACCATCTCCAGATTTTTCCAGCACGTCAAACCAGCCCCACTACATCCCCTCCAGATCCTAGAGCCAGCTGGGTAGTGTGCCCTCCCCAGTGGTCCATATCTCAGCTCTCTGGAGTCCTCTCTCTCTGCACCTCTAGGTCCTAAGACCTGTCTAAACAATTGCCTCTAGTAAATTCTTTCTGTTAAAATAACTGGAGTGCTTGCTCCTTTTTGGCGGGACCCTGGCTGATGCATTTTGATTTTGACTAGGGGCAGTAAACCCTTCTTTAGACCTTAGTCTTGGGGAAAAAAAGAAGAAGAGGAGGAGCAGAAGCAGGAGGAGGTGGGGAGGGGTAATCGAGCTGTCTTCATACCATTTTACATCTGAACTAATTCTTGACCGTAAAGACATGAGACAGCTCTTCTCATATGACTTACTGAGCGGTGTCCTTCCTCCTGGTTTTGGTTTTTGACTTCTGTTGCCCTGACAGGAAGTGTGTGAGCATGAGGAGATGAAGGTGGGGCCCAGAAAGCCTCATTTCCTCATGGGCAATGGACAGACCTTCCCTAGAGTCTGGATCTGTCATCACCTTCACTCTGACCTCAAGGGCTGAAAAGGGGATGCTTCCATCCCTTTCAGGCTCTGACCCAACCAGGGCCACAAACTCCTTCCTACATTTATCCTCAGCATTCAGGCAGAATCAGCCTGAAGCTGTCAGAAGACTTCACTAAACCCTAGGGGAGGGCAGCTGAGAAGCAAACACAGAGAGAGCATGAATTTAGGCATGTCTTACTCAGCTTTTCACCAGGTGTTTGGAGCTCGCTCTCAGCCTGTCACTCGAGGAAACCCAGAGAGAGCTGGTCACTCACTAATTAGCTCTCGGCCTACTTCCCTGGGCCCAGTGCCATTTGCCAGCCTCCCCCCACCCCCGCCAGGGGTGCTGGTACCAAGCGAGTGTTCATGTGCCCACGATGCCAGAAGGCCAAGCTCTGATAGCAGTTGTTTGCAGCAAGTAAGGGTTTATTGCAGGGTGCCAAGCAAGGGAGTAGGAGACAAGCCTCAGATCCACATGAACCTGGTCTTTTGAGTTGGGGCTAATTTTTTTTTTTTCTTTGTAAGGCTGCACCTGCGGCCTGTGGAAGTTCCCAGGCTAGGGGTGGAATTAGAGCTGCAGCTGCCGGCCTATGCCACAGCTACAGCAACGTGGGATCTGAGCCACATCTGCAACCTATACCATGGCTTGTGGCAACGTCAGATCCTTAACCCATTGAGCAAGACCAGGGATTGAACCCTCATCCTGATGGATACTAGTCAGGTTCTTAACCTGCTGTGCCACAATGGGAACTCGGTTCTCCTTTTGAAGAAGAACAGAGAAGCTGGAATTAACCATCGTCTTGTGACATTTCTTAATCGTAGTTTAGGGGGGGTCAAAATGTCCCCAGTTTATGATTCTCTGGCCAGGTGGTCCAGGGCTCAGGAAGCTGTGAGCTGATTTTACACTGGACAGACAACCTGAATTTTTGCATTGATGATGATATCTACAGTAGCACTTTCAGTACATCAACGATGTTATTGACAACAGTAATTTTAGTCATCTGACTGGTTGATTAGTGTTGAGTTAGCACAGCACTGAAGTCAGAGGGGACAAGAAAAAGTGGATGGAGAGAGGGATCATAAACTTGGTAAGGGAACTCAGTTTTAGGGGCTCTGTCTCAGGTGATGAGGATGCTGGTAGTGGTGAATTAATTTGCGTATTCACTCGTTTACGTGAGACAGGCACTATTCTTAGCCCCATTTTACAGATGACAAAACCCAGTCACAATGTAAGTTTTGTAAGCAAGTTTCTAAAGGCACTCAGCTGGTAGGTAGCATGCTAGGATTTGAACCCAATTTGCCTGGACCCAGAGCCCCCTCTTAGAATGTTCCTCCTCGCAGTGGTTCACCCTACAGGGGCCCAACCTCACTGGCGTACTGCCACTGACCAAAAACTTAGCACTTCACAAGGCGGCCTGGACTGGTTAGAAATTCTTTATATGGAGCTGGCATTGTCTTCTACCCCTATTCCTGGAGTTTCCTTTTAAAGACACACGGAATGAATCTACATTTCTTCAGGGCCAGCACGAGTCTCTTTCTGAGTTTTCTCCTCGTCTCACATTGCAGAGTTTCATGCTGCCTCCTAGCGGTGTGACCTGGAACTGTTACCCATTCTTTGCCTCAGTTTCCTCATCCATAAAATGGGAACATAGGAATCGATACCTCATTGGGTACCGTACACATAAAGACCCTGGAACAGTGCCGAACACACAATAGGTACCCAATAAAGGTGGGCTACTTTTCTTTTTCTGCAGCCTTAACATTCCCAGCCTTTGAAATGGGAATGATAATGAAACTTCCTCTAACAGTTTGGCTATAGGGAATCAGACAGGGATTTTGTGATCCTGCCTTCTGGCAGTGCCTCTCTTCAGACCCTCGCCTGGATACACGTTCAGTCCGCTGCTCTATCTCGCAGCTTCCTGCCTTGCCCTGCTCTCGCCCATCTTCCTCTGGGTCTCCTTGATGTTTTAGGTAAAACACAAATCCTATCCGGGGCCTCCCCTGCTCAGATCCCTCCTTGTCTGTTCAGCCTCCTTCATTTGACTTTTAAGTCCTTCCTCGGTCTGTCCCTTGCTGACCTGCCCGCCTCTCCCCGCCTCTCCCCTCCCCTCTCCCCCTGCTCCTGCTCCTGCTCCATTTTCAACCAAATGAACCAACTCTGGGGTCTGTGAGCCTCACCTGACTTTGAGCTGCACCTGCCCCCTGCCTGATCCCCCAGGGCCCCCCCGCACAGGGCCCGGCCCACATTAGAGGCTCTGTCAACCCTGGCCCATGGATGGGCCCGAGGGATAACTCGGAGGGTGAGTGCTGTCAGCCAGCGTGGCATCCGTGTCAGTTGCTGTCATGGTTTTGTCAGGGGTCATATTCAAAATCTAAAACCATGATTGAGTGGTCCAAAGCAGCGTCCTAGAGGCTGCCTGATGGACCAGGCATTAACCCTCTAGTTGCTGGAGTGTGAGGAGCCTCTGGAGATCCTGGGGGAGCGGGGTGGGGGCAATGGGACAGGGACACCAAGAGACCGTGCTTTTTCACTGACTGGTGTAGGAGCACATCAACATTTTGGCAAAGGCACCGCAGTGCCTACATCCCCTGGAAAGCTCCTAGCCCCTCTGTGGCCCCTGCTCCCTTCCCTCTCCCCAGCCTCCTTGCCCTGTTAACTCTGTGGCCACATCCAGCCCATCACTGTCTGGAGACTTTTATTTTGAAGACTGTACAGCATTAGGGTGACCCATTTTTTTTTTTTTCCCCAGAGTTTGTCCACAGGGCTTGGATATCCTCCCTCCACCACATGCCACTGTGGATACCCATCTGGCCTGGTTCTTTAGCCTAAAAGTCCTTCAGCCCTGGGGCCGCACACTCGGGATGGGGGACAGGGAGCTCCCAGCGCTCTCCTCCCCCTTCCTCCGCACACACTGAACAAAAAGCAGGGGGGGCACACAAAATAAGGATTTGCCACCTGAGACCTCCGTCTAGATAGGTCTGCAAATCGGATTAGCCTGGGAGACACAGTTCAGTCACCACATTCAAAAGGGGAGGGCGTTGTCCCTCAGGGGGCTCTAGGGCTGATGGGAGCCGGTGACCTTGTACTGGGCACTTGGCCTCGCCAGGCCCCCGCGTCCCTCGGGTCTGCGCAGATGTCAGTCTCCAAAGAGAAAGCCCTCTCCTGTGGGTTTGCTGCTTCGTGGTCTCCGTGGCGCCCGACGGGTTAGCTTCTTGGGTGCCCATGGGTCCAAGGGGAAACCATCGTTGATTTCATGACGGAATTAGAAATGTCTACAAGAGAAGCATCAGGAAATGGTTGAGGTGAGCCTTTCCTGAAGGGGACCTGCCTTCTGAGGACGGGGATAGTGTCACTCTGGTAGTTCTGTCACTCTGTCCTTGGGTATAAAAGGGGGGGCTGTTGCATATGGCAGCGCCACCTAAGCTCCTGGTCACCACATGGCCCTGCACCTGTGCTCTCCACCAGGGGGTGCTGTGGGCCCCAGGCCGCGTGGTGAAGGGGGAGCAGCGGGCACTCTGAAGAGGGAAGGAGGGATGTCAAATTCCAGCTCAGCTCTGTGACCTGGGGCAATTCATTCCCCTCTCCAGGTTGCACTTTCCTCATCTATGAAAAGAAAGGAATGATGCAAGGGAAGGAAAGAAAAAAGCAGGCACTGCGCTTTTTTTCAGGGTTGCCCCTGTGGCATATGGACGTTCCCAGGCAAGGTGTCGAATCAGAGCTGCACCTGCTAGACGATACCACAGCCACAGCAATGCAGGATCCAAGCCACACCTGCGACCTGTGCCGCAGCTTGTCGCAGTGTCAGATCCTTAACCCACCGAGCGAGGCCAGGGATCCAACCTGCATCCTCATGTTCTTAATCCACTGAGCCACAACAGCTACTCCCTGCATTGCCAGTTTTTAAAAATGCCAGTTATGCTTCATTCCTGGGGGATATGGTAGCAGATGACTTCTCAGTTCAGGAAAGTGCCTTGATTAATTTTAGTGTTGTGTTGGAAAGGAGAGGTCCCCCTGGCAGAGTCTGGATGAAAGATGTTTACCACACAAAAAGCAATAAACCCTTTTGTAGGAGGAAAAAAAAAGGTAGCAGCGTGGGATCCTCTTCTCTCCTGAGCACGAGCTGACAGGATAAAGAAAAAATATGTATAAACAATAAAATCCCACAGGACAAAGGGAATAGAAAGGGGGCGTCAAGAGATGAGAGATTGCAGCACACTTTCAAAAGATCGATTTGTTTGGAATGACAGTAACATATTTAGGAAGGCAGCAGAAACCCGAGCACGCGGAAGGGCCCTCCAGTGCGAAGAAAACGAGTGAGTCTCCAGGACCCCAATAAAGTCTGGGACTTAAGGAGCACAGGTGGAGAGGATGATGGGGGTGAGTTGAGAGCCAGCAGACAGGGGCTGACCCTTGAGCCTCCCACAAGATATTTATTCTCTGGAGACCACAGACGGGAGACTCTCAGGACACCAAAGCCACCAGCATGACAGAGGACAGGGACACGACACAGGGTTGGAAATGGTACTAATTGGAAATTTGCATTCCGAGTGGTGGGAACATCTTCCCGATCCACCCCCAGCCCCCCATCCACTCTTGCTCACCTTACGATCCAAGCAGAGAAGGTGGGCTGCAAGGCAAGTCACTGGAAAATGATCTAAAGGAAAAGATCTATGCGCGCTCTCTTTGAGAGGGTTCCCAGTGGCATAGCTGCCTCCCTGCCCCAACATCCAATGGCCACCCGTCAATCCGCAAGCCTTCACCCACACTTGCAGAGCCTCTGATCAGCCTTATTAGTGCATTTGTCTCAGATGTTAACGAACAACCAAAGAGCATTAGGCAGGTGAGGAAAGCCCCTAGTGTAAAACAGAGACACCAAGCTAAAATGATAGGGGAAAAAAAAAAGAAAAAGAAACTGGAAGAAACATTGTCCTAGTAGATTGGACTCAAGAATGAATCACTCGGGAGCTCCTGCTGGGGCTCAGCGGGTTAATGATCTGGCGTTGTCTCTGTGGTGCTGTCGGTTGGATCCCTGCCCCCCGCCGCCAGCACAGTGTGTTAAGGATCCAGTGTTGCCACAGTGTAGGTCGCAGCTGTGGCTTGAATTTGATCCCTGGCCTGGGAATTTCCATATACCACAGATGTGTCTGAAAAAGAAAAAAAAAAGGGGTGAGTCATTTGGATCAGAAAGAACTCATTCAAGCCACAGATGCGTGAACGAAAATAAATTCCTTATTGTTGCATGTCACTGAGATTTTGGGGAGTCATTCATTACACAGCAAAAGCTGACTAATACCATCCATAAAACAAGAATAGGAATCTATGACACGAACAGTCAGAGGATCTTGAAATTTAACATAAGGTAGCCAAAATAAGAATTTCAGTAGCAGCTTTGGAAAATAAGTGACAGAAATATTTGCAAGGGTATAATAGGAAAAAAAGGACATGGACGGTATAAGAGGGGAAAAACAGACAGAAAAAATAAATCCAGGAGTTCCTGTTGTGGCTCAGCAGGTTAAGGACCCAACTAGTATCCATGGGGACGAAAGTTCAGTCCCTGGCCTCGCTCAGTGGGTTAACGCTTTGGCGTTGCCACAAGCTGTGGTGTAGGTTGCAGATGCTCCTATTTGACCCTTTAGCCTAGGAACATACACCCAAAGGTGCAGCCCTGAAAAGGAAAAAAAAAGGGAAAAAAAATCCAGGAGGTCTAATATTTGACTCAAAAGAATTAAAGAGAGAGCAGAGAAATTATCAAAGAAACAACTAAAGAAAATTTCCACAAACTGAAGATTGTGAGTCTCCAGATTAAAGAAATTTGCCAGGCGCTAGCAAAATGAATGCAAAATAATCCACACCACAAACATTATCATGTAACCCCAGAAGACCAGAGATAAAGAGAAAGTACCAAAAGCTTCCAAAATTAAAAAGAAAATGTTTAATACATTGAGACAAAAATAGAAATGGAGTCAATATTTTTATTTTTTGACAAGATCTACACAGGATGTCAGGAAACAATGGAAAACTGCCTTTGATATTTGCCAAAAATGATTTTCAACAAATAAATCTATACCCAGATAAGCTCAATCAAGTGCAAGGATGGACTAAAGACCTTTTCAGGCATGCAAGGACTCAGAGCACTGACGTCCAATGCATCCATTCTTAGGGGGATATCAGAAAATACACTCCAGCAAAAGGAAGGAGTAGAACAAAGAGGAGGATGACAGGGCATCCAGGAAATGGTGGGTCCAACTCAGGCAAAGGCGAGCAGTGGAGGGAAGTCTCAGGAAGGAACGGGAAGGCTGAAAGAACAGCCAGTCAGAGACCTTTGAGAAAGTAGACTCAGCAGAGTAGACAACATGGTAGGTAACATGATGGAGACTCTGCAAAGAATTAACGATATATATTTGCAACCTTTCGGCAAGTCAAAGTCATAGCAATTATTAACCCATGGAAAAACAAAAGTTGCCCACAAGGAAAAAAATTAATCATAATACGTATTATGGCTCCTAAATAAATAAAATATATAGTCGAGGACTTGTACACAAAGATTATTATTTTAACAAAAAGTAGTTTTATAAATATTTAGGGAAGGTAGGGAGAAGGAGGAGTAGTGTGTGTGTGTGTGTGTGTGTGTACACGCGCACGTGCACTTATGCAAGAAAGATGATTTCTCATATCCCGTAAGAGGAAACAAATTCATAATATTTAAAAATCACAGAGTTCCCATCGTGGTACAGTGGAAACGAATCCAACTAGGAACCATGAAGTTGTGGGTTTGATCCCTGGCCTTGCTCAGTGGGTTAAGGATTTGGTGTTGCTGTGAGCTGTGGTGTAGTTTGCAGACACGGCTCGGATCTGGCGTTGCTGTGACTGTGGTGTAGGTCGGCAGCTGTGGCTCCGATTTGACCCCTGGCATGGGAACCTCCATATGCTGTGGGTGTGGCTCTAAAAGACAAAAAGACAAAAAATAAAAATAAAAAATAAATAAAAATCAGGAAGTTTCCATTGTGGCTCAGTGGAAATGAACCCAACTAGTATCCACGAGGATGTGGGTTCGATCCCTGGCCTTGCTCACTGGGTTAAGGATATGGCATTGCCACGTCTGTGGTGCAGGCCAGCAGCTGTAGCACCGATTTGACCCCTAGCCTGGGAACTCCCATATGCCACAGGTGCAGCCCTAAAATGCAAACATACAAACAAACAAAATCAATCAATCAAAAATACCAATGTGTTTTATTTAGAAATCTAGAGGCATTCAGAAGAAGGAATGGAAAAGGTTGAAACAGTTCCTTTGGGAATGAGAAAAGGAGAGCAGGGGCTCTTCAAAGTCTTCTTCCTTACTGTGAACTAAGTGCCTTCATCTTTTGTTCAGAACATCGACATATCAATGGAAAGCAGTAACAGGTGCAGTCAGAGCCACTGGGTAGGGAGGAGAGCTGGACGGCAAAGGTCCTGGATGGGAGGAGACACGTGCAGTGGGCAGCGTGTCTGGTCGAAGGCGGAGAGCCAGCAACGAGCCACTCACCCGTCTGGTTGTGCGCATGCCTTCCATCCTTTCGTGTGAGTTTGTACATGTGGTTTTGGGGGAAATGAGGGAGCAGAACCGTGCCGCAGTGTCCAAGGGGGCTGGGGTAATGGTGAAAGGGTGTGGCTGCAGAGGAAGAGAGGAGATAAGACCCCTCTTCTTCCTCCTACTAGAAGAAGGGGACTCTTGGAAGAGTCAGCGCTGGGGGCTGGAGGAGCTCTAAATCCTGCTGCTAAGGGAAATATGGGGAAGGGATGACATGTCCTCTCACGCCCTCAGTGGCCAGAGCATCAAATGTCATCGTGAGGGTCAAGCTTGAAAGCAGCAACCATGCTCATGGTCGGCACCCCCAGGGCTCTAGGACCCCCCTCACACACACACACACAGCAGTCCTAACCTCGCATCTCAAGCACCTACTGGGTGCTAGGAGATAACACACGTCTAAGCCTTGGGACACTTTTCCTACAGACAGCATGTAGAGTCTTTCAGGAGGAGTAAGAGTTGGTCAAGCAGAGAAGCTGTGGACGTGACCAACCTGCAACGTGGGCTGGAGCTGGGGGAGGAGGGGAACGCAGCCAGGGTCGGGCTGGAGCCTGGCTGGAAGAAGAGCGATCCAGGCTCCATCTCCCAAGAGCAAGAAGGATCGGAAAGCTAAGAGGTAAATATACTTAGGGAAGGGCTCCCCGGAGCCAGTGTGGATGGTGAACTTTGCAGGGTTGAGTTGGAAGGAAGACCAGCCAAGCAGCTGCTGAAATAGGTCCGGCAGGAGAGGAGGGAAGTCTGAATTAAGACCAGGCTGCAAGGATGGCAAGGGGGCAGCTGGAGGGAACTTCAGCAGCAAAATCCGTTCTGGAGGCGTAGGATACAGCAGCTAATGGAGGATGGGAAGGAAGGCGACTCCTGGTTTCTGGCTTTGGTGAATTTGAAGACTCGGGGAAGATGTGCTGTGAAGAGAGAGAGAGGCCAGCCTGGAGGTGCTGGGGGGCCCCTGAGTGCGGTGTCCAGGAGGCAGTTGAGATACTCGGGCCTGGTGCTCCCGGGAGAGACTGGGGGACCATCGGTGTACAGACGGTAACGGAGGTTGGAGAGTGGATGAAACCGCAGCCAGAGAGGGCGTGGAGGGTGAAAAGGGGGCTAAGTCAAGGATGGAGCCCAGGCTTGCAGGAGGAGATGGCTGAGCAGATGGTGTGGGGGAACCGACGCAGAATCGTGGGCGTCAGAAGAGGCCAAGACGAAGTTCCCATGATGACTCAGCGGTAATGAGTCCAACTAGTATCCATGAGGATGTGGGTTTGATCCCTGGCCTTGCTCAGTAGGTTAAAGTTCCAGCGTTGCCGTGAGCTGTGGTGTAGGTCACAGATGCAACTCAGATCCCTAGTTGCTGTGACTGTGGTGTAGGCCGGCAGCTGCAGCTCCAATTTGACCCCTGGCCTGGAAACTTCCACATGCCGAGGGTGAGGCCCTAAAATGCAAAAAAAAAAAAAAAAATGAGGTCAAGGGGCTGGAGGAGGGGCCCCTGGAGGCCTGGACCAGGTACTCTGAGGGCAGCAGGGGCAATCCTGGCAGGAGGTCGTAGGGCCTCAGGGGTGGGAGCAGATTGCCAAAGGGTAAGAGCTTAGAAGGGCGGCCACTGAATATCCAGGACCGCACCTTTCAAAGCCATCTGGTTCCTGGCTGTGCACTTCCGGGGCAGCGGGGCACTCTGGAAAATTCTTGACCATCGTGGGCTGGGAGAGAAGGAGCACTTCCTTTCACATAGAAGGCAGAGCCTTGACGTGGGGCTTACCAGGGTCTCAGCCTGGCCTTGGGAGATGGGAGTTTCCGGAAGCCCAGTCCAAGCGGTCTGAAAGCCACGCACCCGCTGTGCCCCCTTCTTCACCTCCTCCCAGCCACAAACTCGCTGGTCCTGCTTTGGACCCTGGAGATTCACAGATGAATAGGACACAGACCTTGACCTAAATGTGCTCGTGGTACATAGGCCTCAGCAGGAAGAGGGAGAAAGTCTAGTAGATGCTCTGACAGAGACTGTCGACTCCTGGGAGCTAGAGAGGGGCCACCCCAGCCTTCAAAGAGGTCTTTGACCAGTTCAGGTGATGCAGAGAATTAAAAGGATGAGGAAAAGCCATAGCATCATGGTAGTAAATATTAAGCCAAGTTGCGGAGGGGGAGATAGGGGTAGGGTATTAAAAAGTACTACAAACTACTTTGTATAGAATAAATGAGCTACAAAAATATATTATACAGCACAAGGAATGTGGTCAATATTTTATAATAACTATAAAATGGAGGATAACCTTTAAAAATCATGTATCACTATACCGTACACCTGAAACATATAATATTGTAATTCAATGCTGCCGCAAAACAAAACAAAAAAAGTGAGAGAAAAATGGAATCATAGGAGTTCCTGCTGTGGTGCAGCAAGTCAAGGATCCAGCGCTGTCTCTCGGCCTGGCGCAGTGGGCTAAGGATCCAGTGTTGCTGCAGCTCAGATGTGATCCCTGGCCTGAGACCTTGCATATGCTGCAGGTGCTGCCAAAAAAAGGAAAAAGGAATCATAAAAAAAAAGTCAATGTCCAACATGACCAGGCTGTACAAACCACAGTTGGAGCAGCCCTCCTTTCCTGGGGCAGAGTTTCAGGTAAAGGCAGTGGCACCAAGAAACAGCAGCAGACGCCCAGGGAGGAGGTGACCTTGGGTGGGGTGGGGGCAGGTCAAGCACTTTGGCAGCTGCGCATCCGCACCCGCGCTCCTTTCGGCTCTTACTAGAGTCTCTGTGAATTGTTACCCAGGAGACTTTTGGCTCTTAGCTCTAGCGCAGGGATCTGCAAAGCGCGAGCCAGGCCGAGGGCGACATCCGCGGCCTATTTGGCCGCGGCCTATTTTTGTATATAAAGTTGCACGAATGAATCCAGCCACACCCGTTCAATTATTTATTGTTTATGGCTGTTTTCATGCTGTCACAGCAGAATCCAGTAGTTGTGACCGACCGAGAATGGCGCCCTGCAAAGCTTAAAATATTTACTAGCTGGCCCTTCACAGAACACGTTTGCCAACCCTGCTCTGGGGGGTCAAGTAAGACACAGGCTCAGCTACTGCAACGAAGGTCCAAAGAGCGGTGGCTTGAACACAACAGAGATTTCTTTCTTTCTCATGAACAGCCCGAAGGGTCCTCCTTTGCTGTTCAGCTGTCCTCCCTCCTCAGCCTCCCAGCAGGAAGGGGAGGAGGGACGTGGAGCGCACGCCTTCTTCCTTGCAGGGCACAGCCCAGAAGTTGCACCCCCCAGAGAGCTGCCCTCCCATCCCACTGGCCCGCACTTGGTCGCGTGGTCACATGGAGCCGCAAGGTACCTTGGGAAATGGTACATTTACTGAGTGGCCATGAGTCCAGCCCAGCTCCCTTTGGGCTTTATTACCAAAGGAAGGAGGAGAGCAGCGTGGGTTCCAGGGGATTTTAGCATTCTCTGGTCAAGAACAACAGAAGCCAGAGTGAGAGGGGAGAGGAATGTACGTCCCCTGTAGGGTATTGGAATAAAAGCTGTATTCCAATGAGCAGATGTCTGTAACTGATATAAAGTGCGTCCTTCCCCCACTTCCTTCCTCAGATGTTAATGAGGCTCCAGTTAGATCAAGCTCTAGCCAGGTGCCTTTTACAGATAAAGACACTGATGATCAGAGTGCTCAGGTGAGTTGTCCCAGGGCCCGTCCTTCTGGTCCTGGTACGAGGCTCCTCTTGCCTGACCGTCCTGCTTCCTCTTGGACATTCTCGCTGGGAGCTAGACTTGTGGGTGTCAGGGAAGCATCCCCATGGATACCAGTCAGATTTGTTTCCGCTTCACCACAATGGAAATTCCAAACCTTTGTGCTTAAATGTTTATAGCAGCTTTGCTTTAATAACCCCAAACCGGAAACAGCCCTAATGTCCATAGCTTGTGAACAGATACAAAACTGCAGTATATTCAGACAAGAGACTCCTATTTGGTGATAAAAAGAATATAAACTACTGAGGTACACACCAACACTGATAAATTATACCTTGTGAGAAAGGCCAGATATTAAAGACCATTAATATGAAATTTCAGGAGTTCCCGTCATGGCACAGCGGTTAACGAAGTCGACTAAGAACCATGAGGTTGCAGGTTCGATCCCTGGCATCACTCAGTGGGTTAAGGATCCGGCGTTGCCGTGAGCTGGGGTGTAGGTCGCAGATGCGGCTCGGATCCCGCGTTGCTGTGGCTGTGGCGAAGGCCAGCGGCTACAGCTCCTGTTAGACCCCTGGCCTGGGAACCTCCATATGCTGCAGGTACGGCCCTAAAAAGCAAAAAGAAAAAAAAAAAAAAAAGGAAAGAAATTTCAGAAATGGCAAAACAGAATGAAAGAAAGCGCATCAGTGGTGGCCAGGGCCTGGGGCAGAGGGGACTAGAGGAGATAGATTGCAAAGGGGCACTATCTTTGGAGGGGCCTTTTGGGGATAATGGAAATCTCCTATATTGTGATGTGGTGGTTACATAATTGTAAAACCCACTGAATTATACACTTCAAGGTGGTCAGTTTTCTTGTATATAAATTATACCTCAAGAAAGCTGATTCTTAACACGTGAATGAGAATGCCCTTAGAAGGGAGACATGGTCTGTTTTCTTCCAGTGCCACCTCCTGTGAGCCACCTCTGGCAGCGGACAAAGGGATCTTTTAATCTTGTTAATCAGATTACATCACTCTTTATTTAAACACTCTCATGGATTCTCTTTCTTCTTTGAATGAAAGCCAGAGGATTACTGTGACCTACAAGTCCCTCTGGCCCTGCTTCCTGACCCCAAGACTACGGGTGTGTGTGTGTGTGTGTGTGTGTGTGTGTGTGTGTGTGTTCTGGAGCAATAGGACAAACGGAGGCCACGTACCGTGTATCTCAATACATAAAGTTGCAGATGGAGCTGATAAACTGCTAATAAAGCAATTCTTCTACCTTGACAAGTATACCTTCATGATGAGCTGGAAGGCCAGGTTCAAATTTAGAATTCTTGGGGTCCGTGGAGTTCTGTGCCAGAAGGTGAGGCCTGGAAGGCGGACCCGAAGTCACAGCCTGCCTGCCCCTCTCTTTCCATCCCAGCTCCATCTGAAACTGTGGGGCTCCATCTGAAACTGCCAGGTCCCTGGGGACATGTGTTTTTGCAGTTCTGTGGGAGCTGAAGATAGTATCGGGCACAGAATCTGGGAAACCGGATTCTTAACGTATATCTCCTGTTTTCTTCCCAAATTGTGCTTCCTTCTATACGCATGTGTGTATGCGTGGGCATGCGTGTGTGAGTATATATGTATTCTCTATGTGTGCATGTGCACACGTCTGTGTAGGTGCACGGGTGTGCATGCATGTGTTGCATGCATGTATGTACGCATGCATGCATTTTTGTATGTGTACTTCAACAAGAAGGCAGCAACTGTGCTAAATTCATCTCTGTATCTTTTCTATGTGTTCAGAGTGACTGCTAAATGAATTCAATGAAGAAATGAATGAATGGGGCAGTATAGCACAGTTATAGCACAGTGTGGGTTTGGAGTCAGACAGATTTGAGGGCAAACTCTTACTATGCCACTCACCCAATGTGGTTCAGTCTCCTAATCCCATAGAGCCTCGGTTTCCTCATCTCCAGACCAGGGATAAAAATAGGACCTATTTTATGGGAGTTGGTGCGAGGATTAGTAGCAGTAATCAGAGCCAACATGTACTGAACTGGATTTTGAGCCAGGCACTGTTCCAAGGGCTTTGCAGGTGCTAAGTCACATACTCCTGCAATTTTATGTTGGAGGGCTGGTTAAACAGTAAACTCTGAGCATCTTGGCTGTTATCATATTTATGATCAATGGGGAGGAGACTCTGGATTTTTAATCCTCAGGGGCTTCTTCTCATGAGTCCTGCTCAGATTCTGATTGATGCTGCAGTCTGGAGAGAGCTGTGGGATCCACAGGCAGCGCTCTGCCAGGCTAGCTCAAAGTTTCACCCTCTTGGTCCTTCTCTTGTGGCTTAGGACATTCCTCCTCTAAGTGGCGCTGCAGAGTGGGAACTGGGCTGCTGAGTGGCAGTGCCCCCTGGTGGTCAATTTCCATCAATATTTTGATTCCGTGTAGCGCGGTTACCACAAGTCAAGTGCAGTGGCAGTGGATGACAAAATATGGGGGGGGGGATAGAACTTGATATGATAAATTTAAATTCAGAGGGGAGTAAGGTGTGCAGGGGGGGAGATAGAGCAAGAAGGGACCAAGCCACACAAAGGAACTTTTCATCAATAATAACGTTTACATCAGCGATTTATGGCCCATCCTCCATGTGCCAGGCGTACCGAGCACTTGGCATTCACGGTCTCATTGAACACACCTCCAGAAGGTATGTATCATGAAAACAACGACTTTCATCTGGAGCTGGGCACACAGTAGGTGTCTGTCACATAGTAGGTGCTCAATACATTTTGAACAAGTGAATAAGGCAATACTTCTATGAAGCAGGAATTATCATCTCCACTTAGAAAAATGAACAAGGAAAATGACCAGAAAGGTTACGTAGCCAGTGTGTGTCAGAGCCAGGGCCCCTGAGTTCCACACCCAGCTCTGCCACGTGCTTGGGCGTCACAGAGGAAGGGACAGGGCCCTCTGCCTTCAGGGAGCTTGGCCTCCAGTTAGCCTCACCCATGCAGTATTTGCTCCCTGTCTTCAAATACTGCTGGGGGAGGGGGGAGTGGGGCCTGCCGGGGTGGCTATTTATGGCCCATGGGGAGGTCCAGTGAAGCTCCCATCATAAATTACAAAGAGAGACACATGTGGGTCAGGATTGGGGAGTTCAGTGCGTGAGGGATCCCCAGAAATCTTGCTCAGTCTAATCTGGGATTTCCCTTCATTCTCTGGATAGTCAGTGACTCAGGCAGCAGGCATTTACTGAGTTCCCAGAATGAGCTCCTCGGGGCCCTCTCCTGGTCCTGCTCACCTCGTCCCCCGCCCTTGTCCTGCAGTGGAGGTCTTAGCCCCCATGAACGGCTATTCAGAAACAGGTCTCTTCATTTTATCGTGCCTACCTGCAGCACGCGAATGACTGCGGTTTGAAAAATGCTGTGCGTTTTGCGACATTTAGATCCAGTCCTCGCTCAGGACACCCCAGCCCAGGTGTGTTCTCAGCGTGTGGAGCCTTTCCTTGGGGACGTGATTATGAATGGGCATCAGTAAACCTTCCTAACACAGAGGTGCCCCTTCTCTGAAAGGGCCCTGCCATTTATTTTTGAGTCCTTGAGGCTTTTTTTTTTTTAGCATTTCATCCTCTTTGTCACTGTCAGAATGCAACTATAACTGTCATTTGCTTCCGGCCGCCCCTAGCAGTTTTCTTCCTCCTGATTGCCTGCTTAGAACCTCCGAGCTGTTAGAGTAGGGAACACTCTCAATGTCACCTAGCGGGAAGGGAGGGCCAGGTGACATTGTGAATGTGTGAATAAAACGTATAGGCTTTACTGCATAGATGGGGACTTACCCATATGGACTGTTGGATGACATGTATGTGTGTTTCCTCATAGGCTATGGAGAGGGGACATTATCACAGCCAGTTCTCCCCAGGCAAGGGGTCACTTCAGGCAATTTTTTGGTACCTACCCAGAAAGGCTCCATACAGACTCACTTCCTGGAATATGTGAAGGGTTCGGCTCCTCTTCCTGGCTATTTCTCTGCCTCATTCTCCCCCTCTCCTCGCCCTCACAGCAGCTTCAGGGGACCAATGGTGGGGGTGGGGAGAAAAGACCCTGGAACCGCAGCTACAGCAGCGCGGGAGCCCACTGCTGACAGAGTGTCTGGCCTCAAATTACACCACATCAGAGCTTGGGCATAAAATTAGCATCGGTGTCCTGTGTATGAGGAGCCAGGGAAAATACTCATATTCAGCAGAACCATGGGCAGGGACAGAAGAAAGGGAGAGGAGGTGGCAAGGGGCAGAGCTGGCCCCCCCGCAGAACTCGGCCCTCCCCTGGGCAACCTCGTGCCCCTGTGGCAGGGGCCAGGGGCTGAGTCAGGGCCACAGGAGGCTTCTTGGGGTGGAAGCAGTGGGGGATGGGAAGGGAAGACCTTGAGAAACCTGGGAAGGTGAACTTGAGGGTTTGTCCTATGCAACAGGCACACACGCACACCCTGAAAATTTTGAACAAGATTTAGAAATCCCCATGTGCCTAGGCATTTTTCTTGCGTTTTTCTTGTGAATTCTTATTACAACCTCATTGGGTAAGCCTGTCTAACAGATGAGTAGAGTTCCCTCTGGTGGCTCAGAGGGTTAAGAACCCGATCAGTTATCCGTGAGGATGGGGGTTCAATCCCTGGCCTTGCTCATTTGGTTAAGGATCTGGCATTGCTGAGCTGTGGTGTAAGTCGCAGATGTGGCTCGGATCTGGTGTTGCTGTGGCTGTGGTGTAGACTGGCAGCTGCAGCTCCAGTTCGACTCCTAGCCTGGGAATTTCCATATGCTGCAGATGCAGCCCTAAAAAAAAAAGGAAAGGATCCGAAAGGATATATTAGCTTGCCCAAGTTCATGTGCTATAAATGTATTCATGCTTTTGCTCATTCTGTGCCCGCTTAGATTACAGCATTTCAATACATCCTCTCTGCAGCCACTATGAAAAACAGTAGGGAGGGTACCTAAAAGATTAAAAATAGAGCCACCATATGATCTAGCCATACCCCTCCTGGGCATATATTCAGAAAAGATAAGAACTCCAATTAGAAAAGATCCATGCACCCCAGTGTTCAGAGCAACACTATGTGCAATTGCCAAGACATGGAAGCAGCCTAAAAATCCATCAACAGGACGAAGAAGATCCGTATATGTATGTACACACACACACAATGGAATATTACTCAGCCATGAAAAGAATGAAACAATGCCATTTGCAGCGACACGGACGGACCTAGAGATAATCACACTAAGTGAAGTAAGTCAGACAGAGAAAGACAAATGCTATACGGTCATCACTTGTCTGTGGTCATGAGTATCACTTATACACAGAATCTGAAATATAAGAAAAATGAACTTATCTGCAAGACAGAAACAGACCCACAGACATAGAAAACAAGTTTACAGTTACCAAAGGAGGAAGCGGGGGTTAAATTAGGAGTCTGGGATTAGCAAATACACACTACTATATATAAAATAGATAAACAGCAAGGTCCTATTCTGTAGCTCTCAGAAATATATTCAGTGCCTTGTAATAACCTGTAATGGAAAAGAATCTGAAAAGAACATAGATATATGTATATTCAGACATATGTGTATAACTGAGTCACTGCTATACACCAGAAACTAACACAACATTGCAAAATCAACTATACTTCAATAGAAAAATAAATGAATGAATAAATATTTCCTCTCAAACTTACAATGTCACTGCTATACACATTGCATGTTCTTGTGTAGACACAACATAAACAGGCTCACATTTGTCCACACAGACTTGTGTGTGTTTATAAACGTGTGTATATACAATATATGTTTTTAACTGTACGCATACGATAACACACAAAATCCCATGCCAGTGCTGGATCACACTTTCTTGCCAAAATTGTCACTTCTTGTCTTTTCTGACCAACTCTAGGCCAACCTCCCCCCCATCCCCAGCTGTAGCTAGGTGTTTGTACCTCTTGGCACTCACAGACACCTGCCATATCTGCCATATCTCTCCTGTTACTGCACATTTAGTTGTTTCATTCTCCAGACTGTGAGCGCTGAGACACCAGTGGCTGGACTGGAGTCAGAGCTGGTATTATCTCTAATTCTTCAGGTGTGAATTCTTCCTTGTACTGGGTCTGTAAGCTGTGTCTTTCTTACTGGAGGGGTTCTTTCCACAATTGGTAATTTTGGTCTGTGAACCCATAGGGCAGTTTTGCTACAGCCCTGCAGGCTTCATGGACACCAGGTTATTATTATCATTTTGTCTTTTTTTTAGGGCTGCACTCACAGCATATGGAAGTTCCCGGGCTAGGGGTCAAATAGGAACTATAGCTGCCAGCCTACACCACAGCCATAGCAATGCAAGACCAAGCTGTATCTGTGACCTGAACCACAGCTCATGGCAATGCCAGATCCTTAACCCACTGAGCAAGATCAAGGATCAAACCCTGATGGATACAAGTTGGATTCGTTTCTGCTGAGCCATGACAGGAACTCCAAATTATTTTGCTATAATAATTCAGCTTGGGATTTCTATATGGTGTGGGTAACTTGGATCTGGGCTTGACATCAGTGTGTGTTTCAGGCTTGATGCTCTGATCTGGTGTATGTATCTCTCAGTCTGCCCCTGGCCTGGGAGAGTGTCCTACAGTGACTCCAGGCTGTTGGCTGAGACATTCTGTTCATTTAATTGGTTCTGACACTCAGCCTCACACTGGGAGCACAGATATGACTTCCTGCCAACAGCAGGACCTATAGCCTGGACCCAGTCCCAAATTAGGCACTAACATCTCAGCTCTCTGAACCCATATCCACCCTTGGTTTTCCCATTGGGTGTGGGGCGCCTCTCACTGGTGTAGGTTTCCCTTCGCTTAGAATCTGAAAATGACTTTCTTGCTTTTGAACTGGGCTCTAAATGTTGAAAACACTTAAAAATACTTAGTAGGCAATTTTTATATGCCTGGAGTAGGAATGGAAATTTTGATTTGTGTTCATGATTGTTTTTCTCTGTATTCCAAATGCCTTGCTCAATACAGAGTTGTTGACTGGGTACCTCTCTCTGGTTTTCTGCTGTCTTGCTCTCTTCTCAGCCTTCTCCAGCTCTGTCCCTGCCTCCCAAGGAATCCCTAAAGACCTTGGTTTTGGAAGAGCCCTTGGCCCTGGCCTGGCTGGATGAAGAGAAGGAGAGTTTCAGTGGGTCAGGGCCACAGTGCTGAACTCAGAGCATACTCCTTCCTAGGGACTTTGGCTCCACCCTCCACTCTGTTTGGGGCAGAAGGTCCCTTGGGGCAGCTGGGCAGAGCAGGGACGAGGTTCAGAGGAAGGGGTTGAGGCTTCCGGCTGCCCTTCATTCTCAGAGCCAGACGGCCCTTGAGATCCTGAGAATGGATTCTGTCCCCAGTCCCTTTGTCTGGGAAATAATAGAGAGACTGAGGTAGGAGGTTCTGGATCCAGGCTCCTCCAATGTTCCAGGGCCCATTCTGTGATGCCAGAAGGCATAGCTTCTGTGTCATCTATAGCTTCTTCCTGCTGCTTTTCTACTTTTGCATCTGTGATGCATGAGTGAGTAGGAATCGGAGCATGTGTGTATGCGTGTGTGTGTGACTGGTTGGGGGTTCCTGGGTGTGATTTTGAACTTCTTTGGAGAACTCCTTCCAGAATCCAACAGCCATACCTGTTAGAGGAGACACAGAATCACCTGCTAGAAGCGTTGTGTTCATGCCCTGAATACCTGCAGGGTGAACAAACACCTGCATCGTGCTAGGCACTGCGCTACCTGGGAAGACCAAGGCCTAATGTATAAACACACAAACAGGAGCTCCTGTTGTGGTGCAGTGGAAACGACTCCAACTCATATCCATGAGGATGTGGGTTCGATCCCTGGCCTCACTCAGTGGGTTAAGGATCTGGCGTTGCTGTGGCATAGATCACAGATGTGGCTTGGATCCTGCATTGCTGGAGTTGGGGCATAGGCCGGCAGCTGTAGCTCCGATTTGACCCCTAGCGTGGGAACTTCCATATGCCCTGGGTGCAGCCCTAAAAAAGCAAAAAACCCTCAAAAAAACCCGAAAAAACACCATGTAAATACACAAACAAATATGAAGTGACACTATTTCCCAATGGTCTGAAGCAAAAGTACAGGGATCTGGGAAAGAATATCTTAGGGAGGGTGACATATTTAGGGTGAGGTGTTGCAGAAGTTCTCCCTGAAGAGATGACTTCCAAGCAGAGCCCTAGAGGAAGCAGGGAAGAGCATTCCAACAGAGGAACAGCATGCACGAAGGCCCAGAGGGGAAGATGTCTTGGGGAGTTCTAGAAAAGGACCAGTGGCCAGTGTGGGAGGGAAATGGCCTGGGAGAGGAGGCCGGGGAAGGCAGTAGGGCCTGCAGAGCTTCAGAGGCAGACAGGACAAGAAGTTTGGACTTTCCCTAAGTGCAGAGTGCATCCATTATGGAGTTTAAGCAGGGGAGGGTGTGATCATGTTTGTAACGTGCAGCTCACTCCTCTTGGCGGCCGTGTGGGGAGGATTGGCTGTGCCAGGCCCATGTAGGCCCAGAGACCTCAGGAGGAGGAGAGTATGGCCCAGAGGTCCGGGAGAAGAGGAGAAAAAAGAAGCACAGGCCAACCTTCACTCGCAATACGATACAGGTGCCGGTGAGCACAAACTTTGTTGCAGGAACCAGAGAGGCTTCTTGGAGGAGGTGCCATCTGAGTGGGCCTCAGGGACGGCAGGCAAGCTGGAGGCCAGCCCTCCAGGCCTAGGGAAGAGTTTGGGTCAAGCTGGTTCAGTGGGTGTGAAGTGTCTCCCCAGAGCTCTAAGTCCCCACAGTGGCTGAGCCAGCTCTGGACCTGATCTCTGAAGGAGGGGCTGGGAGTGGGGTGGGGGTGGGGTCTCTGGTGTCCAGCTGAGGCCCGGCACCAAGAACTGACATCGAGGAAGTCCCCGATGGCCCCAAATTAGAGGGCTCCTGAACACGCAGTGTCAGAGGGTGTGTGCACTTCCCCAGTTGGGGTGCAGCTGGGAGGACTGGGAGGTGTGGAAGAGGAAGTGTGGGCCACAGCCCGGCCCCCAAGAGCCTGGAGGAGGAGCCTCTTCTCAAGCTGAGAGACTTGGCGTGGGCCCCCCGCCCCCAAAGGCGGCTCCCGGGGACACCTGGGACCACAGCCGAGACGTGCGGTGGCTGGAGGGAAGTGAGAGGTGAACTCGGCCTGGGCCGGGCTGGGTGAGACCTTCCACCACCCCCTCCCCTGGGCCACTGATGGCCATGGCCGTGGCCCAGCAGCTGCGGGCTGAGAGGTGAGTGCAGGGGGCGACGAACCTCTGTGGGGCGGGGGGGGGGGGAGGCTCCTCGCTTTTCCCAGCAGGCCTTGGGGGACAGAGGCCGGCTTTCCTGCATCATCTTATCAATGTCAAAAGTTGAGAGGCCGGAGCTGAGTCAGAACCCAAATACTCAGAAATGCAGTCTCTTAGAACCGTTTTAAGGAAACTCCGAGTCGTGGCTTCCCTCCCCGAGGCTCAGAGAAGGGGAATGACTTTCCCAGGGTCACGCAGGAATGGGTGGCAGAGTCTGGACGGGGACTCAGGTGTCCTGGGGCCCAGGCCGGGCCTCACTGCTCCACACTGTTCCTTAATGGCTTTTCATCTTCGGTCCAGAGTCCCAGAATTAGGCTCATTCTCCTTCTTTATCCAGGACTTGGCCAAATGTCACCTCCTCCAAGAAGCCTTCCCTGACAGCGCCCTCTTTCCTTTTTCCTGTATAACCCTTTTATTGTTGGTAGAACAGTCTGTACTCACGCCTCTTTTTTTTTCTTTCTTTCTCACTTGCTCCCTGATTAGAAGCAAGACTGTAGTGTATTTGTCTCTTTTGCTCACTGCCGTATCCCCAGGATTTGAATGAGGCAGGTGCAAACTAAGAGCTCAGTAAATGCTACTGAATGGATGGACGGATAGGTGGACGGATGGGTGGATGGATGGACGGATGGACAGATGGACGGACGGATGGATCTTTGAGCTGAAAAATATCCTTAGATCTTTTCCATCCAGTCCTGTCTTTGTACGGATGAGAAAACCAAGCCCCAAGGAGAAGAAAATATTTTTATTCAGCATCACGTGGAATGAGTGGCACTGCTGAGGCTGGGCGCACAGCCTCTCCAAGGCCTAGCCTTGTTTCTCAGGAAGCATTTTCTGAACGTTTCTGCAGTGACCAGGCCTGTGCTCTGAGCTGCAGGGGGACCTGAGGACATGGGGCTTGGCCCTTGCCCTCCTGGACTGGAACAGCAGGGGACATGAAAAAAGACTGTGTAACAGTGTGGAGGTGACTCAGATGATCACTGCAGAAGGGTCAGGTTGGTCTGGGCCAATGTGGGCGGCAGAGGGCCTGTGGTGGAGTCTGGGGCTGGAAGCAGAACCCAGGATGGAATTCTCGAAGGTCAAATGTCAGAAGGAAGGCTTATGTGTTGTGTGGAGGGAGGGGCGGCAGAAGCAAAAGCTGGGAAGACACAGCAAGAATGGCTTTTGAGGAGTTCCCATCTTGGCTCAGCGGACTAATAGCCATGAGGATGTGGGTTCGATCCTGGCCTCGCTCAGTGGGTCAAGGATCCGGTGTTGCTGTGGCTGTAGGCTGGCAGCTGCAGCTCCGATTCAACCCCTAGTCTGGGAACCTCCAGATGCTGCAGGTGTAGCCCTAAAAAATGGAAAAGAAAAAGAAGAAGAATGGCTCTCAAGAACCACAGAGGGTGGTGCTAGGGGACTGGGGTGAGGTTGTCCCATCTGCTTCCAGCCCCTCCAGCCCACAGGTTCTCAGTGGACACCGGGCCTGGCATGCACCTGAACTCTTGGGAAACAGCTGCTGCTTGAGGCTGGGAGCACTTCCTCTTTCTCAAGGCACATGGGTCAGAGAGAGGAAGCCCAGAGCTGGCCAAGTAGCCAGTGTGTCCCCGGGCTCAGCACCCCTTCCTCCACGCAGGCGGCCAGGCTGTCCCCATGCGGCCTGCAGCACAGCCGACTAGCTGAAACGCAGGCTGGGGGAGTAGCCTGAGGCTGAGCTCCTACAATGTGCTGGAGCTGCTCTGGGCACTGGGGACACACCAGGGAACAGGGGTCCTGCTCTCGTGGGGATTCTTGGGCTGTGCTTGCTAACCCTCCATGGTCCCCATTTGGGAGTGGGGGAGGGGCCAGAGACTTCCCAAGTCTGTTGGTCTTAGCGATGGCAGAGCGGGGAGCCCACTCTGCCTGGCTCACCTGTGCCCTCCCGCTCTGTGACCCACAGGTCTGCGGGTGCCTTCCCGACGTAGCCCCTTCCTGCGCCATGCCCCTGGGCCGAGACACAGGGCCCCTGCATGAGCAGGCCCTGCCTGTCTCGCCAGCTTGGTCCCTTGTAACTTGCCCCCTCTCGCCTGCCTGGGGCCTTTGCACTGCCTCTTTCCCTTGCCCCACCGTCCTGAGGCCAATTCTTCTTTGCTTCTCCCGTGGACCCGGCACCACTTCTTCCAGGAAGCCCTCCCTGACCAGCCTCGGTCTGGGGGAGCCTTGTCCTCCTGCGTACACAGCAGCCCCACTTCTCTCCCTGACAAACGTTGCCCCATCTTAGAAGCGTCCGCTTGCCAAACCCTCTTGCCCAATACACTGCCGATTCCGTGAGGGAAGATACCAGACAGCCGGGCTCCTGCTTCTGCAGCTCAGAACGTCATGGGCTTTTTCTTCACGGCGTCTGTGACCACTGAAATTATGTAATTGTCCAACGCCTCCACTCGGCCACAAGACCCAGGAAGGCGGAGACCATGTCCTAAAGTTCTTAGAACAGTGTCTGAGCTACAGTAGGTGCCAGCGAGGGTGTGTGGTTATTATTATTATTATTGTAATTATTATTATCACTGTTACTTCAGATGGAGAGACTGAGGCTGGGAGGGGCGGGTTTACCTGAGTTCACGTTGGGAGCTTCAAACCCGGACAGGTGCAGAAGTGTTCAGGACCAAAATTCTGGAGCCATATTTCAGCTTCTCCTCGACTCATTTGGGGCAAGTTCGTTAACCTCTCTGGGCCTCAGCTTCCTCGTCTGGAAAAAGGTGACAGTCTTAGAAGGGTACCTGGTGCTTGGCGTGCTCAGGAAATCGTTAGCTGAAGTTAGTTATTATTAGCCAGCCCTCCCGATTCCCGGCTAAGGGCCGCTTCCCTCTGGTCCCTCCCCGCCCCATCCCCAGCCAGTTGCAGGTGACATGCCCCTGAAACGCACCGTCTCTGGGGAGAAAGCGGAGGAGGAAGCGTCTCTCAAGGGTGTAGCCCCGGAACTGTGCGTGGAAAGTGAGCGGGCCGGTTGCCAGAAGCCACCAATTTGCTCTGGGAGCAAAGGGGCTTTCCTCTGCCTGCCCGCTGCCGCCTGAGTCACCTCCCAGCCGCCCCCCCACCCCGAGTCCTGAGGTGGCAGCCCCGATCATGTGGGGACTAGCAGGGGCTGGGACCAGGTGTGTAGACTTTGAAATCGAGCTCGCGGGCAGGGCTGAGGTTCAGCTGTGGCAGCCCCCGCCCCCGGTCTCACCCCGTTTCCCAATTGCTGCACCAGTAAAGTCATAATTGCTTTTCTTGTTTCCTCATCTGGCCACAAGCGGCTGGACCCGGCAATCCCTAGCTGCACCTTCTCCATCTCCTTGGTAGTTCGTTTTCCCTTCTCGCATCTGTCCCTCTCAGCCCCTCCTCTGCTCACTCTGATTTCTCTTCTCTGAGGCGGGGGGTCTTAACCACCAGTCATAAGGCAGGTGGTTAATTCTTACCCTCCCGCTGCCCCCCGCAACCTTGCTGAACTCCAGAGACACACAGCTTTTGCTGGACTTCAACCTGGGTCCCCAAAAGGTCCCCATCCCCAGACGGAGTTCATCAGCCAGGCTCCCCTCCCACCCGTCCTGGTCAGAATATGGGTCATACGTGGGTGTGACTCTTGATGCTGCCCTTTCTTTCACCTCTACATCCAAACAGTCCCCACACCCTAGTGGCCGTAACTCCTGAATGACTCACAGACCAGTAGTGTGTCTGTCGGAAATGCATAAGTCTGCAGACAACAGAGGAACCGAGAGGGGCAGAAACAGGGGTTTATGCTTTCACATAACAAGAAGTCCAGAGGTAGGCCACAGCAGTTCTGCAGCTCTCTGACTTCAAGACCAGCGTCCCAGAGATTGCTGTGATCCTTCTCACGTTTCTGCCTCATGGATGCAATATGGCTGCTGCAGGTCTGGAAGTCACACCTGCTTTCCAGGGAGGCAGAAGGGAGAAGGAGAGGAGAACATGCTGGCCTTGTCTATCCCTCTGGATCAGGAGAGCAAACACTCTCCCAGAGGGTCTTACAGCAGATTTCCTCTTAATTCTCATTGGCTAGAACTGGTCACGTGGCTGCTCCTAGCTGCAAGGGAGGCTGGGAAACTGCAATGGGATGATTATGTTTGGCTCAGACCAATAATGATCTATCACCCAGGGCTGGACATTGCTACCCTGAAAAGAACTGGAGTTTGATTAGCAGGAAGAAGCAGCTCACAGGAAAATGGAAGAGTGTGTGCCAAGGGTGATGTCCCTTGTGTCTGTCCTCTCCTGTCCCCACTGTCTGGCCCAGGTCCACGTCATCTCTCAGTGGGACCGCTTCAGGGCCTCCCAGTGGGGCTCTGTCCCTTCAGTTTCTGCCCTCCTCTTCCTCTCCACTCAGATGCCTGAGCTGGCCTCCTTAAGCCAAGTTCCTACTGTGTGTTCTCTCTCTTCTGAAAACTTACGTGGCTCCCCGTTGCGTGTAAAATTCCTTAGCTCAGCACTGGGGACCCTCCTCAGCCTGGCCTCAGCCACCTATTCAGTCTCTGATCACAACAGACTCCAGCCACACTAGACCTGGGCCCACTCCTTGGGCCTCAGACCCTTAGCACATGCTGTCCCCTCCGCCCAGAAGGCCCTCCCCGCCTCCGTCCTACCTGGACTCCTATTCAGCCTTCTGGACCTGGCCCAGAGCTCACCTCCTCTGTGAGGGTTTCCCCAGTCAGGGCCTAATGAGCCATTCTCTCTGGGAGGCATGTGTCAACTTCCTTTACACCTGTGACCAGGGCCCAGAACGGGCTCTGATGCAATAGGGGTGCTGGGTGCCCTGTTTCCGGATGAATAAAACAGTCACAAGGTGATTTGCTGGACTCTAGTATGGCTGTTGATGCATGGCCCAAATGCCTCGGCTCTCAAGGTCAGGTCTGTGTCGGGACCCGGCACCGGTGGGTGTTGAAGGAGGAAGTGGCAGATACATGGGTTTACTTGGCACAGGGCCTCGTAGCCAGGGGCCACGGGGCCACCGAACACAGCAGGGGTGATAACCAGGATTTCTCTTCTCCTCCTGCCTCCCTCAGCGACTTCGACCAGCTTCCTGATGACATTGCCATCTCAGCCAACATTGCCGACATCGAGGAGAAGAGAGGCTTCACCAGCCACTTTGTAAGACAGACCCCTGGGCCTTCACCTCTGACCACTGAACCTTTACCCTCTGACCTCTGAGCCTCCAACGCGCTCATCTCTTCACTTCTATCCCAGTGGGTCTCAATAGGGCCCTTCTGCCCACCAGGAGACGCTTGGCAGTAAATATCTAGAGACACTTTTGATTATTACAACTTGGGGTGGGGCGTCTAGTGTATGGGGTCCAAGACTGCTGCTTCACGCAGTGCGATGACAGTCCCCACGACAGAGAATTACCTGGCCCCAAAATGTAATTACCGACGTCGAGAAATTCTGCACTAGCCCTAGGACCTCTGGACCTCACGCCTTCTCTGCCCCTGACCCGCGAGGCCCCACCCCCTGACCCACGAGGCCCCACCCCCTGGCCCACGAGGCCCCACCCTAGGCCTCTGTCTTCTTTAGGTTTTTGTCATCGAGGTGAAGACGAAAGGGGGTTCCAAGTACCTCATTTACCGCCGCTACCGCCAGTTCTACGCCTTGCAGAGCAAGCTGGAGGAGCGCTTCGGGCCGGAGAGCAAGACCAGCCCCTTCACATGCGTCCTGCCCACGCTGCCAGGTAAGCGGGCCACCGGCGGCCCCAGCACAGAGCTCCGTCCATCCGCCTCTCCTCCCAGTTCTGCCCACTGTTTAGCGTTTCTGTTTCAGCGCAAACCATTCTATTTAATGAAAACCATTCTTTTAGTCCACGCCCCGCCTCCTGCCAGTCACCAGCTGCCACCTCTAGCTCTCCTGCCTCATGGCCCTTGACCTCCTGTGCTCCGGTGACCTTCTCAGCCACCCTGCTTCAGCCATCCACGGAGGCTGGGTCTGGAGTGCATCAGCCCGGGCCTCTCTTCCTGCAGGCAGAATCCCCGCGTTTCCCGTGTTAAACACAGACTGATCTTCCCGCCCTCCCCCGCCTCGCCCCTCTCACTCACGAGCTCCCCGGGGCTCCCCCCACTTCCCTGCCCTGCTGGGACAATGCAGGCGACACACTCTGCTTTTGGACAGTCCCCTCAGCCCTTGCCTCCTGGCCTTCCTCCTGGCTCAGTCCTAAGGTGCCATGGACAGGGCCAAACCTCCCGCTTCTCGAGGCCAGCCGGGGTGAGCCTGGCAGGAGAAAACCCCACCCAAGCAGGGTTTTGGGGTGGTCTTGGCTGTGCCCTCCATATCCTGCGGGCTGGGTCCAAAAGCCGTTCCCCCAAAAGGCAAACACCGCCCGACCTTCCTGTCTTCAGGCTCCAGTCCTCGCCTCCAGCTTGCTTTCCTCTCAACTCGGCAGATGCCCAGGGTTCCCTGCAGCCAGCAGCCAGCCCCACGGGGGATGCTGGAGGATGCTGACTCTCGGGGCTCCCAGGATGCCCATCTCCCAGGGGCTTGCTGGTCCCCTCGCCCCGCCCCTCCCCTGCCTCCCAGCCGCCAGGAAGAGGGGTCTCTCCTGCTCGCCTGACCTCTCCTCTCTTGGCTCTTTAGCCCGGCCACTCATCCCGTGTGTTACCTGCAGACTCAGCTACTCCTTTATCTACTGACTGTCCACCAAGCTTCTACATGGGTGGGCTCGGTTCCCTTCCTTCTTGAAACAAACACGTGTCTGCCTTCGAGGCTAGGTCTTCCCTCACTGTCTCGCCTTCTTATCTCCCATCCTCTGTGCAGGCCACCCACCTGGCTTCAGCTCTTCCTGCTCCACTGAATTCCCCTGGGGATGGCGGCCCGTGACCCATTAAGGCTGATCCCTGGGCATGACTCAGGCCTCCCTCGTCTTTCTCGATCCACTTCTTCCTCTGGGACACTCTCTCCAGACTTCCGAGGCACCAGTGTCCCCTGTGTCCCTCCCCACCTCACCGCTGCTCCCCCAGGTCCTCCGGCATCTGCCTCCGCTGCTGCTCCCTGGAAGGCAGCTCCCCTGGACCCTCACCCTCAGTTTTGTCTTCTCGCCTGGCCCCCTCCCCCCGGGCGACCTTACCCCCGCCTGTGACTTTAATTGCCCTTTTGCTTGCTGTGATTTCCTTAAAGTCTCTCTCAACCCTAGACCTCGGACTCTACCCTCAGACCACTGCCGGACACCAGCCCAGTGTGTCTCAGGGGCAGCGGGCAGTGGGAGCCAGAGCCATCTCACCTCCTGGGGGGCCCTCTGGGTGGGTGGTTCCCCCGGGGTCCCCTCTGTGAGGCTCCAGTAGATAGAGGACCCGTGCCTTTGGTCGGCTGTCCTCTGTTTCCCTCTCCACCAACACTCTGCCTTGCTTTCGAGGAGGACTCACTCATCCACTCCACAAAAACGTACTGATCTGCGCGTCAGCCTGCACTGTGGTTCTTAACCCTGGTGGCACATTGGAAGTAACTTGAGATTTAAAGAATCCTGGTGCCTGAATCTCACCCTCAGAGATTCTGATTTAATTGTTCCAGGGTGAGTCCTCTACGACGAGATCTTAAATCTTGGGTGACATGAATGTGCGGCCAGGGTTGAGGACCACTGCTCCAGGTGATGAGGAGACAACACGAGGATCCTGTTCTCCAGGAATCCTGTTTGTGTGTGTGTGTGTGTGTGTGTGTGTGTAGGAACAGGTGGTACATAATTAAAACAAGAAAAGTATCAGCTAGTGAAAGTACAACCCAGAGAACGCATGATTGATGGATGGTGGGAAGATGGTGGGGGGAGTTCCTGGCCCGGGCGGGCAGCTCTGAGCCCAAAGACTCAAAGAATCTCAGATTAGTAGATGCAAGTTATCGCATTTGGGATGGATGAGTGGTGAGATCCTGCTGTAGAGCACAGGGAACTATATCTAGTCACTCGTGATGGAACATGATGGAGGATATGTGAGAAAAAGAATGTATATAAATATATAACCTGGTCATTTTGCTGTACAGCAGAAATTGACAGAACATTGTAAATCAACTATAAAAAAAAATCTCAAAGACCCAGAGACTCAAAGAATCAAAGAATCTGGCTCTTGGGCCAGATTCCCAGGACAGCTCTTTACATTTCCTCAGCCAAAGTCTATGTGGGCGTGAAACAGGAGATCGCCGAAATGCGGATACCTGCCCTCAACGCCTACATGAAGGTAACAGTGGGGCCAGGCCACGTGGCCCCTGGCTGGGCACAGGATGCTGTGGGTGGGGAGGGTCTCGGTACCATTCCTGGCATGCCTTTGGGAACTGGGGCTGGTTCTCCCACTTCGATAGCCATTTTCAATCTTAAAGACCAAGGCTTCAGAGAAAAGCAGGACTTGTTCTTAGGGTTCCAGAGGGTGGGGCAGGAGCAATGGAGAAGGTTCAAGGAGCCACCCTTTGAATAAAAAAATCTAGGGGGGCACTGCTGAGTGACCTGGTATGAAGGAGAAAGTTTCCAGTGCCTGCCCCGAGGTTCACACTGTCTGTTGGGAATGCAGACAGGTGGATCATGAAGCCACAAAGAGACATGGCTGTATAACAGGGGCATGGGAGACCAGGGCCACAACTTTCTCACATAGCACCTTTGCATGAACGGGGCACAAGCTGGATTTTAACTGAATCCACCGGCCTTGGATGGATGTCCACGTGTATTCCCCAGCCTGTAAACTATCTACATCCTTAGGAGATGAGAACACAGAGGAAGGAGCGTCTTAAAGGCAGAGACCAGGCTGGTCAGGAAAGGCTTTCTGCCAGTTAGAGCTGGGCAAGAAAGGTATAGTGTTCCTCATGAGGTAGTGAGCACCCCGTCACTAGAGGCATACAAGTCATGGCTTGATAGCAACTGGAAACTGAGGAGGGAAGTGCTCTTCAGGGCCCAGAGGCGTCCTCACAGACAGTGAGGCCTCCCCTTCCTCTTCTACTCTTACAGGAAAAGAGCACTGAGTGAGGAGTCTCTTTAGTCTTTGCTCTGACATTGGGTGATTTAAGGCCATTTCCTCATCCTGTCTAGACCTTGGTTTTCTCACCTAGGAAGTGGAGTGGTGCCCCTAGCTCCCTGGTCTCATGGGAGGGGAGTCGCTGGGATCTATTGAGAAAAGGACAGGAAAGTGCTTGTAAACTGTGAATCTGCTTCCAGAATGTGAGAGAGCATGATTCCTAGTGGAGTGAGGGGCTGGAGGAGTGCAGAGGAGTTGGGGCCGGGGGGTGGCCATCCTGCCCGTCCTCAGGGGCTGCAGGAATCCTGAGCTCTGGGCAGAGTTGAGGAGCGGTGGGAAGGCATGTGGGCTCCAGCACTGGAGGCATCTCCCCTCCAGGGGGCGCTGTGACAGCTGCTCCTTCGGAGGGCGGCTCCACTCTCCTCCAGCTGGGATGGACCGGAAAGTGGGCACAGGAGGGAGGGAGGAGGGACCTTGGAGCTGAAGCTCTTCCTTCCACACCTGCGCTTAGTGATCAGCAGCCGGCAGGATCCCATCTCCTTGTAGCCCAGAAGTCAATCGGTGCAGGAATCTCTGCTATGGCAACCCCCACCCTGGGCTTGAAACATTCAGAGACAGGGAGCTCACTACCATTCTCTCCCGACCCAGGCTGCTTGTCCACTGTTGGACGGCTATTAGAAAAGCCTGACTCCCCGTGACTTCTACCCACTGGTCTCACCTCTGTCCTCACGAAGAACACGGCTCATGTGATAATGACAGTTTCCTGGAACTACACGGAATGCTTTGTTTGACAGGCAGCAAGGAGGCTCTTGATACACATTAGATGGATAAATGAATAAGCTTATTTAATTCTCTCAGTAACTTGTGAGTTCAATACTCTTATCCCTTGTTTTGCTGTTTTTCTGATTTTTTTTTTTTTTTTTTTTTTTGCTTTTTAGGGTTGCAGGTGCAGCATGTGGAAGTTCCCAGTATAGGGGTCAAACTGGAGCTACAGCTGCTGGCCACAGCCACAGCCACAGCCACACTGGATCTGAGTCACTTCTGTAACCTACACCACAGCTCACGGCAATGCTGGATCCTTAACCCACTGAGTGAGGCCAGGGGTCGAGCTTGCATCCTCATGGATACTAGTCGGGTTCATTTCCACTGAGCCACAATGGGAACTCCCCTATTATCCTTGTTTTAAAATGAGGAAATATGGGAGTTTCCACTGTGGCTCAGTGGGTTAAGAACCTGACATAGTCTCCATGAGGATGCGGTTTCGATCCATGGCCTTGCTCAGTGGGTTAAAGATCTGGCGTTGTGGCAAGCTGCGGCGCAGGTACCAGATATGGCTAAGATCCAGTGTTGCCGTTGCTGTGTTGCAGGCCGGCAGCTGCAACTCCAGCTCTGACTCGGCCCCTAGCCCGGGAACTTCCATATTCCGCAGAATAAAAAAATAAAACGGGGAAATTGAGGCACAGAGAGGCAGAGTCACTCATTCAGAGTCACAGAGCCGTTAGGTAGGTCGGTTGGGCTCTGAACCCACATCTCTGTGGCTCTAGGACTGCGTTCTTACCCACTGTGCTGTGTCGTAATGAAAGTAACAGCATCAATGGCAATATCCAACCTGGACGGGGTCCCTGCAAGATGCCTGATGCGGTTTTTAAGTGTAGTGCACGTGTCCACTTATTTAATCCTTACAGTCTCACGAGGGAGATACTCCCAGCCCCACTGTATTCATGAACCTGCAGAGAGAGGCATGCTTGGGTCCGAGGTCACCCAGATGAGCAGCAGAGCTGGGATTCTATCCTGGGCACAGCCTGGCTCTGTCTGTGCCCTTAAACCCACCTCTGGGCTGGCCCTCGCTGCTTCCCATAGGGCAGCCCTGTGTCTTCCAGGCTCTGAGCACCCAGTCCCCCCAGGATCAAGTGCCCAGCCTGTCATTCCCGGGGGATGGGCCGAGGGGGTCTGGGTGCCTCTGGAGCTACAGCGCCCAAAGCCAGCCACAGTGCTCCTGGTGGACCTGGGCAGTGGGCACCTTGGGGGGCTGGCCTGCCGGGTGCTGGGCGCCCCTCCTCCTCACAGCCCCAGGGTCCTTGCCTCACGGCGGGCGTGTCCGGCAGCAGATCGAAAGTCCTGACCACCGCCTCCTCAGTCTGCCAACCAACCCAGGCACTTTGTAACTCTGAGCCTGTTTCCCCACCTGTGATAAAGCACCAGAAAGCCTTTTTGTTTCAGGCTGCAATACCACTGGTTGTTGCCAATGCGGTTTATTTGCAGGATTCCCTCCTTCACTATGGCCTCATTTAGACCTAAGGGATGCGCTGGTGGCAGATAGCTCTGGAGGCCCAGCTGTGTGACCCTAGGCAGGTCCCTTCACCTCTCTGACCTTAACTCCCAGGTTATTGTGAGATGAGTGAGGTCACGTGGAGTGGCACTCAGTGCAGTGCCTGGACAGGCACCACCACATCATGTCACCTGTCATCACTGTCATTGTCGTGTCTGGAGGCCTTCGAGTCTTCTCCAAATGAACTGTTCTCAAGCAAGCTGGCCCCCTCTTAACCTTGAGCCCAGGAGCAAATCTTGTGACATGTTACCCTCAGCCTATCGAGATTTAAAAATATATCATGTTTCTGGAGTTCCAGTTGTGGCTCAGTGGGTTAAGAACACAACTAGTATCCAGAGGGATGCAGGTTCGATCCCTGGCCTCGCTCAGTGGGTTAAGGATGTGGCATGGCCGTGAGCTGTGGTGTAGGTCGCAGGCGCAGCTCGGATCCCGCGTTGCTGTGGCTGTGGTGGCATGGGTCATCAGCTGCAGCCCCAATTTGACCCCTAGCCTGGGAATTCCCATATGCCATGGGTGTGGCCCTAAAACAAAAAAGATAAAAATATATCTTGTTTCTGTTGTCAGGCAGGGAATGCATTAGTAGAGGGAGGGGGACCAGGGTGGGGGACGGGGATAGAGCGGCTGGGCTGGGGTGTCGAGACCTTCCGCTGACCGTCCCCACCGGTCTGGCCTCTTCCCCAAATGCAGAGCCTGCTCGGCCTGCCCGTCTGTGTGCTGATGGACGAGGATGTCCGCATCTTCTTCTACCAGTCGCCCTACGACGCGGAGCAGGTGCCCCAGGGGCTCCGCCGGCTCCGCCCGCGCACCCGGAAAGTGTAAGTGACCCGTCCCGCACTCGCACTGGCCAGAGCCCTGGGCCACTTGCTCCTGACCAGGCGCTCTGTCCCGAGGTTCCTGCTGCAGAGGCACTTCTTTTCCCTGAAAGCAGGCAAGGAACAGAGACTGGTTCTATCTCTGAGCACCCCAGGGTGGTCTGGCTTGTTAGATGAGCTTGGAAAATCAAGTGCAGAGCCTAGAGGGACAGAGTGGGTGTGTTTTGATGTGTGACAGTGATGACAGGGGACGGGCCATCCCTTTGTAGGGAGAGCTTGGTGCCACAAGAGGCACGAGGGATGGCCTGGGGCCTCTGGGTGCCTGGAGAGAGTAGGGAGTGAGGAAGGAGTAGGGAGCCTTTCTGTCTGCCAACTGTCCCTCTTGTGTCTCCTTCCACCTTTCGTCCTTGCTTATTTGAGTTCCACGGGGCCCGTGGTGGTTCCTGATGTATCACACTGACCGCCAGGGGGCGCTACTGTTCACTCCCTTATTCCAAACAGCCCACTGCTCCCTCCAGCCCCTTCTAAGCAGGAAAAAAAACACACCAAAAATCCAAGCCACTGAAATAAGGCGGGGTCCTACTGTACAGCACAGGGAACTCTATCCACTCTCTTGGCACAGACCGTGATGGAAGATAATATAAGAAGGGAATGTATCTGTATGTATGACTGGGTCACTTTGCTGTACAGCAGAAATTGACACAACATGGCAAATCATCTATACTTAAGTAAAAGTAGTAGTAGTAATAATAATAATAATAATAATAACAACAACAAAACCACTCCCCTTTATAAGTTGAAATGAGATAGGGCTGGGCTTCCAGATGAGGCTGCTAAGAAAGAATTCCAGGACGGGATGCCTGAGCCCTGCCCTGCCAGTCACCGTCTCCCTCCTTCCTGCAGCCTGTGTCTCTGAGTGTCCTCTCCAGGCCTGGCCATCTCCCCTCTGCAGCCAGCAGGCGTGGCCTGAATTCCAGCTGTGCCCCACAGCAGCCCTGCGTCCTGGAGCAGAGTGCGGCACTGCTTGAAGCCCATTTCCTCAGCTGAGAGATTAAGGGTTTGGTGTGGGGAGTGATGGGAAAGCGCCGGCAGGCTCTGGCATGAAGCAAATGTCCGTCCGAGCCTCCGCTTCCTGGCTCCTCCAGGGCGGTTGGAGCCAGGGGCAGCGTGCTGGCCCAGAGGAGCCACTGGGGCTGCGTCTTTAACACCTCGGTCCCCCTCGCCTTTCCTGCCCCCGCTGAGGGTCTCCTCTGGGCATGGAGCCCGGAGGGGCGACATGACAAGCCCCTCTTCTCTCTCCGTAGGAAGAGCGAGTCCCCACAAGGTGCCAGCCTTGACCGCATGGCAGCTCCACGAGCAGAGGTACCCCCGCTGGGCCAGGCCCTCCCCCCTCACCACTGGGCAGCAGCCTGGCTCCACCCTTCAGCCACTGAGCGCCTCCTGCTGGTGCCCTCTGTGTGCCTAGGATGGAGCCGGGTGCCCCGGGGCGGGGCTGGGGGTGGGGAGGAAGCGCACAGCCTCAGCCTCACATCCGAGGGGTCCCCCAGCCAGCCGAGGTGGGGGCTGGGGGCGTGCGATGAGCGCGCAGGCGGAGGGACGTCTACGCGTCCACCCAGCATCCGCGCGGCAAGCTCTCCTGGGTCATTCAGTCCGCCTTGGGGACTGAAGCTTCAGCGGTGACTCAGAGCAGGCCCTGTCCTCAAGGGGCTCACGGCTCCCCGGGGATGCACCTTTTGAAATGGGCATTTCCAGACCAGTGTGGTCAATGCCCTGGGGGTTACGGGCACACAGGGGTCCCCCCCCCCCAGTGAGGCCTGGGGCTTGGGGGAGTTGCCCGGTCCTAGGAGTTTGGCTCCTTCCCTCTCATGCTCATCGCAGGCCTGGAAGGAGCAACGGTTCTGGAGTTGGGGAGGCCTGGGTTCTAAACCTGACCCCTTCACTAACAAATAGCCTCAGACATATCACTCCTCCTTCCTGAGCCTCGGTTTCCTCATCCGTTAATCAGGACACTGAAGGATGTAAAGCACTTTAGTAGAAACGCAGTGAATGTTTCCTCCCCGGCTCCTTACCCCACTCTTCTCCCCAGGCCCTATTTGATTTCACCGGGAACAGCAAACTGGAGCTGAATTTCAAAGTTGGAGATGTGATCTTCCTTCTCAGTCGAATTAATAAAGACTGGTTGGAGGTAAGGTTGGAGGTAAAGATGGAAATGAGTCGGAGGTGAGTTGGAGGGGAAGATGGCGATAAGTTGGAGGTGAGGGTGGAGGTGAGTTGGAGGTAAGGGTGGAGATGATGATAGAAGGGAGTTGGAGGTGAGGATGGAGGTGAGTTGGAGGTGAGGGTGGAGGTGAGACTGGAAGTGAATTGGAGGTGAGGATGGAGATGAGTTGGAGGAGAGGTTGGAGGTGAGGTTGAAGGTAAGTTGGAGATGAGGTAGCTTCAAGTCTAGTGGGGAGATCAGAGAATGAGGAGGGGTCTGAGAAGGCCCCAGGGGAGACATACTGTCCAAAGATAGTCTTGGAGATCTGGGCAGGTAGATGGCAGAAACCTGAGATGTGACTGGAGCAGAAGATTCTAGAGCTTACCCTTGCCTTTGATGCCAACCTCAACAAACGGTTGCTTTGCGCTAGTCAGCCTTTTGAGTCTAATCTCCTGGCGTAGAACGGGGTACCTCAGCCTGTTCACCGTTGACATTTGAGGCCAGGCAGTCCTCTGCTGGAGCGCTGCCCGGCGCATTGCCGGATGTTTAGCGGCACCCTCGGTGCCATCCACTAGATGCCAGCAGCACCCCCTCAGCCGCAACAATCCAACGTGCCCCCAGACATTAGGCCCCCGGGGTGCAGAACGCCCGGCTGAGCTGCGCTTCTGTAATCTGGGGTGCTGTTACTCACCACGCAGGCCTGGAGTGAAGGTGGTGAGGCAGACGTGAGCTCGGGAGTCTGGCGTCACATCCTAGCTCTGTTTTTAACTAGCTCGGCTACTTGGGGCCACTTGCTCAACCCCGCGGTTTCCGTTCTCATAAATGGAGATATAGCCCTGGCCTGGCCGTTTCTTTGCGGGCTTCCCGGAAGGGTTAAAGCGGGTACAGCTCAACCCATGGAGAGCCTGGCCCACCCAGGACCGCTGCGGGGGTTAAGTGAGATTCTGAAGCCAGGGCCTGTCTTGGCCGTGGTTTGTCCCTGCACGAGGCAATCGAGGTCCACACCAGGGCTTGTCACGTGACTGGAGATGGGGTGGGGGTGTCACTGTGTGGGGGTGTCAGCAGGTGGGAGGCCCTGCCCTGGTGCCAAGCTTTTGGATTAAGTTTTGTTGCTATTAAAGATCGCCTTTTCGGAGTTCCCTTTGTGGCTCAGTGGTTAACGAATCTGACTAGGAACCGTGAGGTTGCGGGTTCGATCCCTGGCCTTGCTCAGTGGGTTAAGGATCCAGCGTTGCCGTGAGCTGTGGTGAAGGTCGCAGACACGGCTCAGATCCCGCATTGCTGTGGCTGTGGTGAAGGCCGGCGGCTACAGCTTCTGTTAGACCCCTAGCCTGGGAACCTCCATATGCCGCGGGTGCGGCTCTAGATAAAGGCAAAAAGACAAAAAAAAAAAAAAAGATTCCCTTTCCTCAGGGCTCCTGAGACATTTGAGGATGGGGGTGGGGAAGGAGGTTGTAGGGCAGGTCCTGAGGTCAAGGCCAGCCCCCAGCTGTCCTGGGACCATTGAGAGGAGGGGAGAGTCCCTAGTGTCCAGGGGCTGGAGAGGAGTACGGACTAACTGTTGGTCTCCCTGCTGGACATTTGTGATTTCAGCCCAGTCCTGAAGATCTGTCTCAGGTACTCAACAGCTCTGCAGCTGAGCAGTATTGCTGGGTCATTGAGCAGAAACAGGAAACGTTTGTTGCCTTCTTGTTTTCTAGAAAGTTCTCTGTGTCAGTCCGCTGGCCATCTTCCGGCCTCAGATTGAGGGGAGGGTTAGGGGAGGAGCCAGGATGCTATTTCAGCCTGTTTCTGTGTCTATAAAAGGGGATGGAAACAGTCTGCCTTCCACAGGGTTGGGGTGATTTGAGAGAACACGTGACACAGCGCAGGCAGTGGCTGGGTCTGGGCTTCCCGGCAGAAGCTGGTCTGGAGGAGGTGGTACCACGGATGAGCGAATAAAGGGGCACCGCCCCTCCCCGCCCCACCCCCATCCCATTTTCCTCCTAAACACCTGCTGCCGTCTGCCTCACCACGAAGTTCACCCCTTCACCTGTGCACCCTAGTGGAAGCTCCAGGAGAGAAGGAAAGGACTTTGATCCCTTCCAAGTGCCCACGGCCCGCCCCGTGGCTGGCGCTCAAGAAGTCTTTGAAGGAATGACCGAGCGAGTGAATAAATGAATGCGGTGAAAGCCGTGTCCCAGCTTCCAGGCCTGGATCTATTTCAAAACGGACGCCTTGGGGAAGTTCCCCTGGGGCGCCGCCGGTGAAGGACCCGGAGTTGCCACAGCCGCGGTCGAGGTTCAGTCCCTGGCCTGGGGAACTTCCAGATGCTGTGCGCGTGCGGCCAAACAAACAAAAACAAACCAAAAACCGGACATCTCGGGGTGCACGGCTCGATGACCACGCCCACTTCTCCTGCTCCCTCTGCGGAACGCGACCGGACCTCGTCGGGTCATGTCTCGCGGTTCTAAAGGGGCGGGGTCCCCGGGCTTCTCCGGGCGCCCACAGGGCCTTGTTCCCCCCTCAGGGCACTCTCCGGGGCACCACGGGCATCTTCCCAGCGTCCTTTGTGAAGATCCTCAAGGACTTCCCGGAGGAGGACGACCCCACCAACTGGCTGCGCTGCTGCTTCTATGAGGACACCGTTAGCACCACCAAGTGTGTGGCCGCCAGGAGGGCGGGGGGGCTGGGGGCCCGGGGGGACCCACCCGGCCACCCCTCCCCAACCCCCACCTCCACGTCATACCCCAGGTTCCAAGACCCAAACAGAGGGCATAGTCCCCCCCACCCCAAAACATACACACACACTCAAAAGCCTGCCACTGCCCTCCTGATAAACGATGTTGTCACAAGGTGTCAGGGTCCAGGGGAGCCCCCGCCAGCCTCATCCCCATGTCTGGCTTCTGTCCTGCTGCCTCCTCACCCCAGCCTGTTATCCCCTTAGGGACATCGCGGTGGAGGAAGACCTCAGTAGCACCCCGCTCTACAAGGACCTGCTGGAGCTTGTGAGGTGAGGCGCTGGGGTGGGGGGCAGAGGGCCGCGGACACCCTGGAGAAGAAGACAGAGGGACAAAGAGCATATTCGGGGTCGTGTGTTTTGCATCCCTTTTGCCTGGTTTTATCCACGTCCAGCCCTGTGGAGTGGGTGTCAGGTCCCCACGTGAGAGATGCTTGAGGAGCTGGAGAGAGGAAAAGGGGCTTACGGCTTGTAAGCCTAGATTTGCAGCAAGAGCTAAAGTCTCTCCAGGTCAAAACCTTGGACTTGGACTCCGCCGTCAGGGAACCGTTCCCCCCGACCCCGCCTCAAGGTCCAGTTTAGTTGTGGATAGTTGTCTACAGAATAAGCAAGAGCCATTGCTACCTTTCTATGACTATAAAAGTAATATTTATTCATCTTTTTTATTTTTTAATTTTTATTATTATTTTGCGTTTTGTCTTTTTAGGGCCGTACCTGTAGCATGTGGAGGTTCCCAGGCTAGGGGTCTAATCCGAGCTACTGCTGCCTGCCTTCGCAACAGCAACGCGGGATCCGAGCCGTGTCTGTGACCTACACCACAGCTCATGGCAACGCTGGATCCTTAACCCACTGAGCGAGGCCAGGGATCGAACCCGCAACCTCATGGTTCCTAGTCAGATTCATTTCTGCTGAGCCACGACGGGAACTCCTATTCTTCTTTCAAAAAGGGTCAGAAACCACAGAAAGGTATGAAGAAGTGAAATCAGGAGTTCTCTTTGTGGCTCAGCAGGTTAAGAACCCACCTAGTATCCATGAGGATGCGGATTCCATCCCTGGCCTCGCTCGGTGGGTTAAGGATCCGGCGTTGCTGTGAGCTGTGGTGTAGGTCGCAGACGCGGCTCGGATCCCGCATTGCTGTGGCTGTGGCGAAGGCCGGCGGCTACAGCTCCTGTTAGACCCCTAGCCTGGGAACCTCCATATGCTGTGGGTGCGGCCTAAAAAGAAAAAGAATTAAAATCTCTCATATTTTACTCCTCTCATTCTCTGCCGTTCACCCAGGTTTCTCCAGCACACCCCCACCCCCACCCCCATAAATGGTATTTACTTGGCTGCACGGCCTTGTTCTCTGGATGCGCCATCACTCACGCGGATCCCGTATTCTTGGCTGTTGACGTTACCTTCCACTTTCTCACGGCCGTGAGCCGTGCTGTGGTCCCCTCCTTTGGTGACCCGCCTGATGGTTTCCTTAGGCTGACTTCTCTAGAAGCGGGATTTGGGGGCAAGGTGTTGGCAGGTCTGATAGGCTTGTGGCCCATTTTGTCAAACGACCGGCGGAAAAGTCAGATGGCTTTTTCATGTCACCAGCCAGGTGTAAGAATGCCCGCCTTACCCAGCCTACCCTTAACGAGCTCTCCTCTGCGGCCACACACGGGACATTCACAGGGGCTTCGGTCCGCTGTCCTCTTCGCCCTGCCAGACCCAGCCCTCTCCCCCACGTCCGTTCTAACGTCTTCAGCGTATTTATACACGAGACACGTCGGGCTGTGCCGCTAACTTATGGTGAAGGTCCCCGTTTCCTCTGTAGTTCTCGGTTTCCCCGTCTGCGTAGGAGGCTGGACCACGCGGATGATACGGCTGGTGTCACACGCCTTCCTCCGGTTCCTAGATCCCAGCCCTAAACCGCCCCGTCCCCTCTCCCTGCCCCCACGCTTAGGCCCAGGGCCCCAGGACCTTTCACGAACCCCGGTCTCTGCCCCGCAGGCGGGAGTTCGAGAGGGAGGACATCGCCCTCAACTACCAGGATGCTGAGGGGGATCTGGTTCGGCTGCTGTCGGACGAGGACGTGAGGCTCATGGTGAGACAGGCCCGGGGTCTCCCCTCCCAGAAGCGCCTCTTCCCCTGGAAGCTGCATATCACCCAGAAGGACAACTACAAGGTCTACAACACGGTCCCCTGAGCTGACGGCATCCCTGCGGCCGCGAGAAGACACCTGGCAGGGAGCCCTCGGAGGGGACGGGGACCGGGAAAGGCTGGGGGCACGGGACGGGCTTCTGGGTTCTGAGTCTGACGGACCTGCTGGGCGTGGCTTGTCCTGTCTCCACATCTGGTCTCTGAATGAAATAAACCGTTTCGTCTCAAAGGGCCAGCCTGGGGAAGACAGCGTCTTTTGAGAAAAAAGAGGAGAGGAAGTAAAATACCCATTAATGAGCATCCATTAGGGGTCATTTATATACAGACAGGGCCCTGGCTTTGTTGGGCCTCTAATCCGGGCCCCCGGGCCCCTCACCCTGTCCTCATGTGTGGAGAAACCCATGGACACCAGATGCCTGCTGCATCCTTTCTTGGGACTGACCGCCTGCCGATGGAAGTCATCTTCTGCAGGGTGCTCTCGGGGTCAGGCCAAGGCCAAGGCCAGACAAACCCTCCGTGTGACCAGGGTCAGGAGCTTCCCCCACCCTCTTGTTCCTGCTCTCAGAGGGGGCAGAGACCTTGGATGCAGCCAAGAAGATGGGGTACCCCTCTCCTCTCAGCTCTAAGGCTTTTGCCATTTCACCCCCAGAATGGGCAGGCCGCCAGCACCCCATACCCCCACGTGTGGGGGTGCTGTTCTGGGCCCTCACAGCCCCCGACATCAGGGTGCAGGTTCGCCATGACAAAGTACCACACACCGCTGGCTCACACAGCAGGAACTGAGTGTCTCACTGTTGTAGAGCCTGGAAGGCTGAAATCAAGGTATCAGCAGGGCCTTGCTTCCATGAAGCCTGTTGGAAAACCTTATTTGCCTCTTCCTAGCCGCTGGTCTTTTTCTGGGATTCTTCAGCTTGTAGAGGCTTCACTCCACTCCTCCATCTACATGTAATATTTTTTGCTCTTTAGGGCCGCACCCGCAGCATATGGAGGTTCCCAGGCTAGGGGTCTAATCGGAGCTGTAGCCACCGGCCTACGCCACAGCCATAGCAACGCGGGATCCGAGCCATGTCTCTGACCTACGCCACAGCTCACGGCAACGCTGGATCCTTAACCCACTGAGTGAGGCCAGGGATCAAACCCATAAGCTCATGGTCCCTAGTCGGATTCGTTAACCGCTGCACCA
>PVHT021183646.1:9864675-9890538 GCA_004024745.2 Catagonus wagneri
AAAAAAAAAAAAAAAAAAATGAAAAACATAAAATTCCTGGAAGGTGACATAGGAGAAGGTCTAGATGACCTTGAGTTTAGTGATGACTTTTATATTTACTTTTTAGGGCCACACCTGCAGCATATGGAGGTTCCCAGGCTAGGGGTCGAATCAGAGCTGCAGGTGCCGACCTACGCCACAGCCACAGCAATGCCAGATCCAAGACGCATCTGTGACCTACACTGCAGCTCACAGCAATGTGGAATCCTTAATCCACTGGGATCAATCCTGCATCCTCATAGATACTAGTCGGGTTCATTACTACTGAGCCACAATGAGAACTCCTGATGATGACTTTTTAGATACATGCCACCAAAACACAATTCAATAAAGAAAAAAATCGATAAACTGGACTTTACTAAAAAAAAAAATCTGCTTATCTGCTCTGTGAAAGACAATTTCAAGAGGATGAAAAGAGGTCACAGAGAGAAAAAATTTTTTTTTTGTCTTTTTGCCTTTATGTAGAGCCGCACCCGCGGCATATGGAGGTTCCCAGGCTAGGGGTCTAACAAGAGCTGTAGCTGCCGGTCTACACCACAGCCACAGCAACGCGGGATCCGAGCCACGTCTGCAACCTTCACCACAGCTCACAGCAACGCCGGATCTTTAACCCACTGAGCAAGGCCAGGGATCAAACCCTCAACCTCATGGTTCTTAGTCGGATTCGTTAACCACTGAGCCACAAAGGGAACTCCACAGAGAGAAAATTTATTTGCAAAAGACACATCTGACCAAAGACTGTTATACAAAATACTTAAAGAACTCTTAAAACGCAACAATAAGAAAACAACCTGATTTAAAACATGGGCAAAAGACCTTAACAGACACCTCACCAAAAAAAGATACACAGATAACAGGTAAGCATATGAAATCCACACCACACATCATCAGGGAAATGCACACAACAATGAGACATCATTTGCATACCTATTAGAATGGCCAAAACCCAGAACACTGAAAATACCAAATGCTGAAGAAGAGGTAGAATCATAGGATTGTTCACTCCTTGCTGATGGGAATGCAAATGGTATAGCTACTTAGAAAGACAGTTTGGCAGTTTCTTCCAAAGAGGTTGAAGACTTTGTGCACACAAAAACCTGCATACCGATGTTTAGAGCAGCTTCATTTCGAGTTGCCAAAACTTGGAAGCAACCAAGACGCCCTTCAGCTAAGTGAATGGATAAACAAACTGTAATACATCCAGACAATGGAGGATCATTCAGCGCTAAAAAGAAATGAGCTATTTGCATCCCAAACCCTCAAATGCTATCAAATTGACTTGTGATAATTTTTGTACACCTATAATTGAAATAAAATTCATTAAGGAAAAAAAGAAAAAGAAATGAGCTATCAAGACAGGAAGAGACATGGAAGAAACTTAAATGCACATTTCCAAGTGAAAGAAGCCAATCTGAAAAGTACATACTGTGTGATTCTAAATGTATGACATACTGGAAAGAGGCGGAACTATGGGGACAATAGAAAGATCAGGGGTTGGAAGGGGCTGAACAGGTGGGGCACAGAGGGTCTTTAGGGCAGTGCAGCTCTTCTGTATGATACTGTCATGATGCAAACACATCATTAGGCGTTTGTCCAAACCAAGATGGTGCAACACCAAGGGTGAACCCTAATGGCAATTACAGACATTGGGTGGTGATGATGTGTCAATGTAAGTTCATCACTAGTGACTAGTGGACCACTCTGGTACAGGATGTGGATAGTGGGGGTGGCTGCACATGCCTAGGGCAGGGGGTAGGTGGGAAATCTCTGTACCTTCCTCTCCCTCTCGATTTTGCTGTGAATTTAAAACTGTTATTAAAAAAATCAAGTTGGAGTTCCCGTTGTGGCTCAGTGGGTTAAGAACCCGACTGGTATTCATGAGGATGGATGCTGGTTCAAACCCTGGCCTCGCTTAGCAGGTTAGATCTGGTGTTGCCAAAAGCTGTGGTATAGGTCGAAGAGGCAGCTTGGATCTGGCACTGCCTGGGAATTATCATATGACACGGGTGTGGCCCTAAAAAAAACAAAAGTCTTGGAGTTCCCTGGTGGCTCAGCAGGTTAAGGATTTGGCATTGTTGCTGCTGTGGCACAGATTTGATCCCTAGACTAGAACTTGCCCATGCCACAGGCATGCCCCCCCCAAAATAATAATAATAACAAAAATTAGGTCTTAAAGAATCTTTAAAGCTCGAGATGGAGGCTTGCCTGCTCTGCACTGAACCCCAACCCTGCCTCTGCTGGCCTCCTAATCCTGCACCTGGTGCTCCTGGGCCCCAGCCCTCAGCATGAGGCCCAGCTCCCTTGTGCTGTAATCAGCCAGCCAGGGATTGGGGTGGGGGGACACCCCTCTCCTTGGGCAACAGCTGCTGCCGGTAGTAATTGCCGGAAGCCTCTTAGCCCTGAACTCCGTTATCCAGGCACCCTGCGAAACAGCGCCGCCTCTCAGAAGGGACAGTAGTCGTCACGCAGGGATTTTCCTGAACTTCATCACAGGAGGGTGGCTGTTTTCTATGTCTCTGTCCCAGCGAAAGGCCGCCGGCAGGCTATGCTCTTCCTCCTGACTCCAGACCACGCAGCTGTGCTCCTGGAGTCTCCTTCACGGCCTCGGCCCGCCCGCGGATAACAGCAGGTGGTTTCGCGCGCGGAGATTTGAGCCTCCTCTGCGGTTCGCCCACTTTCTGCTCAGATGCCGCCGCCGGTGAGAAGACGTGCGTTGGCTGCTCCTCCGGCCTTGGAAGAACTTCTGGTCCAGGACAGAGCCACTGAGATGGTCCCGGGAGGGCCGTGCGAAGAAGGGGTGGGGTCATGAGAGCTCAAAACACAGATTCTCCAACTCCCGGATGGCAGCCTGGCCCCCCACCCCCGCCGGGGAAACTGATCCCCGGATCCTGAAAGGACGTTTTCTGGGTGCAGGGCTCAGCGCTGCCCAGAGCAACCGCCCTCAGAAGCGCGCCCCCCCCCCCCAATCCACCCAACTGCACGAAGAGGCGCCTGTGGGCACCCCTCCCAGCTCTGGGGGGTTCCACTGCGACACCATCCCCAGACCCTGTGATTCTGTCCTTTAACTTTGTCTAGACTGTACCTCCCTTTCCCTCCCCACTGTCACCACCGAGGTCCCACCCAGTGTCGTCTTGTTCCTGCTTCGTGGTTGCCCCAGCTCCCACCTTTTCTGCAGCCTGAGCCGTCTGTTCAGAGAGCACAAAGCAAATCGCTGCCCTGCTGGAAATTCCTGCAGCTTCTTAGTGCCTGAAGCTAAAGTCCCAAATTCTTCTTGGTTTTTTTTTTTTTTTTTTTTAAATGGCTGCACCCACGGCAAATGGAAGTTCCCAGGTTAAGGGTCTAATTGGAACTGTAGCTGCTGGCCTACACCACAGCCACAGCAACACCAGATCTGAGCCACATCTGCGACCTACACCACAGCCCGCAGCAATGCTGGAGCCTTAACTCACTGAGCGAGGCCAGGGATCAAATCCTCTTGGATACTTAGCTGGGTTCCTAACCCTCTGAGCCACACTGGGAACTCCCTGAAGTCCCAGATTCTTACTGTGGTCTAACAGCCCCCCAGAACTTGAGCTGTCACCCGCTCTCCATCTCCTCACATCCCCCACTCTTCCTGGTTCCCCCAAACACCTCCTATTCTCTTATCTCAGGAAATTTATTGGACACGTTTCCCTCCCCCACCAATTCCTATCCCCCTTCCGGTCTCCACTTACATGACGCTTCCCCTGAGATGCCCTGAGCCTCCAGGCTGGATCAGGCAGCCCTGCAGTTTGCCTCTGTAGCAGCCATCACTTTTCACTTTACAAAGGTCGGAAAAGTCCCTCAGGCTTTTGCTTGTAGTCTCCGTCCTACACAAAACCCTGAACTTCACAAAGGTAGGAAGTTGAACGCCAGCCGTTAGGTTCAGTGCTGTGTTCTCGGTGCCCTGCCCAGTGCCCTGAATAGGATCTGAGCTTAACACATCGTTCAGGTAGGGCTGCATTCCTCTGCAGTGGTTTAATTTCTTTTCACAAAATAAATCTGGAAATGAGGGATGCGGTGTTGGTTCATTGCTTTGATAATGTCAGGGCCAAGTGTGTGGATGGTTCTCTTGGCTTTGCCATCATGTCTGTGGCTCCACGGCCGGAAGAGAGCTATGCTCCAGGCTTCCAGTCCATGTTCAAAGACAAAGGAGGAAGAAGGGAGGGCAAAAGGCCATCTTCTCACAAACCTGTGTCTTTCTCATTATGAGTAGGAGCTCTCTCCGGCATATCACCTTCCTTCATTTGGTCAAAAACAGGTCAGATGTTCATCCTTAGCCCAATCACTGCCCAAGCAGAAGGAGACTTCCAAAACTGCTTCATTAAATCATGATTCTTTTTTTTTTCTTTTTTAAATCATGATTCTTCTTCTGAGTTGCGGTAGAGAACCATCTTCCCTGAGCACAAGTGATCTCCCAGACACGTGAAAAATCATGGTTCTCTTGAAAGAGAAGGTGGGTTGGGAGGAAAACATAACTTATCATTGTGTATTGAATTACTCTAATGCTCAACAACTTAAAATGATAAATATTGTCTCACATAGATTTTGAGGGTCAGAAATCTGGGAGCGGTCAGCAAGACAGCTCTGGCTCAAGATCTCCCATGAGGTTTTAGTTAACCTGTCGTCTGGGCTGTAGTCATCTGACGGCTGGACCGGGGCTGGAGGATCTGCTTTGAAGATCAGGCATGTGTTTGTGGGCAAAAGGCTTCAGTTCCTTGCCGTGTGGCCTTCTCCATAGGGGTGTTAATGACACGGCAGCTGGTTTCTCTAGAGTGAAGGATCTGGGCAGGAGGCAGGGAGGGAAGGAGCGAGAGAGAAAGAAAGAGTGCCAAGATGGAAACCGCAGGCTCTTTTATAACCTAATGTCAGAAATGGCCTGCCAGGAGTTCTGGATGTGGCTCCGTGGTAATGAAACTGACTAGTATCCATGAGGATTTGGGTTCAATCCCTGGCCTCGCTCAGTGGCTTAAGGATCTGGCATGACCGTGAGCTCTGGTGTAGCCTGCAGACTCAGCTCAGATCCTGCATGATGGTGGTGGCTGTGGCGTAGGGTGGCAGCTGCAGCTCCAATTTGACCCCTGGACTGGGAACTTCCATAGCCATGGGTGTGGCCCTAAAATGACAAAAAAGGAAAGAAAGAAAAGCCATGCCATCTTCCATTCTATTCTACTGGTCACACAGACCAACCCTGGCAAAGTGTGGGGTGAGACTACATGAACGTGAATCAGGAGATGGGGATTATTTCTGGGTGACCTTGGAGATGGCTAATACACATCTTAGAGGCTGGACAGCATACCTTGGCTGCCAAGTACATATCTGTTGGGTAGAACTGAACTGAAATGAATGAGTTGATGTTAAGGGTTCCTGATTCCGGGGTGAAGAGAAGGAACAGGATTAGAAGGCTCACACTAATGTCGTGCCTACTTAACACCGGCCCCGCTGCATAGGTAATTCCACAGACTCCCCCAGCAGCACGGTGACAAGGCAGTGGTGACATCTCCTTTGTATGCGTGAGAGCGTTGGGAGGCCAAGCCTCAGCGTGTCTTACCTGCATTTGACTCCTAAAGCCGTCCTAGCCCACAGCCAGCCATCTGCCTGCGATACCCCGGTTAGGTGAGTCTGTTTAATTCTCTTTTGTGAACTTGAATGAAGAAGACTTGGTCAAAGAGCGAGGAGCTGGTAGTGGGAACAGAAGCTGAAAATCACACTGTGGCGGGCACGTACACACCACCGAGACCACCCCATCATTAAAGGACTTGTTGACCCTGGGGCTGGGGTGCTCTTGGCTCAGCTGAAAGCCCCTTCAGGGCTGACTGTGGAGTTCTGCCTTGCCCAAGGTCATGACCTTTCCAAGGGAGAGGGGAGGGAGTCGGGTCAGGTCTGGAGAGGGAATTTATAGAGACTAGTGGCCATCCTGGTCCGAGTCAGGATCTATGGCTTCAATGGAGTCGGCCCACAGGGCACTCCTCCCTCAACTTAGTCCTGCTCCCATCCCCTCCCTTCCATAATCTTTGATTCTGAGGGCTGTCCCTAGTTAACATCCTGCACCCTGAACTGTCTCTGCATCAACCTCCTGGGAAACCCGACTGGCAACAGTCAGTACCTGGAATGGTTCAAGAAAGCAGGCGTGAAGATGAGGTTTTGGGATCTGCCCGGCTGGCAGGGAGACTAGAAATGGCATCCAGCACAAAGGGGCTGTTCAGTCATTAGCAGTCACGCCAGTGGCCATTTATGATGGCAGACATTAGGGTCACTCTTAAAGAATTAAAGGATACAGAGGTGGTGGGCTCCGTCATGACCCCATCGAATTTATCAGTAAGTTGCCGCTGGGGTGGGGGGGGACAGATCCTGGAGAATGGCAGAAGTCTACAACAAACTCAACCAAGCAGAAGCAGCAGCTCCACTTGCAGCCGATATGCCAAATGCGGTGTCCTTGAAAAACTGGATGAACATGGCCTTAGGTACGCGGTCTGTAGCCATTGATCTGGTGAATGTGTTCTTTTCCATCTAATCAGAAAAGAGGATCGGAAACAGTGCACGCAGGCACAGGATGGACGTGGTATCCATTTATGGATTTTCGGCAGAGCTAGTTTAACTTTCCCACCCCAGGTCATAATGTAATCCGAAGACATCTGGACTGGCTGGAGAGCCTGGAGAACCTCACGTTGGGCCACTGAGCCCATGACGGCATGCACCTCATACCAGATGAGCAGGAAATGACCAGCATGTTAGAGGCCTGGATATGCTGCATGTACCCTGGTGAGTAGGGAAAGGAAACATGGGAGATTTCAGGGCTTTCCACTTCAGTACAAAATTTAAAGGTCCTTGGAGTTCCCGTTGCGGTGCCGCAGCAATGAATCCAGCTAGTATCCATGAGGATGCGGGTTCAATCCCTGGCCTCGCTCAGTGGGTCGGGGATCCAGCATTGCTATGAGCTGTGGTGTAGGTCGCAGACTCAGCTTGGATCCTGCATTGCTGTGGCTGTGGCGTAGGTCGGCAGCTGCAGCTCCAATTCGACCCCTAGCCTGGGAACTTCCATATGCCACAGGTGCAATCCTAAAAAGCAAAATAAATAAATAAATAAATACCTTAAAAACAAAAAACAAAACACACACACACACAAATTTAAGGGTCCAGTGAGTTCTGGGACATTCCATTGAAAGTAAAGGGCAAAGCATTGCACCTTGCATGTTCCACTGCAGAGGAGATAAAGCCAGGGCTTGGTAGGCTTCTGAGGAGCATATTCTCAGCCTGGGAATACTTCTCTGACCCACATACTGGAGCACATTAAAGTCGACCAGATTTGAGAGGGACCCAGAGAAGGGAAGAACTCTGCAGCAGAGCTCAGTTACAGTACGAGCAACCCTGTCACTTAGGCCATGCGGCTCAGCAGAATCCGTGACACCGGAGGTATCGGTGGTGGGAAAGGCCATGTGGAAAGCTCTCAAGGGAGAAGCACAATGGAGACCCCTGGGGCCCTAGGGCCAGGCTCTGCCTTCTGCGGTGGAAAATTGTACTCCTTTTGGAAAATAGTCTTTTGCATGATACAGGGCCCTAGCTGATTATGGAATACCCTGTGATCCGTGACCCTGTGACCCGTGACCCATGACCCCATGACCACAACAGGCCATCATGAATTGGGTCCTGTCAAAAGCAGCAAGTAATAATGTGGGACAGGCCCAGAGCATCACATCATCTAGATGGTCCCCCTGAGATCAAGCAGGAATAGGACTGGGGGGAGGAGCATAAAATCGGCAGGCTGCATGAACAGGATGCCTGTCTGCCCCGATGCCTCTCCCTTAGCTCATAGTTAGACTGTGTAGGTGGAAGGGCTCCTTAGGACAAACAGACAGAGGACGAAAAAGCTAAGTGGTTTATACATGGGTCAGCTGGCTATGCGGGTACCAGCAGAAAGGGCATGGTGGTTGCACTGCGGCCGGGGAAAAATCCTCTCAATGGGCAGTTTGGGGCAGAGTATTTGGCCATTTACTTTATATGGAAAGTAAAGAGAAGTGGCCCAAGGTTTGAATAAATTTAGACTCATGCGCAGGCTGTGGTTGGACCTGCATCACAGCTCAAACTCTGCTTCCCCCTCAGAGGTTTTGATCCCAAGCACCCGTCTTAATAAACACCCCACAGCACACTGAACCCTGTCTGAGAGTCTGACTGACAGAGAGCCCAGCCTACGATACAGAGAAAGCAGGTGACAGAGACCCTGCAGTGCCAGAGCCAACTGGAGCAGTGAATGGTACAGAGAATCAGTCTGAGGGTTCTAACGGGCAGGGGCAGGAAAGAGATGGCAGAAATAGAAAGAGAAGGTTACAGCGGTGGCAGGCGCTGCTGCCAAGTGGCTGGCAATGTAACCAGTCCCTAGAGCCGTCTCAAATTCTTAGCCACCTGCACGACCCCTACTACTTTCCCAGTTCTGCAAAGCTTGGCTCCATGGGTTCTGTGGGATGCCTATCATTCTGCATGGGACAGACACTGCCCCTTTCCCCCCAGTGTCCGTACTTCCCTTTTCCTAACAAAAGGATTTGTGCTGGATGCAGAGGATAGTGGACCGAATGGTGGCTCCCCAAAAGATATATCCACACCCCAACCCCCAAAACATGAGAACGTGACCTTATTTGGAAAAGGAATCTTTGCAGATATAATTAAGGTTCTTGAGATGAGAATATCCTGGATTATCTAAGCGGCCCCTAAGTCCAATGACATGTTTTATAAGAAGAAGGCAGAGGATAGACACGAGGGAGAAAAAGGAAGGACCACGGGAGGGGAGAGGTAGACACAAGCTGTGGAGCACTCAGGGCTAGAAGAGGCAAGAACAGATTCTCCCAATAACCTTTAAAGGGAGTACAGCCCTACGATGCAACAGTTTTGAACTTGGGGGTCTCTGAAACTGTAAGAGAAAAGATTTCTGTTACACCGACTAGGTGCTAATTTGTTACTGCAGCTCCCAGAAACTAATCTACGCAGTTGCTGTGAATAAAAGACCATGTTTCCCAGTTTCCCTTGCAGCTGAGTGTGGCCGTGAGACTAAGCCCCAACCATGGGAATAAGCAGAACCGGTGTGTGCCCCTCCCAAGCTCTGCCTCTGCCCCATGAGGCAGCTTTGAAAAGCTTAGAATCCAGGAGAAGAACAAAACTTACCCTCAGGAATACCCTCCCAGGAAGAGCAACAAACCGACTCTCCCCAAATTTCCAAGACTGAGCTTTCGCCAGTCTAAAGTGTAATGGAGAAAATTAAAACATTTACATTTAATTTATAAGACTACTATTTATTCTGAGATTGTAGTCTTTCTTTTAAAAACAACAGCACCCACATTCTTTCTTTAGTGAAATCCGCAGTGGTAGAGGGTGTGCTGACTGGTTTTGACTTTTCATCCCGTAGTTCCTTTTATTTATCTAACCTCTCAGGAAGGGAATCAGACGAAAGAGAACGTCCTCACATAAGAACCTGGAAGTGGTGACAAGTTACGTGAGCAGCCTTGAACCAGATGGGAATTGACGGACCTGTATGTAGTTGCTTTTGAAATGCCCGTGCCTGGTACCCACCCTTCACCCAAATGCTGGCGAATCCATGGTGATCGCTATGATAACTTGGGGAAAACTGGGGTGGGAAACCCTATCAGTCTGTAACTTTCCAAAGTCTGAGACCTCTGAGGTTGAGCACAATATAGGGCAGATGTCAAGGGTCCGACAGCATCTTACCCAAAAATGCTTGTCTTAGACATTTCTGTGAGGGTTAAAGATGGGGAAGGATGTCTGGGTGGGGAGTTAAGGAAAGTTTCATGGAGAAGTAAAATGAATTTGAAATGCGGAGTGGGTTGGCCACACCCGGGGTGTGTGTAGAAGTTCCCGGGCCAGGGATCCAACCCGTGCCACAGCAGTGACCCAAGCCCCTGCAGTGACGACACCCAGATCCTCAACCCACTATCCCACAAGAGAACTCCAGAAATAGGTTTTAAGGATGGACAGAATCTACATTTCTTGTAAATATTTTGAAGAGGTAATACAATCAGAAATTAAAATGTATAGGGTGTTCGCATTGTGGCTCAGCAGCTTAAGAACCCCACTGGTATCCATGAGGATGCGGGTTCAATCCCTGGCCTCTCTCAGTGGTTTAAGGATCTGACATGGCAGTGAGCTGTGGTCTAGGTCACACATGTGGCTCGGATCTGCTGTGACTGTGGTGTAGGCTGGCAGTTGCAGCTGTGATTTGACTCCTAGCCTGGGAATCTCCATATGCTGTAGGTGCAGCCATTACAAAAAAAAAAAAAAAACCTAAAATGTATAAAATAATATTTAATGAAGATTTTTCACTTGATATTGTAAGTCTCGCTCCCACCCAAGGTGATATTTAAAAACTGAGTTTTGTTGTAATTTTTAAATGCTCATTAAAGTAGCATCACCCCATAGTAAAAATTTGGAAAAGTCCATCTAATCAAGATGCTACTTCTCTGCCCCCTACCCACCTCCCTATTCAGTTCTTCCTTGAAGGAGAGAAAGAGCTTGTCTCCCATCGGATCTAGAGATGTGGACGCCAGGACTGCTGTCCGTGCCTCCCGGTAGCACCGCCAAGGCCACAGGCCATTCTGGCTCCCAAGGCCGGGGAAGCCGATTTGCAATGCAATGATCTGTCTTTCTGGGGAAGAAAGCCTGGAATAAGGGGGCTATCTGGGATGATATCAAAGTGAAGGGCAGCCTACTAGGCCATAAAAAAAGGATGAAATAAGGCCATTTGCAAGAACATAGACCTAGAGACTCTCATACTAAGTGAAGTAAGTCAGAAAGAGAAAGACAAATACCATATGATATCACTTATATGTGGAATCTAAAATATGACCCAGGAATTCCCGCTGCGGTGCAACGGGATGGACAGTGTCTCTGGAGCGCTAGGACACAGGTTCGATCCCTGGACCGGCACAGTGGGTTAAGTTTTCGGCGCAGATGCAGCTGTGGTGGAGGTTGCAGCTGTGGTTTGGATCTGACCCCTGGCCCAGAAACTTCATATGCCGCAGGGCAGTCAAAAAAAAAGGAAAAAAAAATGACACAAATGAACTTATCTACAAAACAGAAACAGACGCACAGACAATGAGAACAGACCTGTGGTTGCCAAGATGGGAGAGGGGTAGGGAAAAAATGGATTGGGAATTTGGGATTAGCAGATGCCAACGATTACATATAAGATGGATAAAAATGAGGTCTAATTGTACAGCACAGGGAACTATATTCAGTATCGTGAGATCAACCATAATGGAGAAGAATATTAAAAAGAATATTTGGGAGTTCCCGTCGTGGTGCAGCAGTTAACGAATCTGACTAGGAACCATGAGGTTGCGGGTTTGATCCCTGGCCTTGCTCAGTGGGTTAACGATCCGGTGTTGCCATGAGCTGTGGTGTAGTTCTCAGAGGCAGCTCGGATCTGGTGGTGCTGTGACTGTGGCCGGTGGCTACAGCTCCTGTTAGACCCCTAGCCTGGGAACCTCCATATGCCGCGGGTGCGGTCCTGAAAAAGCAAAAAAAAAAAAAAAAAAAAAAAAAAAAGCCCAAAACTCAAAAAAACCCAAACACACAAAAACCCAAAGTGAACATCAGGCTTATGAGGCTGCCCATCTTGAGAAGTCCTCTCTAGGTTCTCAGCTGGACATATTAAGTGATCAAGGAAAAGATGCCCAGTTCCTTTCAGAGGCAGTTAGTTCCTCATAACTTCCTGGCTGCTTGTACAGAACTGAAAATTCCCCGTTGTTTTTACTGTTTCAATCTGTATTTATTTTTTGGCCACATCTAAGCATGTGGAAGCTCCCGCGTCAGGGATGGGACCCAGGCCACAGCTGTGACCACGCCTGGGTCCCACGCTAGGCTACCAGGGAAGTCCCCATTGTTTTTAGATTGTAAGGAAATTATGATCATAGCTACTATTTCATTACAATTACTCACTGGCTCAGACACCATTCAAAATAACTGAATGCATGAAAAACTTCAGATACCAGAATCTGTTCGAGATACCCATTCAAAGAATTTCAGGGAAAAATTTCAAAACATGGGAGTTTAAAAAAAATGAAAATTTTTGGAGTTCTCATCGTGGCTCAGTGGTAAACGAATCTGACTAGTTCGTTCATGAGGACGCAGGTTCGATCCCTGGCCTCGCTCAGTGGGCTAAGGATCCAGCGTTGCCATGAGCTGTGGTGTAGGTCACAGATGCGGCTCAGTTCTGGTGTTGCTGTGGCTGTGGCGTAGGCCAGCAGCTACAGCACCGATTTGACCCCTAGTCTGGGAACCTTCATATGCCGTGGATGAGGCCTAAAAAGCCAAAAATTAAATTAAATTAAATTAAATTAAATTAAATTAAATTAAATTAAATACGGATTCTAGTTTACCGGGTCTGCAGTGAGGCCTGACATTCTGCTTTTCTTTTTCTTTCTTTCTCCCCCCCCCCTTTTTTTTTTTGGTCTTTTTAGGGCTGCACCCTTGGCGTATGCAAGTCCCGAGACTAGGGGTCTAGCTGCTGGCCTGCACCCCAGTCACAGCATCCTTAACCCACTGAGCAAGGCCAGGGATCAAACACGCACCCCCATGGATACTAGTCAGCTTTGTTACTGACGAGCCACTACGGGAACCCCACATCCTGCTTTTCTGCTAAGATGCCAGGTACTACTGCTGCTAGGGGTCCAGGGACCACACTCTGAGTCACAAGGATCTGATTGTCATCACTCTGGGGAAAGATCTGGGAAGGTTTATGAAGCAAAGAAGGGTGCCATGAATAGGGAAAGTCCAGATAGTATATAAAAGAGTGCACCATGACGGCCCTCTCAGCTTCAAGGGCTCCAAGCTCCAAAAACCCACCGAAAGTAGCTGAGCAGTCAGTCATGGAGCCTGGAAGTGGGACGGAAGTTTGGAGTCAGCACAGAGGCCTGACCTCATCGTGAACCCACATGCTTCCTCTCCTGCTGTAACAGCTCAGAATGGGGGCGATGACGGCTGGGGTCAGATGTTGCAGGCAAAGGGCAATATTCAGAAGCAGGAACAGCTCCATTCCTGGCAAGGAAAGTCTTCCCTTCATGACTCATTGGCCAGACTGAGCATGCATGCCTCTCCCCAAGCCACCCACTGGCAAGAGGAGAATTACCATGAGTAGCTCAGACTGATCAAGTTCTGCCTTTTGGGGGCTGGGAACTGGAATATATCTTCTATCCAAGATACTATTGATTATTCTAATGTCTTGGGTTCTTGGAGGTGTCTGTATCTACTGTTCGTTGTTTCTGCTTACTCTCACACATGGTGGCTCATTTCCTTGTGAATATGGTGATTGTTAATGGTGGGCTTATGTGGCTAGATGGAAAGTCAACATGGTTTAGCCAAAAAAAAAAAAAAAAACTGTCTTCTGCAATCAACTAGAGCTTGGTGCCTAAGAGGCATTTGGGGTTCAGCTGTCCCATTGTTCCTCCTGGTCCAGTGGGTGTTTGTAATAAGTCATGTGGTTCTCTGTCCACACTGCCACACCAGCTCCCTCTTTCAGCATGGCTGCCTGGCAGGAAACCATGGAAAGCATAAATCCAGGACAGGCAGAGAGGTGTGCTCTCTCTTTTAACACCTGTACTGCAATTCACAGCAATCTAGGCAACCTGTCTTTACCGTGATTCCGGGGTCACAGCTAAAGGGCCGTCATCACCAAAAATGGCCATTCACACCCCTAGGAGCTCTCATTGGCGGTTGCTCTCCTTGGGCTTCACTTGCGACCACATTTCCAGGGACTCTGCAGCCAGCCACAAGCTTTCCCCATTCCTCCTCTTACCCTAGACCTTGGGCTCCAACCTAAACCCTCCACTACCTGCTTCCTGCTCTGCCACGGGACCCTCCCAGAATCCTGTAACTTCGTTATGCTGAGCAATTTTCTGGCAGGAAGACCAGGGCCTCACGTTTCTTAAAAGCAACTTGTAGATCTCTCCAGAGTCCAGGGCTGGCAGAGATTTGGGTTTCCACAGTGTGTATGTGGGTGAAATTCTCTTGGGAAAACAGCTTGCAATGAGCTAAGGGCCGTCATTTAAGGGCTGAGCAGAGGAAGCAGAGATGACAAAGGAGAAATAGAAAAAAGTAAAAAAAAAAAGTGTGGTGTCCCAGAGCCAAGACACAAACGTGGGTCAGGCACTGAACGGTCAACAGCATCCAAGCGCCAGCTCATCCAGGTTTCCGCAGTCCTGGAAGGTGACCCTGGATTTGGCAAAGTGGAGGGCCTTGCTGGCTTTGCCAGAAGCAGCGTTTATGGAGCAGATTTCCCTGGCCTGAGGAGTAAGCGGAGGCGAGAAGTGATGGCCGTGATTGCAGACAAGTCTCTTTAGAAATGGCAAGCGTCTCCTCTACCCAAGGAGGTGAACCTGACCATCTCATTTAATTTTTTTTAATGATTTTTATTTTTTCTGTTGTAGTTGACTTAACGTGTTCTGTACATTCTCTACTGTACAGCAAAGTGACACAGCCACACATACTAATATGCATTCGACCATCCCACTTAATGCTGCAAACTGCTCTCCCCTCACCCACCCAATCCCCTTACCCTGTTCAACCTATTTTTTTCCAAAACATTTATCCCCTTCCAAATAACATGCCTCTGGGAGTTCCCATCAAGGCTCAGTGGTTAACGAATTGGACTAGCATCCATGAGGACGCAGGTTCAAGCCCTGGCCTCACTCAGTGGGTAAAGGATCCGGCGTTGCTGTGAGCTGTGGTGTAGGTTGCAGATAAGGCTCAGATCCTGCGTGACTGTGGCTGTGGTGTAGGCTGCCAGCTACAGTTCCGATTGGACTCCTAGCCTGGGAACCTCCATATGCCGCAGGTGCAGCCCTAAAAAAACAAAAATAAAACAAAAAAACAAAAAGCAAATAATATGCGTCTGTCCTTCACTAACTTATTATATTCCTTGTTGATTGTGTAACTCCCTGCGAGATAGAGACCCTTGTCAGTTGTGTTCACTGATACACCCTAAGCACGTAGAATAAAGGGCTGGCACCAGTAGGTGTTCAAAGATATCAGCTGAATGAATGAAGAGGAAAAGGATGGGGATTGAGAGGAATATTGGGGCAAAGGAGGGTTTTGTTTTTAAGGATGGCAGCCGCCTGGTTATGTTTACGGATCAGGGGACCTCTCTAGTTTGAAAACGCAGAAGAGAGAAGTAGGAACTAATGACTCAAGGGCTTAGAAAAGACAGGTTTCCGAGCACCCTTAGAGAGAACGGTCTCAGTTCAGGGAAGTCGGGAGCGGTGACACATGGAAGGCAAATTCACGGAGTGTCCTCAGTCACCCTGGGTAAAGGACAACCCAGGCTCGGTGCTCTTTTTGAGCAAGGCGGTGACCAGTCACTCTGGCAACCTCTCAGGGTCACGGCGTTCGCAGGTCCCCAGGAGATACCATTTGCGACGCCACAGAGCACGAGGAGCATGGTGGCTTCGGGAGCTGGGCGGCACGGCAGCTCTGCAAGGGGGGGCTGGCCGTCAGAGGGATGCCAGGCAGGGCTGTCAGATGGAAGACTCTTTGGGACACAATGAGACCTGACCATGGGGTGGAGGAGGGACAGGCAGGAAGTTACAGAAGGCTGAGTTTTTGCCAGAGCAGAATCTACACACATCCCCACCTGCTAGTGGGTGGGAAGGCAAGAGGGTCAGAAGTCCTGAAGGTAAAGTGTTTATGGCAAGACCTTCAGGGCCGGGGCTGGCTGTGCTGACGAGATAATGAACTGAGGTTTCGGTAGTTGCAGTTGCTCAAGAAAGAAGAAGGAAGTCACTTAGATACCAGACATTATTTTTTTGTTGTTGTTAAAAGTATGATTGGAGATAAATTTCCAGACAAGAACTATTTACCCCAAAAATGGATGATTAGAAGAGTCTGTGACCTTTGAGACTATGTCTTACCAAGATCATCTTCTGGTGCCTTGATTCTTTTGTTTTTTGCTTTTTATGGCTGCACTTGGGGCATATGGAAGTTCCTGGGCTAAATATTGAATAGGAGCTGCAGCTGTGGCCTATGCCACAGCCACAGCAACATGCGATCCTTAACGCACTGAGCGAGGCCAGGGATGGAACCGGCACCACATGGAGACAACACTGGGTCCTTAACCCATGGAGCCACAGTGAGAACTCCGCCTTTACCATTCTTATTTGGCTCAGTCCCATCATAGCCATTCCCTTCAGTTCAACTACATTCTAGTCCCTTCAATAGACGTTAATTGAGTATCTATAAGTCCTCAGCATCAGGGATAAGAAATAAATGCTAGGGGGTCCCACTGTGGCTCAGGGGTAGTGAACCTGACTCATATCTATGAGGACTTGGGTTCGATCCCTGGTCCATTTAGTGGGTTAAGGATCTGGCGTTGCCATGAGCTGCAGTGTAGGTAACAGATGCAGCTCAGATCTGCTGTTGCTGTGGCTGGGGTGTAGGCCGGCAGCTGCAGCTCCGATTCAACCCCTAGTCTAGGAACTTCCATTTTGCTGTGGGTGCAGCCCCCCAAAAAACCAACCAAACAAACAAAACAAAGAAAAGAAATAAATGCTAAGACATAAATGATACGGTCCCTGCTCCTGACTGGCTGTCGGGCTTACAAAGAAGACAGAAATGCAAGCAACCACAGCAGAATGAAGGTGATTCTGTGGTTCATTCTGCATTCCACATTCATCTACATTCTCAGGTGATTCTGTGGAGGATGGGAGGGCGGCGGAGGCGGGAGAAGGTCAGAGAGTTACGGTTCCTTCTCTTGCTGAGTTTCCCGCAAAGAAGGGGCCATGATGAGTCATCGTTCTTCCCAAAGTCCCAGGAGCTGGAGTGTAGAACGGGAGGAAAGGGTACTGAAAACTTTTGCTCCTGGGATCCCTTACTGTCCTTAGAGTCACCCGAGAGAACGCTGGCCTCAATTCAGTCATCAAGTGGCTGTGACCTTGGGGTGCCACTCACTGCCAGTGAGCCTGGAATTGGTGGCGTGGACCCAGTCCTAGGTGGAGGCCCTCTTGGCTACCTGATGCCCCCGTTAGGGAGCCAGGTCAGTGAATAGACCCCAGGTACGATTAGTCTGAGGGCAAAAGCCCTCACCTCCAAGAAGCCTGCCCGGATATGCTTTTCCTCTGCCTTGCAAGAGCCCCCATAAACTCCAGATCTAGCTCTGTGGGCACCTCCTGTGTGGAGCCTCTTCTGATCTCCCAGGAGCTGTGTCTCTGGTCTTTCATAAGAAAACTTTGCCAACTCCTGTTCTGTAGCAGATATTCTAAGAGCATCTGGGAGTTCCCGCTGTGGTGCTGTGGGTTAATAACTTGACCTTAGCAGTTCCCGACATGGCTCAGCGGTAATGAACCTGTTACCATGAGGATGCGGGTTCGATCCCTGGCCTCACTCAGTGGGTTAAGGATCCTGTGTTGCTGTGGCTGTGGTGTAGGCCAGAAGTTACAGCTCCAATTTGACCCCTAGCCTAGAAACTTTCATATGTCATAGGTGCGACCCTAAAAAACAAAATAATAATAAGAATAATCCAGCTGTAGCAGCTTGGGTTGCTGTGAGGCACAGGTTCAATTCCTGGCCAAGTGCTCTGGGTTAAAGGATCTGGCGTTGCTGCAGCTGCATCATAGGAGGCAGCTATGGCTTGGATTCAGTCTCTGGCCCGGGAACTTCCATATACTGTGGTACAGCCATTAAAAAAAAATCCAATGAGAGCACGAGGAAAAAGGGAGAGAACTTCTGCCCGAGGAGACAAGGGAAGGCTTCCAGGGCAGAGAGGATGGCTGTGTGGCTGGAAGGAGGGTATAAAATATTGACATTCATTCACGCATTCATTCAGGCAATCAGCACTGAGCACCTGCTGTGCGCTAGATTATAAAGTTGAGTCTCTACCTGCTTCTCTATGGTAGAGCCAGCCTCTGAAGTGGCAATGGCAGTGGCTGCTACAGTGAGGAAGACTGAGGGTTCCAATTTTTCCACTGGCCTGAGAGGTTTTGGGAACAGAGGATCATGATGTCAGAGAAAAAAAACAAAACAAAACAAAACAAAACAAAAAAAACAGCTGGTAGGGAGTTCCCATTGTGGCTCAGCAGAAACAAATCTGACTAGCATCCATGAGGACGCAGGTTCGATCTCTGGCCTTGCTCAGTGGGTTAGAGATCTGGTGATGCCCTGAGCTGTGGTGTAGGTTGCAGACACGGCTTGGATCTGGTGTTGCTGTGGCTGTGGTGTAGGCTAGCGGCTGCAGCTCCGATTGGACCCCTAGCCTGGGAACCTCCATATGCCGCAGGTGCGGCTCTAAAAAGACCAAAAAAAAAAAAGAGCTGGTAGACTTTGCTCTCCTGGAGGAGGAGGACAACGAGTGCTCGGAGTTCCCTGCAGAAGCTGAGGTGGTTGAGATGAAGATGCACGTGTATGGGAGGAGCGTTGCGATGATGACACGGTAGAAGGTGACCTCGCCTGTCAGTTACGAGCCCAACTAGAGAAACATGGTTATAAGACGGAGACCTCCCAGCACCCAGAAGAAGTGCTGAAGCAAATGTTTACGGCATTACCTGCTTGGATTTATTTTTGTTTTTGTAATGCAAAAAATAAATGTTTTGATCTAAAAATAAAATGACTAAAACCCGGTGCCCGGCCACATGGAATTCACAATCCAGGGAGGGTGGCGTGCAAACCTCTCCCCCCGCCCAGGCACTGTGAGGGCCTCCCACTCCTGGTGGAAACCTGTAAGCCTGCCGCAGCCAGAGAACCTGGCGGTAAAAACGGCTTTTCAGACCCCACGTTTTCAGTTTCAGCGGCTTTCCTATTGCAGCACACAAAGAATGGAATAATTAAGAACACAGCCCCTGGAGACAGATGGGCCTATATTCAAATTCTGACTCCAGACTCCCTCCCTTCCTTCCTTCCTTTTCAGTCAGAGTTACGAGGCAGCCTGATGAGGGCGGGAAGGTAATTAGGACTCAAGCCAGCGGCCGGCCGTAAACGGGGAAAGTGGGTGGCTCAAAATCACAGGCATTTATGGTCTCACGGTCCTGGAGACTTGAAGTCCAAAGCCAAGGTGTCAGCAGGGCCGCGCTCCCTCCGATGGCTCTAAGGATGAATCGTCCTGGCCTCGTCCTGGTCCCCGTGCGGCTGACCTTCCTTGGTGGTCCCTGACTTGGAGAGTCAGCCCCGCAGTCACGTGATCATCTGCTCCCTGTGTGTCTATGCCACTCCTTCCCTCTGTGTATGTCCCTGTGCCAACATTTTCCTTTTATAAGAATACCAGTCAGGGAGTTCCCGTTGTGGCTCGGCAGAAACGGATCTGACACGGGTTTGATCCCTGGCCTTGCTCAGTGGGTCAGGGATCTGGTGTCTCCATGAGCTGTGACATAGGTCACAGATGCAGCTCGGTTCCTGCCTTGCTGTGGCTGTGGCTGTGGCCAGCAGCTGCAGCTCTGATTCAACCCCTAGCCTGGGAACCTCCATAGCCCGCAAGTGTGGCTCCAAAAAGCAAAAAAAAAAAAAAAAAAAAAAAGAACACTTGTCATATTGGATGAAGGCTCACCCTAATCCCTAATGTCTTCATTTTCACTTGATTGCTTTTGTACTTTCGTAAAAACCCCATTTCCAAGGAAGTACCAGGCTTAAGACATCCACAGATCTTTTTGTTGAAGGGCACATTTCAACACTGTGACAGTGGGTGTCAGAGCAAGGTGGCAGCCCAGGAGGTGGGCTTCACGTGGGCCAGTGAGCGGCTGAGGGAACATACTGAAGACAGCGGTAGTCTGGCTTCTCACAGCCAAGAAGGGAGGTGCAGAGATACAGGGGGAAAGCTAGGATGAAGCCTGTGGGGTTGGATCAGATTGAGAGTGTCAGCATGAATCGTGGTTTGCAAAACAGATCTAGAAACAAATATGGGAGGTTGGGGTTAGTAGATGCAAACTATGACATTTAGAATGGATAAGCAATGAGCTCCTACTGTATAGCACAGGGCACTATATCCAGTCTCTTGGGATACATATGATGGATGATAATATAAGAAAGGGAGTGTGTATAAGGTCTGACTGGGTCACTTTACTGTGCGGCAGAAATTGGCACTACTTTGCAAATCAACTACACTCTAATAAAGGAAAGAAAAAGGGAGTTCCCATTGTGACTCAGTGGGTTATGCACATGACTAGTATCCATGAGGATGTGGGCTGGATCCCTGGCCTTGCTCGGTGGGTTAAGGATCTGGTGCTGCCACAAGCTGCAGTGTAGGTCGAAGATGTGGCTCAGATTTGGTACTGCTGTGGCATGGTGTAGGCCTGCAGCTGCAGCATGAGAAGTTGCATATGCTGAAGGTGTGGCTTTAAAAATACAATAAAGAGGGAAGGAAGGAAGGAAAGAAAGAAAGAGAAGAATGGAGGGAGGAAGGAAGGAAGGAAAGAAAAAAGAAGGAAAGAAGAAGGGAAGAAGGAAGGAAGGGAGGAAAGAAAGAGAGAGGGAGGGAGGAAGGAAGAAAGGGAGAGAGAGAGAAAGGAAAAGAAAGACATATACCTCTAAATATGTGTGTTTAGTCACTCACTCATTCATTTCCTGGCTCTGTCCACTGAGAAGGCTGAGGGCAATGATACCTCAGCAGCTGTGGGCTCTCAATATTGTCTTCCGCTAATGGGAGCCAAGCTCCTTTGAGGAATGCAGAGTCCAAGGCTGGGGCAGGAGAAGCCCAAGATAAGACAGGAATATTTTATGGTATCTGAAAATCAGGACGGTCTTAGGAATGATGGGGATGTGTCGAAAGGACATAGGAGCCAATCTTAAGGAGTTCTCACTACCAAAAACAGCCCAACAAAAGATAGTAATTGATTGTGATCCATTATATTAAATAGGAATCCATGGGTCCAGACTGATTAAATGAGTAAAAACACGAGTAAGCGGGGGGGGGGGGGATCTCTTCCTTATGGTAGAATCCCAACAAATAAATGTAGATGAAATTACAAAGTCACTACAGGGCAACCATCATGATAATATTTAATTTCATTAAGAAGTATATTGCAGGAGATTGGATTAAGATGGTGGAATAGAAGGACTGGAGCTCAACTTCTCTCCCCAAAACAACAAAACTACAACCAAATGCCAAGCAACCTTCAACCAAATGGACTGTAAACTGTTAAAAAGATATTCTACTCCAGAAGACAAAGAGGAGACCACATCAAGAGGTAGGAGGGGCGATTACGCAATAGAAGCAACCCCATACCTCCTGGGTGGGAAGCCCCACAGATTGGAAAGCAACTATATCACAGAGACTCACCTACAGGACAGAGTTCTGAGCCCCACATCAAATCCCCATGCCTGGGGATCTGGCACAGGGAGAAAGAGCCCCCAGAGCATCTGGCATTGAAGGCCAGCAGGGCTTGTGTGCAGGAGCTCCACAGGACTGGGGGAAACAGAGACCCCACTCTTGAAAGGCACACACAGACTTTCACATGCACTGGGTCCCAGAGCAAAACAAAGTCTCCATAGGAATCTGGGTCAAACCTGACTGCAGTTCTTGGAGGACCTACTGGGAAAACAGGGGTGACTGGGGCTTGTTGTGGGAGAAGGGCACTGGAGGCAAAGCTCTCAGGAACATTCATCAACCTGCATTTCTCTGGAGGTGGCCATTTTTGGGAAAATCTGGTCCCTCTCATCAGCGCTGAGAAGTCCCAGGCCAAACAATAATCCAGGTGGGATTACAGCCCCACCCATCAGTAAACAGGCTGCCTAAAGACCCCTCAGGCACACAGCCAGCCTCTAATTGCACCCAGAGACAAAACCCCACCCATCAGAGGGATAGGAATCAACCCCACCTACCAGTGGGCAGGCACCAGGCCCTCCCAACAGGAAGCCTACAGCAAGCCCACCCCATACCAACTTTAGCCACAGGGGAGGCAAACACTAGAACTAAGAGAGGCTACAACTCTATTGTCTGCAAAAAGGCCACCACACCAAAAACCTATAAAAATTAAAAGACAGAAAACTATAACTCAGATAAGGGAGAAAGAAAAAAGCCCAGAAAAACAGCTCAGTGATGAGGAGACAATCAGCTTCCCGGAAAGAGACTTTAGACTGTTGATGCTGAAGATAATGCAAGGCATTGGAAATAAACTGGAGGCAAAGACTGATAATTTACAGGAAACACTGAGCAAAGAAATACAAGCTGTAAAAATTAAACAAGAAGAGATGCAAAATACAATAACTGAAATAAAAAATTTATTAGAAGCAGCCAACAGTAGAATACAGGGGGTAGAAGAACGAATAAGCGAGGTGGAGGACAGATTAGTGGAAATCACTAATGCGGAAGAGAAAAGAGATAAAAGATTGAAAGGAAATGAGCAGAGTCTTACAGAACTCTGGGATAATGTTAAACGCACCAATATCCGTATTATAGTGGTGCCAGAGGGAGAAGAGAGAGAGAAGGGGACAGAAAAAATATTGGAAGAGATAATAGCTGAAAACTTCCCTAATATGGGAAAGGAACCACTCAGTCAAATCCAGGAAGCGCAACAAGTACCATATAAAATAAACCCAAGGAGGAACATCCCAAGACACATATTAATCAAAATGACCAAAATTAAAGACAAAGAGAAAATACTGAAAGCATCTAGGGAAAAGAAACAAATGACATACAAGGGAACCCTGATAAGGTTATCAGCAGATTTTTCAGCTGAAACTCTGCAGGCCAGAAGGGAGTGGCATGATATACTTAATGTAATGAAACAAAAAAACTTCCAACCAAGATTACTTTACTCAGCAAGGCTCTCATTCAGATTTGAAGGAGAGAGCAAAACCTTTACAGATAAGCAAAAGCTAAGAGATTTCTGCAACACTAAACCAGCTTTACGACAAATACCAAAGGAACATCTCTAGGCAGAAAAGGCCAGAAACGAAAACACCACAAATGACAAGGCTCACCTGTAAAGGCATATATACAGTAAAGATACTAAATCATCCATGCAAAATTATGCTACCAAAATCAGAAATCGTGAGAAGAGAGCACAAATGCAGGACACTGGAGACGCACATGCTATTAAGAAACCAACTACTTAAAACAATCTCATTTACATATAGACTCCTATATCAAAACTTCAGGGTGACTAGACACTAAAAATATACAATTGATACACAAACAAATAAGAAAAATCAACTCAAATACAATATTAAAGGTAGTCATCTTGTGAGAGGAGACAACAAGAGAATAAGGGGAAAAAAAAGAGTAACAAAAACCCAAAACATAATAAAATGGCAATAAGAAATACTTATCAATAATTACCTTAAATGTTAATAGACTAAATGCCCCAACCAAAAGACATAGACTAGCTGAATGGATACAAAAACAAGACCTATATATATGCTGTCTTCAAGAGACCCACTTCACTTCTAGGAACACATATAAATTGAAAGTGAGAGGATGGAAGAAAATATTCCATGCAAACGGGAATCAAAAGAAAGCTGGAGTAGCAATACTCATATCAGATAAAATAGACTTTAAAATGAAGAACATTTTAAGAGACAAGGAAGGCACTACATAATGATCAAAGGATCAATTCAAGAAGAAGATATAACAATTTTAAATATCTACGCACCCAACATAGGATCACCACAATATATAAGGCAACTGCTAACAACCTTAAAAGGAGAAATCAGCAATAACACAATCATAGTGGGGGACTTTAACACCCCACTTACAGCAATGGATAGATCATCTAGACAGAAAATCAATAAGGAAACACAGGCCCTGAATGAAGCATTAGATCAGAAGGACTTAATAGATATTTATAGGACATTCCATCCAAAAGCAACAGAATACACATTCTTCTCAAGTGCGCATGGAACATTCTCTAAGATTGATCACATCCTGGGCTATAAATCAAGCCTCAGTAACTTTAAGAAAATTGAAATCATATCAAAGCATCTTTTCTGACCACAATGCTATACAACCAGAAATCAACAACAAGCAAAAAATGGCAAAAAATACAAACACATGGAGACTAAACAACGTGCTACTAAACAACCAATGGATCACTGAAGAAATCAAAGAGGAAATTAAAAAATACCTAGAAGCAAATGATAACAAAGACACGACACTCCAAAACCTCTGGGATACAGCAAAAGCAGTTCTAAGAGGAAAGTTTATAGCAATACAAGCCTACCTAGGAAACAAGAAAAAGCTCAAATAAATAACCTAAGTTTACATCTAAAGCAGCTAGAGAGGGAAGAACAGACAAGACCTAAAGTTAGTAGGAGAAAATAAACCATAAAGATCAGAGCAGAAATCAATGAAATACAAACGAAGAAAACCATAGAAAAGGTCAATGAAACTAAAAGCTGGTTCTTTGAAAAGACCAACAACATTGATAAACCCCTAGCCAGACTTATCAAGAAAAAAAGAGAGGACACAAATCAATAAAATTAGAAATGAAAAAGAAGTAACAACAGACATCACAGAAATACAAAGGCTCATAAGAGACTACTATATGCAACTATATGGCAATAAAATGGAAAACCTAGAAGAAATGGACAAATTCTTAGAAAAGTACAATCTTCCAAGACCAAACCAAGATGAAATAGAAAATATGAATAGACCAATCACAAGTTCTGAAATTGAAACTGCGATTTAAAAACTTCCAACAAACAAAAGTCCAGGACCAGATGGCTCACAGGCAAATTCTATCCAACAATTAGAGAAGAGCTAACACCTATCCTTCTGAAACTCTTCCAAAAAATTGCAGAGGAAGGGTCACTCCCAAACTCATTCTATGAGGCCACCATCACCCTGATACCAAAACCAGATAAAGATACCACAAAAAAAGAAAATTACAGGCCAATCTCACTGATGAACACAGATGCAAAAATCCTCAACAAAATACTAGCCAACCGAATCCAACAGTACATTAAAAGGATTGCACATCACGATCAAGTGGGATTTATCCCAGGGATGCAAGGATTCTTCAATATTCGCAAATCAATCAGTGTGATATACCACATTAACAAACTGAAGAATAAAAACTGTATGATCCTCTCCATAGATGCAGAAAAAGCCTTTGACAAAATCCAACACCCATTTCTGATAAAAACCCTTCAGAAAGTGGGCACGGGGGGAACCTACCTCAACATAACCAAGGCCATCTATGACAAACCCAGAGCTCACATCATTCTCAATGGTGAAAAGCTGAAAGAATTCCCGCTGAGATCAGGAACAAGACAGGGATGTCCACTCCCGCCACTACTATTCAACATGGTTTCGGAAGTCCTAGCCACAGCAATCAGAGAAGTCAAAGAAATAAAAGGAATCCAAATTGGAAAGGAAGAAGTAAAACTATCGCTATTTGCAGATGACACGATACTATACCTAGAGAATCCTAAAGACTCTACCAGAGAACTGTTAGAGCTCATCAATGAATTTGGCAAAGTCACAGGATACAAAATTAATACACAGAACTCAACTGCATTTCTATATACTAACAATGAAAGATCAGAAAGAGAAAATAGGGAAGCGATCCTGTTTACCATCACATCAAAAAGAATCAAATGCTAAGAATAAACCTACCTAGAGTGACAAAAGACCTGTACTCTGAAAACTATAAGATGCTGATGAAAGAAATCAAGGATGACATGAACAGATGGAAAGACATACCATGCTCTTGGATTGGAGGAGTCAATATTATCAAAATGACTATACTACCCAAGGCAATCTACAGATTCAATGCAATCCCTATCAAATTACCAAGGACATTTTTCACAGAACTACAACAAAATATTTTTTTTTTTTTTTTGCCTTTTGTCATTTTATGGCCGCGGGTTTATGGCCGCACCCGCGGC
>PVHT021183646.1:9891538-9906202 GCA_004024745.2 Catagonus wagneri
GCAGCCACAGCAACGCAGGATCCGAGCCGCGTCTGCAACCTACACCACAGCTCACGGCAACGCCGGATCGTTAACCCACTGAGCAAGGGCAGGGATCGAACCCGCAACCTCATGGTTCCTAGTCGGATTCGTTAACCACTGCGCCACGACGGGAACTCCTACAACAAAATATTTTAAAGTTTGGAAGCACAAAAAAACCCAGAAGAGCCAAAGACATCCTGAAAAAGAAAAATGGAGCTGGAGGAATCAGGATCCCTGACTTCAGACTATACTACAAAGCTACAGTCATCAAAACCATATAGTACTGGCACAAAGACAGAAATATAGATCAGTGGAACAGGACAGAAAGCCCAGAATTAAACCCACGCACCTGTAGTCAACTAATCTATGACAAAGGAGGCAAGAATATACAATGGAGAAAAGACAGCCTCTTCAATAAGTAGTGCTGGGAAAACTGGACAGCCACATGCAAAAAAAATGAAACTAGAACACTTCCTAACACCATGCACAAAAATAAATTCAAAATGGATTAAAGACCTAGATATAAGACCAGGTACTATAAAACTCTTAGAGGAAAACATAGGCCAAACACTCTGCAACATCAATGACAGCAACATCTTCTCAGATCCACCTCCTAGAGTAATGACAATAAAAAGAAAAATAAACAAATGAGACTTAATTAAACTTAAAAGTTTCTGCACAGAAAAGGAAACCCTAAACAAAACGAAAAGATAACCCACAGAATGGGAGAAAATATTTGCAAATGAATCGACTGACAAGGGATTAATCTCCAGAATTTACAAACACCTCCTACAGCTCAATACCAAAAAAAACAAACAACCACATCAAAAAATGGACAGAATATCTAAACAGACAATTCTCCAAAGATGACATACAGATGGCCAAAAAACACATGAAAAGATGTTCAACATCACTCATTATTAGAGAAATGCAAATCAAAACCACTATAAGGTACCACCTTACGCCGGCCAGAATGGCCAGCATCAAAAAGTCTGCAAACAATAAGTTCTGGAGAGGGTGTGGAGAAAAAGGATCCCTATTACACTGTTGGTGGGAATGCAAATTGGTGCAACTACTGTGGAAAACAGTATGGAGATTCCTCAGAAAACTAAAAATAGAATTACCATTTGATCCAGCAATCCCACCCCTGGGCATCTATCCAGAGGAAACCATGACTCAAAAAGACACACGTAGTCCAGTGTTCATTGCAACACTCTATAAAATAGCCAAGTCATGGAAACAACCTAAATGCCCATCAACAGAGGGGTGGATAAGGAAGATGTGGTACATACACACAACGGAATATTACTCAGCCATTAAAAGGAACGAACTAACAACATTTATAGCAACATGGATGGACCTAGAAATTAACATGCGAAGTGAAACTAGTCAGACAATTAGACACCAACATCCAATGCTATTCACTTACATGTGGAAAGTAAAAATAGAACACAATGAACTTCTTTGCAGATAATGACTCACAGACTTTGGAAAACCTATGGTTTCCAAATGAGACAAGCTGGGGGGTGGGGGGATGCACGGAGGGTTTGGGATGGAAATGGTATAGAATTGAGTTGTGATGATTATTGTACACCTATAATTATAATAAAATGCATTAAGTAATGGGGGGAAGAAGCATATTGCATACTATCAGTGGGTGGAAATGAAATCATGAATGGGATTTTTGTCTCATCTGAAAGCAACTCTCCAGGAGTTCCCGTTGTGGCTCAGTGGTTAACGAATCCGACTAGGAATCATGAGGTTGCGGGTTCGATCCCTGGCCTTGCTCAGTGGGTTAAGGATCCAGCGTTGCCGTGAGCTGTGGTGTAGGTTGCAGACGTGGCTCAGATCCCGCGTTGCTGTGGCTGTGGCGTAGGCTGGCAGCTACAGCTCTGATTCGAACCCTAGCCTGGGAACCTCCATATGCCATGGGTGCGGCTCTAGGAAAAGGCAAAAAGACCAAAAAAAAAAAAAAATGAAAGCAACTCTCCACAAAATCCTTATTAATCACAGAAGGACCACAGAGTGATTTTTGCAATGGAGAAACTTGCAGTCTTAATTCAGAGATGTTATCTCAACCAAGTGATCATAGTGAACCTTAGCTGAGGAGACAAGTTGAAATTAGCACCTATTAGGATTCACTGAGAAGAATCCAGCATCACTATGTTATTCTGGCCAAAAATGCATAACCTGGATATAATCATAGGTAACATCAGACAAACCCAAATTGAGAGACATTCTGCCAAATGCCCCGTCTGCCGATGTCAATGACATCAAAGAAAATTGAGGCATCTGTTCCAGATGGAAGGAGGTTGGAGAGGCATGACAACGCGAAGAGGTTTTCACACAAAGAGTATGTTGGAGTTACTGGCACGGCCCTTAACATTTTCCGTATTTTGGAATTGTTTCAGAATGAAAGTTAAAAAGAAAAAATGCAATGTTATCAGAGATTAGCTATGTTCCTTTTGACAAGTTGTTTCACTTCTTATGCCTCCGTTTCATCTGTAAGGTGAAAGTAACAACTACTTTAAAGATATTGTGATGAATACAGGAGACTGCATGGTGTAGATGCTCGCTCTGTAGCTGTTATTGGTATTATGTTCTTGTCGATATTTTGTGATATTTCAGAGAAACTGACATGTCATCAATGGTAAGACACTGATCATTTATTCTAAATGCCACTGGGAAAATAAAAACATGCCCAATTAAGCTGACAAGGTGATTCTTCTCACATAAAATTTTTAACACTCATTTGAGAAACTCTTATTTATTTATTTATCTTTTTGGCCACACCCAAGGCTTGTGGAAGTTTCCGGACCAGGAACTGAACTCATGTCACAGCAGCCACTGCAGTGACAATGCCAGATCCTTAACCCATTGTGCAACAAGGGAACTCCAAGAAAGCACTTTCAGATTTATTTAAATGTAGACTTTTAAATTCTATTTTAGCCTATTGATTACACTCAAGGAAAAATACAAGCGAAAGGAATTGCTTGAAGTGTGCCTAGGACTTCTTCATGGTTGGAGGCTGCTGCTCCCAAATCATTTAATTCAGTCTTGGTGTCTTTGCTTTTCTACCCAGCAGCATCCTTGGTGCCGTTGAGGGCATCAGTGAAGCAGCGCCCGTGGATACTCTGCTCTTATCTCTGGAAGTTTCTTCCTGGCTACCACCGCCCACCAGTCTGTGTATCTTCAGACTTGTTATCTGAGGAAAATGAAGGAAGAAAGAAAAAAGCAAGGATGGAGGGAGCTTAGGAGGGAGAGGGGGCGATGACAGATTTTATCTCTGTCTTTCTTACACATACATTTTATGTCCAATGTCTTTGTTTCCTGGGGGTCTCGAGCTATCGTTTGTGGTTCCTGCTTACTTTCTCCACGGCAGCTTCTTTCCTTATGAGTTTGGTGATTGTTGATTACGAGCTTATAGGTGAGAAACTGAAAATGCTTTTTCCTCCAGAGAGATTTGCGTTCGCTTCTGCCGGGAGCTCTCCTGCCCTAGAATCAATTGCCGTCTCTTCCAGGGCTCCGAGTTCAAGGTGAGAATCTGGACTTCAGCTGCCCATATTGTGGGGATCCCAAGGCGTCCAGGCCAGATGGTCAAAGCTGTTAATCAGCATTTGTGCTGATGGCAAATTCGACACCACATTTCCTGTTTGCTTAATACTCAAGTTTCAGCTCACTGTTTTTGTGGATTTTTTTTTTTTTTTTGCTTTGTTTGGTTTTTGGCTTTTGTTTGAAAAGAGAGGGCGGCCGCAGAAAATTTCTTCTCCTCTTGGGAGTCCAGCGATGCATTTAAAGACCAAGGTGATCCGGGGTCTAGGGGTTTTGTAGTGAAAGGGACCCTTCGAGTAGCTAGATCTTCCTCTGTCTTTGGGCACTTGACTCACTGTGGGATGTCACAGGGGACCAACGGAAACTGGCCTTTTTTTTTTTTTTTGGAACCTATGCAGGTGGTTTGCAAGGCTCTTGGGGGCCTTTCCCCAGATTTTTGCAGGGTGTCTCCTTGGCCCCTTGGCCAGCTCCTCTCCACACAGGAGGATATTTCTGTCCGCATTTGCTGACTCACCCTCTTTCTCAGTATTTCTTCTGACCAAAGGGTCCAACGCGGCCCCTGTGCTGGCTGCCAGCCTATTGTACATTTTTGTCTGATGTCCTTAACGGATTTTTTTGTCCGTTTTGATTAGTATCTGGGAGATATAATCTGCAACTTTGCTTCACTCTCTCATTTAATCTGGAAGTCAAAAATATATATATATATTTTCTTTTTTGGCTGCCCCTCGGCACATGGAGTTCCCGGGCCAGGGGTCAGATCTGAGCTGCCGCCATGACCTACACCACAGCTGTGGCAACACCTGGCTCTCTCAACCCACTGTTCCGGGCCAGGGATTGAACTCTCATCCTGGCACTGCAGAGACGCTGCCGATTCCTTTGAGCCACAGCGAGAACTCTGAAAATCTACATTTGTAACAGCACCTCAGAAGTCGCAGGTGTTCTTCAGACCAGAATTTGAGAGTCAGATATGGGGTTACCCATGGCGTGCGAGAGTCAGAATGAATAGGCAGGGCGGAGCAGCCCGTGGACAATTTGGGTGTCAGAAAACCTTTGCCCATCACTAAATTAAACACGTACGGCGCACCTAAGCCTAAAGTGATCCTGTACAAGTGAAGTTCAAAAACAGGCACCATTCAGCCTGACAGTTCCTCAGTCATTTAAACAGAAGTACCATATGGCCGTCAATTCCACTTCTGGGACTGTCCTCAGAAGTGAAGCTGGGGACTCGCACAGATCTGTGGGCATCAGTGTGCGGAGCAACAAAACTCACAGCATCCGAAAGACAGAAACAACTCAGACGTCCACTGCCAGATGACAGAATAAACCAAAGGTAGGCCATCCACACAACAGCCTATTATTCGGCCTTAAAGAAATTCTGGGAGTTCCCGTTGTGGCTCAGCGGGTTAAGAACCAGGCATAGTGTCTGTGAGGATGTGGGTTCGATCCCTGGCCTTTCTCAGTGAGTTAAGGATCCAGGGTTGCCGTGATCGGCTGCATAGGTTGCAGATGTGGCTGGGATCTGGCATTGCTGTGGCTGTGGTGAAGGCTGCAGCTTCGATTCGAACCCTAGCTTGGGAACTTCCATATGCCACAGGTGCGGTGGGTAAAAGATACACACATATATATATAATTAATGCAAATGGAGTAGAGATTTTTTTTTCTTTTAATCATGTGAACAGAGCTTCTTAAGTCCCAAGCAAAGAGGAGCTGGGTTCCACGACATTCATGGCAGTTCTGCGAGAATCACAGAGCCTAGAAAAGCAAGGCATCCTTGCATCCTTCACCCTCGCATCAGAACCGGGTTGTGTAAGCACACGCCCATCCTCCCAGCCATGCCCATCCCCCCCCGCCCCACCCACGTTGTAGGAACGCCTCAAGGACCTAATTAGGCTTCTCTTGTCTTATTTTCCTGTAACTTCTTGTTGCTTGTTTGTTTTCAACAAGTTTATTTTTAGAAGTTGACCACTGTCAACCTCTGATGTTCCATTTCCAGGCCACCTCCCCGCTCGGCCCTGGTCACACATGCCCCTCCGTGAGGCCTCGTCACACGGGAGCCCCCAGGCTGAGGGGCACCTTTGCCAACTGACTGAGCGGTGTGACCCCCGTGGGGAGCTCAGTCAAGGGGGAAGAGGGAGCTGGGCTGCTGGGCGTCAGAGCCCCGATTACGGCAACAAGCCGCAAGAGTGAAGCCTCCATCACTCACTGCGATGGGGTGTAGGATGGTACAAGCAAGACTGTCAAACGCGAGAGAGCGCTGACACCCACCCCACCCACCCCACCCTGCTCCTCCCGTAAGGTCAGACGGATCCCCTCATTGTAGAAGGAGCCCGAACTAAAGGCCCGGGTCTTTTTATGGACCTTGGGGTCGGGGAGGGCCGGTGGCGGGGGGGACTCGGAGTGGGAAGGCACAGGGCTCTGAGTCAGAGCTGGGGTGTGGCCTCCAGGTGTCCCCTCTCCTCCCCATGGAGGCCTCCTCCCAAGGCCTCGGCTCAGACGCCTAGGAATGCAAATATGCCAAATAGCCTCGGGGCCTGAGTCCTTGGCCACCGAGCCCACCCTGCCCTGTGTGCTCAGGGTCCGTGGTGTGGGATCAGCCAGGGAGAGCTCTGGGCCCGTCTGTGGTCAAGGCGGAGAAGCATGCGCACGGGTTGTTCACAGGGAACCGGGCTTCTCAGCACTTGGGCCTCTTGCCTTCTCTAGGTGGGAACTGGCGGGTGAGGCCTTCCCTGAGGTGACAAGCTGGGGCTCCCCAGGCTCCCTAGAGAGCTAGAGAGCTCAGCACGTGTTACTGGTCCTAGGCCTCAAACTCTGTCCGGTGAGACCACCTCACCTTGAGCTCGTGAGGGCCTCTCTCTTCCCACTTAGTGACCAGACCTGGGGTGGCCCTCTCCGGGGGGGTTCCCCAGCCCCCAGACCACGACAGAGGAGCACGAGGGGAATGGGCAGAGTGTGGGAGCACCTCGGAGACAAGAAAAGCCTGGGACGTTACCTTGACCTCCTCCGCAGTCCAGGACAGGCCCAGCAGAGCTCCCTCCAACCAGAGAGGGGTTTCCCAGGGGACGGCAGCGCCCCAGAGAATGCTGGCTCCTGTGGCCACCACTCTGCCCTCCGGCTCAGGCTTCTTCCGCCCCATGGGGCATTCCAGGCACTTCCCCGGCCCGACCCTTGTAGGCAGTAGGAAAGGAAAGGGCATTCAGGCTAAGAATCCAGTGGTTACAGGCTCCCGGCCCTTCTGGCCCCTTGTTCCCGCCCCTGCCCTGGACCCTCATTGTCCACTCTTCCTGTCCCTCTCCTTTCATTCTGTCTCGTCTCAGCGGTGATGGCACTGCCCGTTCCTCTGACCCGACTCCAGTAGGGCTCGGTACGGCGCCATCATTGAACCTGCCTTTGTTTAAACTTTCAGGTTTGGGAGCTCCCGTTGTGGTTCAGGGGTAATGAACCCAACTGGTATCCACCCCTGGCCTTGCTCAGGGGGTTAAAGATCTGACATTGCCGTGAGCTGTGGTGTAGGTCACAAACAAGGCTTGGATCCTATGTTGCTGTGGCTGTGACATACGTAGGCCGGCAGCTGCAGCTCGGATTTGACCCCCAGCCTGGGAACTTTCATAATGCTGTGGGGGTGGCCCTGAAAAAAAAAAAAAAGGCAAAAGCAAAAAATAAATAAATCAAAACGAAATAATATTCAGGTTTGATCCCTGGCCCTGCTTGGTGGGTTAAGGATCCAGCTTTGCCTCAAATTGCAGTGTAGGTCACAGATGTGGCTTGGACGTGGGTGCAGCCCTAAAATAAAATTTTTTTTCCTTTTTTTAGGGCCGCAGGTGCGGCATATGGGAGTTCCCAGGCTAGTGGTCAAATCGGTGCTACAGATGTCGGCCTATACCACAGCCACAGCGACACCAGATCCAAGCCATGTCTGTGACCTACACCTCAGCTCACATCGACGCCAGATCCTTAACACACTGAGTGGGGCCAGGAATCCAGCCCTCATTGTCATGGATACTAGTCGAGATCGTTTCCACTGAGCCACCACAGGAACTCCCCCCAAATTCATATTTTGTTCATTGTGGATTTTTAATTTTTTTTACCATCTTATGTTAAAATACTGTCTTCAAAAAACAAACAAAAAAGGGTTCCCTGGTAGCCTAGCTGTTGAGGATCTGGCGTCGCGTTACCGCTGTGGCTCAGGTCACTGCTGTGGCCCGGCTCAGTGCTGTGGCTCAGGTTTGATCCTTGGCCCAGGATCTTCTGCATGCTGCGGGCTCAGGAAAAAAAAAAAAGACTACTTGACTACAAGGATTTGGATATGCCTCCTTAAATTTTGCTCCCAAGGGCTGTCACACTTACTTGTCCTTAACCCCAGCGCTGCTGGGCTCAAGGAGTCATTCATTCACTCCTTCATTCCTCTGCTCCACATACTGTCCTAAGGGCCCCATCTGGGCCAGGGCGCACCCTGGGTACCAGAGGGAGGAAGGGAGTCACACGGGACAGTGTTGGGGAGAGACGTCCCCGAGTCCTGAGGACAGTGGGACAGTGGCGGAGATGCAAGGTAAAAAGATGCCAGGGGAATCCAAATCATACCTGCCCCACTTGGGGTCACGGCGCATCAGGCTTTGATTTAAGGTCTTGCCGTGGGACACGTCCATGGGCCCTTCGATGTTTTCGGAGGCCTGTAAGTAACAGACGCGTGTCATGAGCCCTGGCGAAGTTCCATGCTGGTAATCTGCACAAAGTCACACTCTGAGCAGGCAGAGATGGGGGTCCAGGCCAGGTCCTTGAGGCCCCGGCTGCGGCGGCCACCGCCACCTCCCCTCCCCCCCATCCCCCGGGAAGGCCGCGTGGAGGAACTTGGCATTGGGCTGACAGAGGATGTGTAGAAGTTTATAAGGAGACCAAGTACAGAAGGTAGAAGTACTTCTATCAAGAGGAACATCTGCAAAGTCAGAAAGGCTTGGAAAAAAAAAAAGCCATATCTTGGTGTCCGCAGTTCTAAGAAGCTGGGCGATTTCGCGAAGAGTCACTTGTGCAGAAAGGGGCCAGAGCCGCCCCGCTTCCTCTTTCTGCTTCTCTGTTTCCTAACGACGTCAGCATAAATAGGAAGCCTGAGAAGGCTCTCTGCCATCTGGAGACTCCAGCAGAAAGTCGGCTTGTCGCGGCACAAAGAGGTATGGCCCGGCTTGGGGGAAGGCTGCCGGGCGGGGTGGGGCACAGGGGGAGTCTGCGATGGAAGGGACCGGGAGGGCCTGGGGGTGCCAGGGGGCAGGTGTGTTCTGGGGACTTGGGAGACTAGGGCTTGGCCTCTTGGGAAGACCTGAACCTAGACTCCCCGGCAGCCAGTGGGCGAGGAGACAGCGGGGGGCCGACCTGCCTGGGTGTTGTGTGAAGGGCTTTGAGGGGGGGCGGGCCTCCCCGGGGGATCCCCCCGTCCTGGCGGTGCGGAAGATGCCTGGGGTGATGGGGTGCTCAGGCCTGAGAGTCAGACACCTGTGTCCTGTCGTCTTTGTTTTGCCACTAAGATGTCAGTGACAGTGAGAATATCCTGCCCGGGGCCTCTGTGCCGTGTCTGGAATCTGTGTGTGGGTGCGCATACATGGTGTCCCCACGGAGGATGCAGAGGGACCGGGAGGCTGTGGATGAAGCCAGGAGACTTGGTACTCTCAGGCCCAGAGCTTGGTGCGGCTGGAGAAGCTCACTTTAGAAGATAAGGGGTCCGATCGCTAACTTAAGAGACACCCATTCCCCCACTCTAAGAACGTTTTATTGTCGCGCTTCGCCCTGAACCGCTGTTGCTTAGTTGGGTCTGGGCCCAGGCGTGTGTGTCCTGGGCTGACGTGTGTTGACCGAAGGTGGACTTCTGGGGCTTGTGTGCATCAAGGTGTGTGCAGCTGCATGCACTTGCCCTGTGGATGGGAGGGCACGTGTTCTGGGGTCCCCACTGGGGTCTGAGCCTGTGGGGACTCGCCAGACAGGCTCCAGTGACAAACAGTGAATGTACAGCATTTAGTCTTCAGAGGCCCCACTGTTGTTACATTTTTACATATCAAGGTCCTAGTTTGCTCTACTTATCATCTTCCCTGCTCCCTAATACTCTTATAACAAGTAAAACATTTCTTATTAATTTTTGGTCCCTCTTTTTTCATTCATTCGCTTTCCTTATGTGGTGCTGTATTCACCAAAAATACACTCTATTTCATGAGTTCTTTAGTCGCCGTATTTAATATTATACAAGTAAATACATGGATACCTGCTTTGTTTAAAATCTTAAAATCGCATAAATGAGATTATAACATATCTACTGTTCTGTGACTTAGTCTTCCACTTAGTATTACATTTTGGACAACATTTCATAATAACACATGTAGCTTTTTTTTTAATTAGCCCTAAGAGATCCATGGCATTTACTAGTGTAGGCACTCCACAATTTTCCCAGTCCCATGCGGCCAGATGCTTAGGTGGTTTCCAGTTTTTCCACACCTCTTACTATATTTCTGCAGCCAGATTCCTAGAAACAGAATTACTGGGCAAGAGATCCCATGTTTAAAATAGTGGTAGACGGTGTTCCTGTTGTGGCTCAGCAGTTATGAACCCAACGAGTATCGAGTCTGCGACCTACAACACAGCTCACGGCAACGCGGGATCCGAGCTGCGTCTGCAACCTACACCACAGCTCATGGCAACGCCGGATCCTTAACCCACTCAGCGAGGCCAGGGATCGAACCTGCTACCTCATGGTTCCTAGTCGGATTCGTTAACCACTGAGCCACGACGGGAACTCCCTTAACTTACTTCTTTATTGGTTTCTTCTCTCAACACTGATTACAGTATCATGTTATCTTTCTTTCCTAGAACTTTTCTGTTTTCTGAAATACACCTGAGGGGTAATCTTTTAGTAAATACCTGAAAAAGCTTTCTTTGTTTTTTACATTTCCAAAGTGCTGTGGTTTTTTGCCTTGGAGTTTGAAAGTAAGCTTGACTTTTTATGATTCTAGGTTCAAACATATTTTCATCTCTATATAATCAATGTATTGCTATCCATATAGAGTTTCGGGTCACTTGTGAGATAATCTCGCCAAATTGATCTTTGTTTCATTGAAAATAACCTGTTTCCTTCTGGAAGCTTCTAGGATTATCCTTTTACTCTTGGATGACTGAAAGTTCATTAGTATGTGACTGAATATGGCACTCTTAAAAATGAATCCCGCCCTTCACTTAGTGAACTATTGTCTCCTTTAAAGCCCCGTGAAGATTTCTTCTATTTCAAATTGTATCTCTTTGGTTGTGCATGGAAAATCCCTTAATAACAGTGGCTTAACAACATAGAAGTTTATTCTTTCCCTTAAGTAAAGGATGTCCAGAGGTAGGCAGTCTCGGGCTGTTACTGTTGTTCTGCAGTGAGAAGACGGATCCACGTTTCTCTTTTTCTGTTGCATATGACTTCCACTGGCAAGGTCGCCTTATCATTCAAAATGGTTGCCGTAGCTCCAGCCATCACTTCCAAGTTGCAGGCTGGAAGAAGGAAGAAAAGCAGGAAGGCAAAAATCAATTCTTCCTGCCTGAGCCAACTTCCTCTAAGCAGTCTTTTTTGGGAGGCACGCCCAGTGATTCCACTCACATCTTCTTGGACAAGTCACATGACCACACCTAGCAATAGGAGAATGAAGGGAATATAATTCTTTTATTCCGCGCAGCAGTAAGCCCAGCTAAAACCTGATCTTCTGTTACCAAGGAGGAAAGGGATAGCTGGGTAGCTGACACTGTCTGCCGTACCTGAACTCGGCTCTCCTCTGCTTTGTATCTAGAGGTTGTAACTCCTAGATTTCTTTCCTGGTCCCAACTTTTCTCTCAGACTCTCCATCTCTTTGCCTGTTTGCTCTGTCTCCAATATCTACCTTTGTAACACATTCGTTTATGGTGTTAATTCTGTGATTCGGTCCATTATTACGTTGTGGTTTTTGTTTGTTTTTTTAGTGGATCTCATACCTTCAGATTCCAAGAATTCTGTTTATTTGTTCTCTGCATAGCAGTCTGTTCTTAATCAGTTATGATTTCTCAAATCTCCCTAAGGATGCTAATTAAGATTTTTTTGGTTTGTTTTCTCTGTATCTGTGCATGTCTATAGAAGTGTTTGTCGGCTCAGTATATGTCAGACATGCATCATACCAACAGTTGGGAAATGCAACCACTATTGGCATCGTGGTTAACAGCACAAACGCTAAAGCCAACCTCCTGTGGGCTTCAATCTCAGCCTCATCCTTACTAGCTGTATGATCATGGACCCTGTACCAGTTTCCTCATTTACAAAGTAGAGTTTTTAAACCTACACATTGGTGTCTTAATATCTTTGAACAGTGCCTGGTTGATGGTAAACATTTTTTATAATTATTAGCCGCTAATATGAATTCTCTGCATGTATGTGACTTTTATGCTTGTGTCCTTCGATTACACCAATGTGAGCTATTTACAGTGTAAAGATAGTCACCTGTTCTCTATACTTTTTTTTTTTGTCTTTTTGCCTTATCTAGGGCCGCACCCGCGGCATATGGAGGTTCCCAGGCTAGGGGTCTAACAGGAGCTGTAGCCACCGGCCTTCGCCACAGCCACAACAACGCGGGATCCGAGCCGTGTCTGCAACCTACACCACAGCTCGCGGCAACGCCAGATCCTTAACCCACTGAGCAAAGCCAGGGATCGAACCTGCTACCTCATGGTTCCTAGTCAGATTTGTTAACCACTGAGCCACGACGGGAACTCCTGTTCTCTATACTTCTGACACAAACATTTACTCTGCACTTTGTCCATTGCTTTATAGTTCAGTTATTTTGACGAGATACAGAAGGTTTCACTTTTATGTACTTCTGTCAGCCTTTGTCTCTCTGATTTCTTCTAATGCTTTGAAGCTTAAACAGTTCAGAGGTATTCACTTCTATTCTTCCCAAGTTTAAAATGATTTGACTGCCTACATTTAAATTCTTAATTGACCGGATGCTTGGAGGATGATGTAAGCAAGGAATTTAGGCCGATGTGTTTTACGCTGTTATTCAGTTATCTCAGCTCTTTTTATTATTCCGTCACTTTACACTCATTTGTGGTTCCTCCTTCATCATATAGTACGTTCTTGGGTGAAACAGAGCTTGCCTGGTCAGTCTGTCCATTGATCTGTGGTGTGTGTGTGTGTGGTGTGTGTGTGTGTGGGTGTGGGTGTGGGTGTGTGAGAGGCGGGGCGAGGGGGAGCAACCCATTGCTTTGTTAGATCTTTGCATAAATTTTGCTATTAGGCAGAGACCCCTCATTTTCAAAAATCCCATTAACTGTCCTCACATATATTTTGTTTTCTTCTGAGTTCCTGCATACATTTTGTCAATTTATTTTTTAGGCAAGAAATAGGTTTATTAAGAAAGGATGCTTGTGAGAGATGCAAGCGGACAGGGATGGAGGCGCTGCCTGTCAATTTTTTATTAGAATTGCGCTAAACCTGTAATGTATTTGGGGATGAACTGCCTTCTTTTCACAAGCAGAATCTGCACTTGTGATAAGACCCAAGGAGACGCTCTGAGTTCTTGAGCTGGTTCCAGGTAGACAGAACAAGCCGCACCAGCTTCCCCAGACCCCCTATCCCTGCCCGTGACATTGCCCCCACCTGCAAGGGCTAAAGCGGAAAATACTCAGCCCCAGCTCCAGACAAGCCTTCTCTTCCTTCCTGAGCTTTTCTTGGACTAACTGCCCTATAAACGTCATCAGGTTTGGTTCCCCTCACAGTTGCCATGTGAGATGTGTCAGGCTGTACCCGTTTTACGGATCCAGAGAACAGGGTTCAGAGAGAACTGGGGAGTCAGTCTGGGGGCACCAGCATGAGGGGCAGAACCTGGGTTGAAAGTCAGTTTGGCTGAGCCCAGAGCCTTGCTTTTTCCAGCAAGACAGCTGCTGGGGTGTGTGTGTGTGTGTGTGTGTGTGTGCAGCTTAAGTGAAATTTTAGTCCATCTTATGGCAAAAAAGGTGTCACGGTCCTCTATTCTCTTCTCCTGGTACTTCCCAGGGCTGGATGAAATCAAAGGAGGAAATCCCCAGCCTTCTACTGAGAAAAGGGAACTGGCATTTCAGGGGGCGGTGTAGGAAGAGTGAGGTAAACGGAGCAGGGCGGGGAAAACATTGTGTGTGTTTGTGTGTGTGTATGTGAGCCGGTGCATGTGCACACACCCAGGGGAGGATCACACGCCAGCACCAAGTGACTCCCCCAAGCAGATGTGGGTCAGTACCCACCGAGAGCTGGGGACAGGCCAACTGCCCTGCCTCCCTCTAGATTTTCTCATCACCGGGGCAGGGCCGCGCACAGGAGAACCCTGTGGGTGCCCGCCAGTGGGAACCCACCTCTTCAGAGGCCATCAAGGGCATCTCCCTCACGGTCCCATCCCAGACACTGAGGCTGAGAAGGGACCGTCCCAGATCCAGGCTGCTTCAGCCGCGGGGGCCAGGGCTCATTCATCAGTGCCACTCCCGGGCCCGCCTGACCGCGGGGGTGGAGTCCCACGGCTGCCACCTCCTTCCATAGGCCTAGAGGAGACAGGGTCCTGGAGGAGAAAGTCACAGAAGCCGAAGACATGTGCCTGGCGTGGCCCCCAGCTGGCCGGGAACGTGGGATTTCAGGACAGTGAGCAGCCCAGGCCCTGCCCACGCCTGGACCACTGCAGCTGGGTCCTGCTCACCGGAGCTGGCCCGGGAGATGGAGCTGACCTGGGGGCTGCTCCCCATCGCCCTGCTGCCGCTCTGCTGGGGGCTCAGGGGGGCAGGGGCCCAAGGTGAGTCTGATCACCCCTCCGCCCCCCCATCCCCCTCCTCACTGCTGGCCCCCAGCCCAGGAAGCTCAGACCCTGGTGCAAACTTCCCCCAAACCTCCCCCACCCCAAGTCTTCTCTCTGCCCACCTTTCCTGGTCTCCACTCTCCCCTCCTCCCACACTCCCGCTCCTTCTTCGCTGGCCTCCTGGAAAGTCCATCTCTGGCCCTGTCCCTTCTTCGCCACATTTCTCAGGTGGCACTCGAGGCCTCTGACCCCCCTGCCGGCCCTTCCAGTCCCTGCTCTGTCCCTCCCTCGTCCCAGA